>PVKZ01000686.1:557363-655303 GCA_004027375.1 Macroglossus sobrinus
TTTTTTTTTTTTTTTTTTTTTTTTTTTTTTTTTTTTTTTTTTTTTTTTTTTTTTTTTTTTTTTTTTTTTTTTTTTTTTTTTTTTTTTTTTTTTTTTTTTTTTTTTTTTTTTTTTTTTTTTTTTTTTTTTTTTTTTTTTTTTTTTTTTTTTTTTTTTTTTTTTTTTTTTTTAGCTATTCCAGTTCCTTTGCCCTTAAATACAGCTGTACTATGTTGAGTCTTCCAATTCATAAACATGGTATGATTTTCCATTTATTTCAATTATTTTACTTCTTTTCTCAGTATTTTTTTAGTTTTCAGTATATATATCCTGTTCATATTCTGTTATATTTATATCTAAATATTTCAGTTTTGTAGCTATTATAAATTGTATTACTTTTTAAAATTTTGTTTTGCAACTGATAGTCATAGCATACAGAAATATAATTTATTTCTGTGTATTAACCTTGTATTCTGTGATCTTTCTAAACTCATATTAGTTCTAAATGTGTTTGTTTTGGCCTTGGGGGTTTTCTACATAGACAATCATGTTCTCTGCAAATAGTGACTATTTTAATTTTTTTCATTCCAGCCTATATGTTTCTTATTTCTATTCTTGCTATATTGCACTGTCTAGGACTTTCAGTATGATATAAATAGGAGTGTTGAGAATAGACATTCTTGCTTTATTTTTAATCTTAAGGGAGAAGAATAACATCTACTACTACTGAGTATAATGTTTGCTCTGGGTTTTTTTTGTTGATACCTTATCATTTTGAGAAAATTACCTTTTATTCCTAATTTGTTAAATGTGTTTTATTACAAATGGGTGTTGAATTTTGTGAAATGGATTTTATGCTATAATTAATATGGTCATGTGGTTTATATTCTTTAGTCTATTAATATTATAGATTATGTTGTTTAATTAAAAAAAATATATTGAACCAGATTTGCATCCCAGGAAAAACCCTATTTTGTCATGGTGTATTATTCTTTTTCTATATTATTAAAATTAATAATTGATAGTTTTTGAGAAATTTTGTGTCTATGTTCATAAGGAATATTACTCTATAGTTTTCTTGTACTGTCTTTTCCTAGGTTTGGAATTAGGGTAATAATGCTGGCCTCATAAAATGAGTTGTAAATTGTTCCTTTTTCTTCTCTACAGAGAATACTGTTTGATTTGTGTTAATTTCTTTTAAAATGTTAGGATAGATCTGTAAAAACCTGAGCAGTCCTTTTTTTCAGATTGTTTTAAATGTAGAACTATTCAAGTTATGTTTCACCTTGAGTGAGTTTTGTTGGCTTCCTGTTTTTAAATTACTTGTCACTTTTATCTAATATATCAAATTTATGTGTGCAGAGAGGTCTGTAATGTTTCTTTACTATCTTTATTATAGAAATTTAAACATGATCAAGCCTTTGCTCTATTATTTTACAGGAAATTAAAAAACCATGAATATGTTAATAGACACTATTGTGATGCATTTAGAAAAATCTAGATTGTGGAAAACTGTATAGTACAAAATCCTTGTTTCTTCAGTAAGCAAATTAGAGAAAAGAAGAGGTAAAGGAAACTTACCATTAAAAAGAAACTCAAAAAACAAGTTAAATGATATAGGTGCATTATTTAAATTCAGACTTAAGTAAACATATTGTGAAAAAGTAAACATGTATAAGACAATCAGAAACATTTAAAAATGACTAAATATTTTATGATATTAAGAGAATATTTTAAAATACTTTAGGAGATAATGTTACATTACATTATTTTAAAAACTGAAAGATACACCTTGTTACAAATTAGAAGAATTAATATAATTAAGATTATAATTGTGGACTAATTAATTTATAAATAAATGCTATATTAATCAAAATTACATTAGTCTTTATGGAATCTGATAAAACTTTTTAGAGACATACTTTAAAAATTACAAATAAAAGATTATAATGGATCACATTTGTTAAAAAATAATAGTGAGGAAAGGAAGAGTAAAAAAATAAAGATACAATTTAAACAAGATTGGGCATGACTTCATAGTTATTGAAACCATGTGTAGGTCTTCTTCTCTACACTATTTCCATAATAAATTTACATTATAAAATATTTCTATATAAAATATTTTTCATAATAAATACATTAAAAATAGGTTTTCAATAATTTGTAAAAAGTAGTTATTTAAAATACATAATGGAAATAATACAAAATTTGAAAAATTAAAGACAATTAAATGTTATACAATACTTATGGAATGCTGATAGACTGGTACATAGGGGAAAACACATATATTAAAAAAGATAAACAATGAATGAGCTAACCATTATTCTAAAGAAATTAGTGAAACTAGCAGAAACTGACCATCACCACTAACAACAAAACAAACTGTTGGAGGTCAATAATGGAGAACAGAAATTAATAAAATGCAAAACCAATCTACAAAACCAAAAGCTTATTTTTTAAAAACACTATGAAAGGTTCTGGCAAGATCTAGGAAAAAAAATGAGAAAGACACAAATAATATTATAAACAAATTGGCTTCAAAATGTCTTTTAATTAAATATAACAATAACATTATAAGGCACTTCATACAAAAACATTTGAAAGTATTCTAGAAAAATAAAAATGACCACAGCTACCTTGTCAAGAACAAAAAATACATATAGAACTATACTCTTTTTCCAGGGTCAGACTTCATAACATTTGAATTTTGCTGAACATTTTGGAACAAATCACCAATGGCATATAAAAACCGTTCCAGAAAAATTTAAGTACAGAGGTATCTTTCAATTTATTTTATAAAACTAGAAGTAGCATAAAAAATAATTTTAGAAACAAAAATTAGAACCTAGTCTCACTTATGACAAAGGATGCAAACATAATAAATAAAATACTAACAAAATAAATCCAATAATAAATGTTTAAAATATATTATAAATAAGTTGAGTTTATCTCAGGAATACAATAATTGTTTATCATTAAAAAAGTGATGTAATAAAGTAACAACCCATTCCTTGTAGCAACAAAAGTTACAAGATTCTTAAAATAGATATAACTAAAGGAGTATAAGATTTTGATAAGGAAAATAGAAATAATTCAAATAAATGGAGAGGTATTTTGGTTATCAATTGAAAATACAATATAATGAAAATGTTAATCTTATACCTGTCAATCAAAATTATGATTTTTTTTTCATGAAACTTTAGAATTGGTACTAAAATCAATATGGAAGAATGTAGAAAATAGCCAAGATGATTTTTTTTTAAAAAAGCAAATTGTTAGAACTGGTTTTTCCTGATATCAATATTCATTATAAAGTTAGAGTGATTAAAACTTGCTAAGACAAAATAGAAGATGTTTAAAGAAGAAATAATTCCAAAATTATAAAAAGACATAAATTCATTGTATGAAAATTTAAAATGAGATTGAAATTTAAATGACATTAAAATTTACATAAAGAAAATACTATAAATAGATGAGAATAAAATCTATATAACCACATAATCGGAGAATGTACTGATTATGCATACAATGGAGAAAGAATTAGTATTAAGAAAATATAAAGAATTTCTACTGAGTAAGAAAAAACCAGCACAATTGAGGAATGGAAAGAGATATAAATAGTCAACATAAGAATATGAAACCAAATAGCTAATAAGCATGTGAAAAGATGTTCAACTTTACTAATGATCAAGAAAAAAGGACTTAAAAGAAAAATGAATTAGTATTTCACACTCATCAGTTTGGTAAAAAAAGTTTTTTAAATGTGTGTTTGTGTGTCTGGAAGAGAGAGAATCAACTGCATATAAGGAAATTGAAATTCCTATCATACTGGTATGATCAGGAGTATACTGGTAGATGTTTAAAAACTGGCTTTCTAAAAAAATAAAAAATCTCAACTTGTAGCATTGGCTTCTACCATTGGGAAATGACATTACTGAACATAGTTGAGCAGAGATGTGCATAATTAGAATTATAAGACCTAAAACCTAGTATTCTAATTTTAAGTATATATCATTGAGAAACTATAGTTTATAGAAAAAGAAGACAATTTTAAAAGAAAAAAGTTGGAAAGAATCAAAATCTAAATAAATAAATCTAAATCTGATCATCTAAATGATCTAAATAAAATCATAATAAATCAATTATATTATTTTTCCATAATAATACTATTTAGCAGTTGAAATGAATAAGCTGGATCTACCTATAACTATGCAGATAAATCTCAAAAACACAACTTTAGGTGAACAAATAGGATTGCAATGTGATAGCAGAAATGTAAATTTTTAAAGTAAAAATTTATTATTTATGGATAGTTACATATATGAGTAAAGTATGAAAATATGGGATGAAAAAGACACACCAGTGTCTTCCCTGTGGTTACTTCCAAAGAGAAAGGAAAGGAGAGGAATTAGAAGAAGATATAAGGCTTTAGTTGTTTTGGGAACACTTTATTTCTTGACAAAATAAAGATCTACAGTGAACGTGGCAAAATTTATTTTAGGTTAGAATAGAGGGTATGTGGTTGTTGGGTCTATCATTCTCTTTCATTGTTGGATAAAAATTCTGTCTCTTGCCCATGGATCTTATAGCCTACTGTGGTGAGGGCAGAAGATTTATAGAAATAGCTGACTTGTGTAAATATAAGTTTATGTCCAGTACTACATGACAGTAATATGTGTGAAAGCCCTCAAAGTGAACAGTAGTCATCTGAGGGAGCTGTAAGGGTTTCACGTTCCATGAACTCTGTGTCTAGTTCTGGAACCAGAATGTCCCATATGAAATGCTCTCAATCTGGGGCCACAGGGGTGAAGCATCACTAGGCTCATAAATAATTATAGTGCACATATTCAAGTGAGATGTCTACTTTCATCATACACAAAAGCAAGGGTGCCAAAAAGAACCATCTAAGAATACCATGGATGTCAACCTAGAACCAACACAGAGAAGGTGACAGAAGCCAGATAAAACACAATTGCTCTGTTAACCACTGCATTCATTTCTTTTCTTTATGTTAACTGGCTTCACTGAACTGATTGGAACTATAACTCAAGCATTTGCATTCATTTCAAAGAACTGCCTGTCTAAGAAAGATGGAATAAAAATGACTGTTTATATAGTTGAAAGCTGTTGGTATGTGGATGGCCATTTAGAAATGGGAAATTTCATAGAACCCCAAAATTTTAGTATTAGGAGTCAGAGTTCAATTAAACCACAATTTTCTTCTTTCAGGTTAGGAAATTGAGGCCTCAGAATGATTTAATTACCAGACGTTAATAGAGGAAGAACAAGATCTTGAGATACAAATGATTTAAATACAAGCTGAGAGATCTGCCTACTACTGCAAGAAATTATTCTATTACAAAATTTTAAACAAGATTGTTTGGGCTTCTCCCTCTTTCTTTCTCTCTTTTTTTTATTCCAAGCTCTAAACAAACAAACAAACAAATAAATAAAATCCCACAGGAACTGAAGTTGCTGAAGACAATTAGCTCTTTAATTATGATATACAATGAGCTGCTTTTACCCTTCACTTATTCCTGAAGTTGAATTACCTGGTACCTCTGAATGTTCCCTGACAGGTTCCTGTGATTTGTATCAGCTCACAAAATTAAAAAAAAAAAAAAATGCAGACTTGCAGCTGTAATTCGCCAGAATCCTTAAGATCTCTTTCATCATGCCCTACTGCCTACATGGAAAGCAGCATTCTCTTTAGTGGTAATCTGCTCTAATCATTTTTTATTCAGGTGGCAGGCAGGGTTCAGGCAAAACATGAAAAAGAATGATTGGAGCCCAGTGTCTTCAGATGGCTTAAACTGCATCACTCAGGCCATTTTGCTACTTTTTTATTTAGCCACAATTAAACCAGTTTTTTTGTTTTTGTTTTTGTTGTTGTTGTTGTTTTTTTTTTTTTTTTTTTTACTGCTCTGGAGATCAAACTACCGCACAAGATATAAATAATGTGCATCAAAAAATAGCATGGCATTTGGAGTCTGAAGTTACTCTCTTCTAGATGTATATGACCTTGGGTTTCTAAATCTCTCTGAGTCTTCATTTCCTCATATACAAAATAGGGAATAAAAATGTAGTCATCACTGGATTTATATGAAGGGGAAATGAGCTTTGAGAATTCTATATAAAAGTGCTTTATATATTTTAAAGTGTTACTTAAATGTTAGTATCCTATGTCTGTTTTCTATGTGAATTTTTTTAACTTGTCTAGAAATCAGTTAAGAACATGATACACTAAAAATTTTTCAGTAAATATCTAATTGCTCATGTCCTGAGTGATTAAAAAATTCAGATTATGATTTTATTTTTTTCTTAGTAGTATTCTGTGTTGTGCCATTCTGAAAGGTAAAAGTAAGGATAAATTTTATAGTAAGCAATTGTTTTGTACACTACAGTTTTCTAGAGAGGAGAAAGAAATTGACTCTTTATTGCAAAACTACAGCACTTTATTTTACTTTATGAAAAAAATTAATAAATGAGAAAAGAATACAGCTACTACAGCCACCAGGAAGAAATTCAAAATGGTAATTGGTGTGGGAGTTCTTTCTGGTTTAGAGAAAGTCTCCCTCTTTTTTGGTAATGTAGCGCTCAAACCCCAGAATGAGATCCATTTGACCTCAAAAGTTCTTTTACTCAGTCAGTTGCTTTTTCTCCTTATTTGATTTGACTTGCAAATGTTGGGATTGACTTTAAAGAGTGACTTAACTGCATTGGTACTGTCACCTTTAGTTGCCCAATCTGGTGGACTCCAAGCAGCCTGATCTGGCTTCCAATGAAGTTCAATGTGTTTTCATCCCTTCATAACACTTTTGTGTGCTCCTCACCAAGGGTAAAAACCTCATGATGGAAACCACAGTGGGACATTCTCTCATTGTCCTTAAGAAAGTAGTGACTCAAATCAGAGATAATTTGTTCAGACTACTGTCGGATTAATACTGCTTTGCCAGTTGGGACTTAAGAGGCAACCAAACATAAGTCCACCTTGGCACCTAAGTATTTTACTATTGCCATTTTTCCTAATGCCTAACATTCCCATGGGTTCATTATAAAATGTTTATAATTATAAATTTTGTGCAGAATGCTAATATTAAGTATAGAGAGATAATACTCATTCCTGTGTGATACAGGACTTGTCTCTTAAAAGTCTTCTTAATGATTCATGTACATTTTAGTGGCTGAGGGCATTAGATTCTGTAGAAATGATGTATCATTTAGGTCACAAGGATTGGTTTGTTTTATATGGCCATATGTTTTCCTTTCCTTTCTACATTGGGTAAAGGAGGGGAAACAGAAGAGAAGATATACATCAATGAACTACAATCCAATGACAACATCAAGAAAAGGGTACTGAGTAGCTGGAGAGTATTATGAAGGCTCTGAAGCCAGCAACATGAGCTAAAGTTCAGGTTACAGAAGAGAGACAGCTAAGAATTGCTTGTTTTAGGATTCTGTGGTTCTGAGGTGATTGCAGAGCAGGCTATAAATTGAAAGTGAATTCAAATCATGTCAAAGCTTCAACCACCTAGGCCTATCATCCTGTCTAAGAAACATGCATAGGTGGCTCTAGCCTTGTTACTCAATGTGTGGGCCCTAGACCAGTAGCATTATCATCATCTGGGAGTTTGTTAAAAACAAAGAGCCTCAGACCTACAACTTATATTTCAATAAAATCTCCATAAGATTCTTAGGCTCTTTGAAGTTTATTGGCATATGAAGTTTATTGTAATTCTTCTCAAGCTACTCCCAGACTAGATAAAACCGAGCACTCTTTAAGAGCTTCTCTATGGCAACATCTTCCAATCAAGGCACTCCTAAAGCCTTTCTTTGTTTCCCACTCCCCTGACTGTCTTTGAGTCTGCCAAAAAAGATGGTGAATGACCCTCTTGCCATAGCAAGCTCTGAATGAACAGCCTTTCTTTGTTCTCTTTGGGATGGTCTTCATTTATTTTTTCATTTCCCATCCTCTTGACAACATCAACTCTGTAGGCCTTCAACTCTTGATAGAAAATATTTGTTCTCTCTTCTCAATAAGAATATTGAAAGTAGAGATAATAAGTAATAACTAATTAATTTATTTGATTATTTGTTGAGCCTACTCCATGGACAATATATTCCTGGGTCTCATAAATAAAATCTAGGTTAGGTGGAAGACTGATCACTCAAGGCTGTTAAATCACAAATCTCATTGAGGAGATGCAAATTACACAAGTGAAAAGAGAACCCATTAAAGGAAACCCCAGGTTACATTCCAGATCTCATCATAAAATTATCTAAAGAAAATGCCATTCCCAGGATATGTTTCCCTTTATTTCCACATACATTCTATTCCAGCCATTAAGCACAAGCTTATCCAGGTTTTTCATTGTTCTGAACTTTTATCAGCTGCCCTATCGAGGGGGGGTTTCCAACATATCTTTCCAGATGGGAAGTCTCCATATCTACCATGTAGCTACTTTAATTGATGATAGACCCCAAGAATGAAAGTAGTGTCAATATTCCATTCACCTTATTATCTCTAGAGTTTATGAATGTATTCATAAAGTATGTGTATATTAATCAGTCATATACTAGTTGCTATTCTTATTATCATTATAATCATCACCTTAACTACTATTAAAAGTAGCATAAGTAAAATAATTAAAACAGTCAAAATTAATTTTAATTATTACACTGGGGTTACTCTATCTTTATTTGGGTGCAATATTTTGTCAATATATTCTCATGGGTTTTGCTCAGCCTTGCAAATTTCTATTTTTCCACCAATCTAAGCCAAGTGAAAGTGAATGCTTAGCAACAGGTAAACATTAATATACTGATTAGTCTCAGGATTGCAGTAAAATATAAGGAGGATCCCCATGTACTTAAAACAGATGGAAATGTGATTACAAATAAACTTTGAAATAAAACCTTAAAACATTAGCCCTGGAGTTTTTTTTGTTTGTTTGTTTGTTTGTTTTTTTTGTTTTTTGTTTTTTACTCTAAGTATCTCACTACCAAGTAAAATGGGACTGAGGGGCTATTCAGGGTGATTTGCCTTATCCCTGATAAATCTCTTAAGAATGACCTTGGGCCTCAAGCTATTCTAGGTCAACATTAATCATACCACATGATTTAATTCTTTGATAACCACGAAAAGAGAGACACTTCATCAGTGCTCTCAGCTCAAAGTAAAGCAGAGAGGCTACTATCCACTGATTTTAAAATCATATTAATTTGTTTAATTGGTGGCATTTATAGAAAGTCTACTTTCCCCTATTTGTGTTTATCTATTAGTTTGTTCATATATTTAAGTGTCTATTCTTTGTTAGGTGCCATTTGCTAAATGCTGAGAATAGTATTTAACAAGACCTAATTCTTATCTTCAATGCATTTAGGGTATATTTAAAGAGATAGAGAAAAAAAATACCAAAAACATAAATCTGTTCATATTCACAACCTTTCTTCCTCTCCTCTCCACTCCATCTAACCAAAGGAAGATTCCTACTTGCTAGTTATCTTCACATCTCTTAGCAAAGCAAAAAATGAAAGAAATCCAAAGGATGTAAAGAAGCTAGGCTGATCATTATAATAAAGATCTGTGTTAAAGATTAAGAAAGAAGAAAGAAAAAACTCATGGGCTAGGTTTGGCAGAGAGATATGGGGAAGAAAAAGAGGTAGCAATGGGACTAATTTGGTTTTGTGCTTGTTGCTTCTGTTGTTTTAAGCATCTCTCTGGCATCTCTGAGAAAGATATTGAAAGCAAGAGATATATCTAAAGAAAGTGTTTTAAAAGTTTTTTTTTTCTTTAACTTTAAACACATCCACTGGTACCTTTGGTATTTTTGCAAGAAAGTATTTGTTGCTCTTAGCAGTTACCTTTGAAAAAGTAATACTCTTCAGAGACTGGACCATGTAGACCTCCAGTTATATTCCAGTTACATAGATAAAAGAGCAATTACAACCAGAGAAATATATGCTTTCATAGGGATGATATAAAGTACTATAGCATAAGATAGGGAAAGCATCTGGTGAATCAATGAAAAGATTCTCAGAAGAATAATATATAAGCTGAGACCTGAAACATAAGGTATCCAGATAAACCTAGACATGATGGGGGATCAGGCAACGGAGTCAGAGGAACAGTAAAATTGCAAAGAACTAGCCATTATTTATAATGTCTGGAATAGAATGTATATGAAAATAAAGGGAAACATATCCTTGGGAATGACATTTTCTTTAGATAATTTTCTGATGAGATCTAGAATGTAACCTGTTCGCTAACTTCTAACATCATTTAGTAAGAGTAAGGACATCTCAGGAGTTAGGAAGATGTTGTCACTCACACATTTTGTGACCTTTGAAATATGACTTTAATTTCCCTAAGACTTACCTGTAAAATAGGAATTAAACAGGTACCTATTTTATGGATTATTATCAGAATTATATGAGCTTACTTAGAAAAGTAGACATACCTGGCATATAGTCAGCCAGTACTGCATTTTAAATCCCTTTCACAGACTTTCTTAACCTCGACTTTATTCTAAACTGTCTCAAATTCAGCCTATTTTTGTCACCTTTTTACAGAAATTTGCCCCCCTTATCACATCCATATAGTTTACTATTCGAAATGGCCCTGGAGTCTTAAATTAACTAAATGCCAGCTGGTTTGGCATGTGTATCATATGTATTTGACGATAAGCCATAATATCATAAAATTTAAAAAATATTCAAGATTTTTTTATCTCTGATTTTCGGAATGAAAATGAATTCCTTTGTTCTCTCAAGACCCCTATCTATGGTGGAAATAATAAAAAAAATTTACACTCTCCAGAAAGTACCTCTATGCTGACATTTAGAATTTATGTCAGTTTATCCGAGAGGTGACTACACCACCACTAGAGGCTCTGATCAGCTCTGAGTCCCCATTACCTCCTCCTTTCACCCAGTTAATTATCAAAGGGACAGTAAAGAGAGGAAATAAACATAAAGGAAACATTGTACCTTTAAAAAGCATGTCTCTGCCAGTGCCTCTCAGGTCGATGATTTTGATCTTAAGAACGCACTGTCTCAGAAGGCTGCAGGAAGCAGAGGCAAATGTCACAGTAAATAATATATGTATTATCCCTCGAAACCCTGAGCACCAAGCTCAGACCCCAGGCATCTCTCTCTCACTATGTTCCAGAGGAACTGCCAGTTCTAATGGAGCCATATTGCAAGATGAATTAGAGAATTTTTCTTTTCCTGCTGACTGAGCTCTTTAGATCTGTGACAAGACCAAGCTGAAGATGCCATTTGTGACTGAGGGTCGGTGCAAACAACAATATAGACAGTCAACATGACTCAGGAACAAAGTACTAGATATGTTTGTCCTGGGCAAAACTGCCCAGAGGAAATGCATTAACAAATACACACATCTAATTGGGGACTACAATATTTAGGAAGTAGAATTAAAAGTTAAGTTTGCACAAAGATAAGAAAATTAGTATGAGGCTTTAGGTCAGCTTCTCTGGAAGCAGAGCCTGAGAAGGTTATTTCAGTGCATGTGTTTTATTGTGGGAAGGCTCTCAGGAGAACAGAAGTCAGAAAAGGAGGGCAGGGCAGGGCACAGAGAAGAGCTGAGCAAGGGTGTGGTCTTTTCTGGAGATTAACCTCAGCCTCCTTACATAAAGAGCTCCAGAGCATAAATTAAAACATCAGAGTTGGTTCTACCTTGAGGCAAAAGCCCAGGTACTTTGCATCCTTGTAGACTACGCCAAGAGAGATGATATAGACCCTCCCCAGTGAGATGGCAACTTTATGGCAGAGAGCAGTTTCCAAAAAAGTGTGTAACCTAGAGATATTCAGCAAGAATGCTGTCAGTGGGAGATGAGTACAACAATTGTGTAAAGGACATCTAGGGAGGGACCAACAAAGTCCACTACACTTGGAGTAACTACTCTTTCAACATATGTGAAGCTGTGTGTGGATGGAGAGTATCTCTCTCTCTCTCTTTCTCTCTCTCTTTCTTTTACACTCTCTCTCTCTCTCTCTCTCTCTCTCTCTCTCTCTCTCTCTCATCTATCTAATCTATTTTTTAATTTGTATTATTCTACTTACATATGATCTATTTCACACTTTCCTTAAATGTTGCTATACTTACAGATTATTTCCATTTGTTCTTACATATTGATAGCTACCTCTGTCATGTTCAAAAGCAAATTAAAATATAGCATAGCTATATACACAATTATGCAATATGCTTTTGGTCCTTCATTATGCCAAGCCAAAAAATGACAGAATTTTGCACATCAGCTGATAGAACAGAACTGCATCACAGCTATAAAAAGAAAATTTATCCTTTCCTTGTCCATCATAATTAATAGCCTAAGCATTTGGTTTGCAAGATTTTATAATCTAAAAAGACCATTTTTATATGCAAAATAAAGCTATTAAATAGTAAAATTGTTTTTTAGAAACTGTATACAGAAATCAGCCTTAAAATTTTGATATTCTCTCCATTGCCATAGGCCTGGAAATGAAGAAGTTGTCTGCCATTTTTCTCAGTGCTTTTTTCAGTCCATTCTCTTTCCCTGCTCCCTAAAACACCCATGTGTGAATATATGTTGTCTATTGTCACAACAATACTGCATAACAGGCCACCTTAAAAATCAGAGACTTAAAGCAAGATCATACTTCATTCTTAGATGTTCAGGTTACTGATTTAGCCTGAAGTATTAGTTATCTCTATAACAAATTATCCCAGAACTCAGCAGCTTAAAGCAATACACCTTTATTATCTCACAGTATGAGTCAGGAATCTGGTGCAGCATAGCAGGGTCTTCTGGCACTGGGTCCCACAAGGTATAACCAATGCACTGGCCAGGGCTGCAGTCATTTTAATTGCGAGTCAATCCACATCTATGCATATGTATATAAGAGTGCTGGCAGGCTCTAGGTACTTGCAGGAAACATTGTTACCACATGGGCTTCTCTAAGGGCTACTCACAATACAACAGTTTGCATCCCCCCACCCCTGAGCAAAGGATATAGGAGAGAAAGCAAGAGTGAGCAAGGCAAAAATTACAGTTGTTTCACAAATTGGCCCCAGTACATGGAGGGCAAAGAGACATGGAAGAGACAGACCACTCCAGATTGGTTAAGTGCCAGTTTTAATGTGCAAGGAAGCTTACATATGAGATTTATCTTGGTAGTTGCAAGATGAGTAGATGTCCACACCTGACCACCAGAATTTTAAAAGTTTATACAGAGGCCTTAATTGGGTTTAATCATGTATACTTCCAGATGTTCTCAACAATACATTATTCTCCCAAGGCTGCATTCTTGAAAATGGATTTCACTGTGGGAATGGTGGATAGAATGGGCATTCCAAGGACAGGAGAGTGGTGAGAGACCTCTGGCTGCCTGCGTCCAGCTTGTGGATCAATCAGCGGTCATGTCCTCTCCTCCAACAATACTCTATACCTAACTCAAAAGTGACATGTTATTAGTTTAGTTGTAATCTATTTATTAGAAACTCATCACTAGGTTCATCCTATACTCATGGGAATGGAGTTGCAGAAGGGCATGAATATCAGAATCATTGGAAACTATTCAAGATACTAGCACAACCATGTTTGGCTGATGACTCCCCTCTAATCTTGATTGCATTCACCCTATATCTGGGTATCAGTTGCCATTGGCTGATCTAGGATGGTTTTGGCTGTGGTGACTTAGCTCTGAGCCTTGTGTCATTCATTCTCTGGAAAATTAGCTGGTGCATGTTCTCTTGGTGATGGCAGAGGTATAGGAGAATAGGCAAAAACACCTAAAGACTCTTGAGGCTCAGGCTCAGAATTGGCACACCAACTCTTTCACTGTATTCTTTTGGCAGTGAAAGACCAGCCCAGACACTATGAGTGGAGAAACAGATTCCATACTGGACAAGAGATGCTGCAGGGTCACATTTGAAAGAACTTGAATACAGGGAGGGCTGGAGAATGGAAGTCACTGATACAATGAAACTATTACCTGTCAGTAGAGTCTCATTTCAGTAGAGTCAGTAGAGTTTTCATTTCATATTCGTAAGAGTGTCATTCACCCACCTAAGGGTCACTCCCCTCATTTCTTAAAGTTTTTGTCACTCGTTGTTCTATACAATTCTATTTCTGTTGGAATCATTGGAGATATTGATGTCCAAAAATCAGTGTTTCCAAATGAAGGTACCAATTTCATTTGGGGAAAGAAAATTCTTCATTTATGTGAAACTATCCCTTGGGCTGAAGCACATTTAACTTCTCCGAATCCTGCTGTCTAAATGCTAATAATGCTTCTGGGTTTGAAAATGCTCAAATAAAGAGGGAGATCATAGATAAGCAGGTGGAGGAGGTTGGAATGATCCATATGACACTGAATTAGAGTCAGAGACATCACAATAAATTCATGTGTAGCTTAGTATAGATAGTTACATGTAGAAATGTTAATAGATATGGGTATACATGTGTGTGCATATATATGTTTGTGTATAAGTATACATGCATATATTTGTATGTATGTATATACGTATATGCATATGTATATATGTATATACAAATGTATAAGTGTGTGTGTGTGTGTGTGTGTGTGTGTGTATCATTTAATATACACACATATATTTTCTTGCTCTATCAGCTGAGGGGTCTTAGAAACAACAGCACTTCAGTAGCAATGAGCAAAACATAACTTAGGTCTTGATGTTTAATATCATTCTTCAAAAAAGAAATCAGAGCTCCTTAGACAAATGGCTAATTCTCTGACTAGGACAGGACATATACAAGATGAAATTGGAGCTTATTGTAGTACCGGAAAGTAAGTGCTAAAAACAAACAAACAAAAAACTTCACAATGATGGGGGTATGTTGAAGGGACATAGAAGCCAAATGAAAGAGCCCCAAAGTCTAGAATAATCTGAGTAACAAAATAAACAAAGTAGTATTGGATTATAACACAGAGTATAAGATAAATGTCCACAAGCCCATATAATAAAAATAAATGATTGAGTAAATAAATAGAAGAAAATAGACAAATTTCTCACGTAAAGTTCAAAATAATTTATGTAGCTATTTTCACTACAGTAGAACTTCTTATTCCTTAAGTTTGGGTGGCACATTTGTAAGAGTCAATTTGTAGTGGAAAAACATGACAAATTGGACCTTAATGATCAGCCTTGTTGATAGTATATGCCCTTTCTGTAATGTGATGAGAATGGCCTTTACCTCCGTAAAATGGATCTTCCCCTCCAAAGCCAATAACCCCAGTTAAGAAAAACATTAGACAAATTTCAAATGAGGAGTATTCTACAAAATGCCTGATGAATATTTCTCAAAATTGTCCAGGTCGGCAAAAACAAGGAAAGTCTAAGAAACTGTCACAGCCAAAAGGAGCTTTGGGAGACATGATGACTAAATGTAACAGAGTATCCTGAATGGGCTATTGAAACAGAAAGAAAAATATTGGTCAAAAATAAGTGTGGATTTTAGTTAATAATAATCTATTAGTACTGGTTAATTGTGACAAATACACTGTAGTAATATTAGATGTTAATAATAGAAAAAAACAGGATGTGAGGTATATGGAAATACTATATTACCTATATTACTTTTATATAAATCTAAAACTCTTCTGAAATAAAAGTTTATTTTAAAAAATACCCTAACACATTTTCAAAAAACCACAGCCGAGGTAATACCACGCTTGTTTGAAAGACACTGACATAGATATCCTTCCCATGCCTGTCAATTCCTTGACCTCTTTTCCCCCAGGGACCCTGTCCACTACCACACTTCAACCATTCACTCACAGTTACACTTAAATATTATCATCACTACTGACGCAAGGCCTTCATGATATCAGTCTCAGGCATCTCTTCCTTTTCTGATCATTGTCTCTAGTACCCCTGCTCCAACATTCTTCAACTCCTGAGTCAACAACTACAATCCTTTGCTCTTATCACCTTTTCACTATCCCAAATCTCCTCATGACCTCACATCTCTTTTTACGTGACTTAAATTCTAGAATCAACTATTAGAATTGCTCCTTTGGATATATTCTCAACTCCTTTGTTTCTTTCTTGCTTTGACCTATTATCTTGGCAAAATGCCAGCCATAATTCAATTAGATTCTCCACCTATTCATCTTATGTACTCATTTGGCTGAGCACAGCTGGCCTTTAATGTTGCCTGGCAATAATGCCCTACTTCTCTAGTCAATTTATTCTCCTGCTCTCTTAGGTAACTGTTTCATGCTTTCCCCTCTCTTCTCAAGCCTTCAATACAGCTAGCTTTCCTTGTCCTCACTTTCAGCTGATGATATATCTCTTTGTTTCAATGAGTATAGAGACATTCAAAAGAGAACTTGCAAAAGCTCTCACCATTGCATTTACCTACTCACCTGCATCCGTGCTCCTTTTTCCAATTTTCCCCTCTGTTACTCTACAATACTCAAATCAGATTTTCAGCTAAGGCTAACTGATCTTTATGTGCTATATCCCATCCCCTCATACTTTCTTTATAAATATAAATTATTTTACCTCTCTTTACTGCTTCATCAACTTTTTTCTCTCTACTGGATTTTCATCATCAATATACCAATATGTTGTTATTTACTCTAAATGAAAAAAAAAAAAGTCTCTCGATCCAATTCTACCTGAAGCTACTGCCCCACTTCTTCACTTTGCTTTACATTTAAATTCCTTTTGAAAGTGTTCAATACTCTTAATCTCTAATCGCTCACTTTTTATTCCCTCTTAAACCCACTCTAAGGCTTTTTCTCTATCGCTGCACCAGGGTAAAACTGCTCTTGTTAATGTCACCAGAGACCTCCACACTGCTAAACCTTTTGGTGGATCCTTGGCAAATATTAGTCAACATTTTGCACAGCTGATCACTCACTTCTTGAAAACACTTTTTTCATTTGGCTTCCAGGACTTCACACATTTAAGGTTTCCTTCTCTGTTATTGGCAGCAACTTCTCAGCCTCTTATACTTCTATCCTTGCAACTCTCCACTATTTTAATATTGGAGAATCTCAAGGCTCAGGATTTGTACCTCTTCTCTATCCATCGATACATTAAGGAATTTTGTTTTAAAAGTATCTATACATTAGTGATCACACATTTATATGTGCAGTCAGTACTTCTACCCTAAACTCCAGACTTGTAGATTCAACTGCCTATTTGACTTTTCACCTGCATGGCTAACAAACATCTCAAAACTAATATGACAAGAACTGATTTTTTTTCTGATGTTCCTCTATCTCTAGCCATGCTTTTCTCAGAAACTTTCCATCTCAGTTATAGAAATCCCATCCTTCCAGTTGCTCAGATCAAATACTTGGTATTGTCATTGACCCTTATATTTTGTTCATACTTCAATCCCATGCCATTAGCAGATTATATTGGCTCTACCTCCAAAACTCAAATCTCACCAATTCTCACCGTATTCTCTACAAGGCATATTGGCCCAAGTCATCATTATCTCTTAGCTGGTTTCATTTCATAGGTTGCTGACTGATTTCCATACATCTGATGGTGCCCACTTTGTTCTATCCTCAACAGAGGTGACAGCTTGTTCTTGCTAAACAAGTCAGATCATCTCTCATCTATGCTTGAAGCTCTCCAGTGGACCCCCAACTCTCCAGAGTTAAAATCTATGTCATCACAATGGTCCAGAGGCCTATAGAATATATTTGGTCAATTTTTAAAAACTTTCCAACTTTGGACCTTCTGAACTCTACCTAAACCCTGTTTAACTGGTTGGTGACTTTGTGAGGCTGAAAATACTTTGAGCCCCTTAGCAGATGCAGCCCTGCATCAGAGTCCTACACCTCATTCCTGGCTGGATGACAGCTCCCTTAACCAGTGTCTTTATGCAGTGCACACACTGCACAGCTGTTTCAGCTCCACCCAACAGTCTCCCATTATCTCTGCGTACTAACTCCCTACCACTCTTTCCTGCTTTTACTTTGTTTAGCCATACTGGCCTCTTTGTTGTTCCTAGGTCCTGACAGGCACAGTCCTACCTCAAAAGTTGTTTGCACTATCCTAACATTTTTCTTCAGGAATTATCTATTAGGTTCACTCCTTCATCTGCTTTAGGACTTTGCTCAAATTTCACCTCTTCAGTGATGTCTCCCCTGACTCCCTATTGAAAATTACATACACACACACACACACACACACACATGCACACACACACATATATACACACACACACATATGTGTATATATCCACACACACATATACATATATATAAAATATAATATATGTATATATACAAATATATACATATATACATACATACTCTTATAAAGTCCTATTTCCCAAGGACTTTATAAGAGTTCCACTTGCTGCACAGTAGGTATTTAAATCCTACATCATATATGCAAACAATATACCACTTCTGTCTCTGACCCATTCTTTACTCAGCAAAAATGTTTTTCCCGTAGTATTCCAGTTGTGCCTGAATATATATTCTTGTACCCTGTTAGCGCATCTTTCCTATCTGCCACATACACCCATTGACCTCACTCTATATTTCTTCTCTATTTCCCAAAGGAGATTCCTAAACCAAACACTCACATAGAATGATTAACTGGAGGAAGCTTCTACTATGTAAATATTATATCAGTAAACAATGAAAATGAAGACATTTAATTTTTAAGCCCAGCATATACATCTGTTACTAAGAGTGAAACTTGTGAAAAATCTCCAAAGACAATGGGAAATATAAGCATGGTGTTTGAGGATGATTTCAAATGGCTGAGTAATCCTAGTCAATAATGAGTACGATGGTTGTTTCTGTTGATTTATAATTAAATATAAAGCAGCTGTAATTGTCTTAATAAGCTATTAACCAAAATCCATTGGCTTCAAAGACACTTAGGAGAGATTCTTCCTCACAGTATTGCATTTTCCTCTTTGGCTAAAAAATGTTAAGTGGAAGAAACATGAGCTCTCTATTATCTTTGGCAAACATCATTTTCATTTTTTAGTCAAGTGGCTGTGATGGCATTCTCTTGGTAACACCTGTGGCCTTGCAAACTTTGGCTTAACTTTCTTGATCTCTTTATGTATTTACAACAAAACAAACATGCTGTGTTTGTAGAAATATGTCATCTGTTGCTCTTTTTTTTTGAGCTCAGATGGTGAATAGAAAGAGAAATCAGATTTTGAAGAAAGAACAACAGTTCCATTTACATAGCTGTAGGCATGGATCTCTGAAGAGGACATGGGGCCAGAATATGGCCCAGTCTCTGAGCATCTTTGACATCAAATTGAGACTTAGAAATAAAATAAAAGAAATGGTGTGGGCCTAGAACCTAATGTGTTGGTTTTTGTCCATGCTATATCAAAACCTATTACCTTCGATGAGTTCAGATAGCAGGTTTTAAAGTTATTTCTGGGTTTCAAAAAGACACCATTGTTACAGTGGTTTGAGCCATATAGGGATGCAAAATATGTTCTTTACACTTACCTGGGAAAACAGTGATTTCTTACCTACCAGCAGTTGCAAGCATGAGCTATAATAATAAAGTCCTTAAACCATTTGATTTCTATTCCCTAAATAAGTATGGTTGACATTTTTGATTGTTATCAATTTACTTAAGTGCTACCTTTTTCTGTAAAGGATTTTAACATATTCAAATAATATTTCTTGAGGCTAGCTGATAAACTGAATGTGTTAACTTTTTAAAGCGACATATGCCTTTTCAAATTTAAAAAAAGTTGTTTTTAACTCAAACATATAGAGTGTCATTTTACCTTCACTATTTACCCCCTATACTAACTACCACTCTTAAAAATTTGCTGAATCTTTATTATTATTTTTAAATAAGAAACAGCAATTAACACACTGGCTGTGATTTTTGTTATCAGTTTCAGAAACTAGAAAGAAGAATATCAACAGAAACCCTAGTTTTCAGCCTGTATACCTTACCTGACTATGAAAGTGAGAAATTGGCCACTTTCTCTGAAGCCCTTTTACTTCTACCTAGGTAATAGGATTTGTCAGAACTGTCCAAATTCCTTTCTCATGAGTAGGTTAAGCTGGTTAATATCGATGTCAATTAAAAGTGGTGATGGTGTTTTTTTTTCCCAAAAAAGTTTTCTTGGCTGAGTTTTCAAGACACTGCATGCAAGTCTCCTCAGAGATTTCATAAGGATTCATAACATATTATAGATTTTTAGAAGTCCTATAATTCTATTTAATTTTATTTAGTCCTGGAATTCTCACATTTTATTGGCCAAGATAGAATAAGTAAGACTTAAGCTTTTCTCATAGTAAGATGAGGAAATATTGGAGGGTTTTGAATGGAGGAAAGACATAATTTGTTATGATTTATAAGGTTTGTCTAACTGCTGTAAAAGATGTGACTGAAGGGGGCACACAAAAACACATGTAAGAAGATGGGTTAGGAGGTTATTGAAATAATACGCAAGCAATGCTAATTTAAAACAGATGGTAAAGGTGTAGATGATAAGAGGACATCATTTTCCAGATGCATTCAGAAGACCAAGCTTTCAATATTTGCTGACAGGTAGGATGTGGAATATAAGAAAGAAATCAAGGATGACTCCATTTTTTTGCCCTAAATGAAAGACTATAGAAGGAGCAGATTTGGACATTTAGGGATAAATCATGAGTGTCATTCTGGATTAAGATGACAATTAGACATTCATTAATAGCCAGGGTACTCTCTTTGGATACCCATTTTGAACTTGAGTCAGTTCAATGCAGTGGTCCTCAACCCTAGCTGAGGAAGATTTAAAAGTTCTGATGCCCAGGATGCTTCTAAACCAATTACATAAGAACTTATAGATGGTCCATGGCATTAGTGTTCTCAAAACCCTCCAGGTGATCTCTGTGTATAATGAGTATCGAAAACCATGGGTTCAGTGGCAGCAGTATTTCTGAGTTTGGGATGGTCATGGCATATTCTATTAGTATTCAAGAAATATCTGGCTTTCTTGCTTAAGACACCTTGTTTCACACATTCTTTACTTAAATTAGGCAGCATTGATGGTGTCTGGACATCTTTCTGACCCAGGGTTTGAGCCTTTTCTGCTGGTCTCCAGAGATCCATGGTTCATCATTGAGTTACCTAAGAATATAAGAGCATTTCAGAGCCTCCTTCAGCCCAGCCAGCAGAACAAACCATTGAAGCTAATCTAAAAGAAGTAGGAATTCAACAGCAATGGATGGAGTGAGGGTGGAAAAGCTTTAAAATAATACAGTTTAAGGAGCTTTTGGTCACAGTGGCAAGGTCCTTAGGGAAAAGGCAGAGATATTTTCAGAACCTCCCTCAGTGAAACCCACACTTGCAGAATCACTTTAATAGCCAGAGTCCTCATGTAAACACCACATATGTACATTCAACACACACACACGCAACAGGCAGGTCACCCACATACACACATAGCATATGCCATACAATCTCCCATTATACACCAACACACCTCTCACCCACTACCCCCCCCCCCATATCAAACCTCTCAGGAAAGAGTTTCAATGGGTTTATTTATTAAACTGTTTCCCCCAGTTTAATAATTTAACTGATGCACAGGGGAATTTCAGGTCTCATGGTGCTGGGAAGGGAAGAGTTGAGAAGACAAGTGCCCTCCCATGTTCCCTTGCAGTCATATTATTTAGGCACCAATTTACCCTGTTTATCTACAAAACCACTCTTGCGTGAGGAAGGAATCAAAGTGGAAGAAGGTCCTCAAAATTTCTTTGCTCAGTGGACAGTTTTATCTAAGGCAAAGTCTATTAACTCAAATTTGAAGAAAATCCCTGAGGTAGTACTGATTTCTCTCCCCAGGTATAATGGATGCTCTGAATGCCTACACACATCTCATGCCATTACCTTGTCAATGTTTAGCGGCTCGATTTTCAAAGTTCACAACAGCATTTTTTTTTTTTCCTGAGGGCTTTCTCTGGACTAAGTGGCTCACTTTTCCCAGTGCTGCATCAAGCTAGAGGTTCCAAGGGACTGACACCACCAAAGAGTAGCTCTCCATTTATGTCTGGTGGGAACTGGCTGTTCCTCCTTTGAGTGGGATCATTCTGAAGCATGCTCTATTCTGGGCTTTCAGTATTCTCCATTGGGATTGAGCCTACAGTGGTGAGTGGCTTGATAACACACCCGTTTTGGGCTGCTTTCCTTTTCTGTTTCACTTTCGCATAATTCTACTAATGTTTTCCAGAATCAACCCTGAGATTCACTATTTGCATTTGAATTCTTTGTCAAAATTGGCCTCTGGGGAAACCTATACTAACATACTATAATAAGAAAGGCAGAAGTCCTCTGGAACTATAAGTTCAAAAGATGGGCAGAGGTTAGTTTATACCAAAGAGATCAGAATCACAGATTTGTCTGTAAAAGTGTCCTGTTATCTAGATTTGATTTATAAAAACAATTTGGAAAATTTACCTTTCAGCTGGGGTAGAGACTAGAGTGGCCATGTTAAGGGAAGCAGATGCATGCAGCCTGCGGCCTCGCACATCTGCTGGATGAACAATGACTACAATTTTTTTTTTTTTAGGATGGAGACAATAAAAAATTACATAAAACTTTTTATTGTGTAAGTGACACTGGTTATCATAGTCAGCAATCAGAAAGCTACCCCGAGGACAGAACTTGTCTGCCTATTAATGTAGAGAAAATGGCTAGCCTGCTTCCTAAGTCTCAGAGAATAACATTGGAAATGCTAGGATTCATTCCAAAGGAGTTATAATACCAGTGGAATATAAAAATATGGAGCAAATGTGTTGCAGAAAAGATGATAAAATGAAATCTAAGCATTTCATAGCTCTTGGGACAAATTGAATCCATGAGAATTGAAAAATAAAAAACGGGGAAAAATACAGTCTTTTTACAGAGGACAGGAAAATAATGTATTTCTTCTTTTTATGAAGGATAAGTTCTTTCAGACCCAAAACTACTGCTAAGACAATTTCCAAACATTCAAAAAACATTTTTTAATCAGAATATACATTTTTGTTACTAATAATCAGATCTTTCTCTAAAGATTTGCTTTTCATTGTGGACAGATGGCAACACATGAATATAATTTGTAAACAATCCTTATGTGAGAATAACCAACATTCTCCTATACCTGCTTCCATCACCCAACTTCTCCTTCAGTGTTAGTTCCATTTTCTTTACAGCCAGACTCTGTGGAGGCAGCCAGAGTGCCAATGTCTTCATCCACTCCATCTTGATACAGCCTTATGGGGCTCTGCATTACTCACTGGGTTGTGAAACACCTTAAAATGAGTTAGGGGTCAGTTTTACTATACTATCAGCACTAGAGTTTATATATTTTTTGTAGGGTACCTAGGTGTATTAGTTCAGATAGCTCAACACAAGTGCTGTAACAAAGACCTGCATCTGTAGTGGTCTTATCCCCCAAATCTTGATGTTTAACAAAATATAAACTTTTTATTTTTGTTTATATTACAATCTGATGCATGTCAGGGGATGAGCAAAAAGAAATAGTTTTATGAGGTCATTCAAGGACCCAGATTCCCTCCATCTATTGTTTTCATAATCCCTTAGAACAGGGGTTGAAAAACTATGTATGTATGTATGTATGTATGCATGTATGTATGTATCGACTACCTTTTAGATCAATTTTAGGTCCCCAGAAAAAAATTGAGCAGAGGATACAGAGATTTCCCATATTCTTTGTGTCTCCCACATATACACAGCCTCCCCTACTATAAAAATCCTTCACCAGAGTAGGACATTTGTTACAATTTATGAACCTACATTAACACATCATAATTTCTCAAAGACCATAGTTTACATTAGGGTTCACTCTCGATCTTGTATATTCTGTGAATTTGGACAAATGTATATGCACATGTATTTACTTTCATAATATCATACTTTTCACTGTCCTAAAAATCCTTTGTGCTCCATTTAGTCATCCCTCCCTTCCCCCTACCCCTGGCAAACATCAATCTTTGTACTGGCTCCATAATTTTATCTTTTAAATGTCATATAGTTGGAATTATATAGTATGTAAATTTTTCAGATTGACTTTTTTTCACTTAGAACATGCATTCAAATTTTCTCCATGTCTTTTTATGGCTTAGTAGCTCATTTCTAAAGCAATGACTAATATTCTATTTTCTGGATGTACCAGTTAATTTATCCATTCATCTACTGAAGGACATCTTGGTTGCTTCCAAATGTTTGTCAATTAACAAACTTAACTTTTAAAAGGCAATATATTAATATTTTTTAGCTTCATTAATGGTATAATCTCTGTTGTAAATACTGCCATTGTAGTTCAAAAGCATCTATAAACAATAAATAAAGAAATGGATGTAGCTATGTTGCAATAAAACTTTATTTACGAAAATAGGATGTAGTATGCAAACTTCTGCCCTAAGGCCTTGAAGTCCTCCACTGGCTCTCCTTAGCAGAAGAAGAAAAAAAAGTGAAGAATCTAGATTATTGTGGTAGATATTTTTAGAGGACAGTCCTAGACATATCACATGTTACTTTGCCCTCATTGCTTGGTCAGATCACATGAACTCACCCAACTGTAAGGAAGCCTGGGAAATACTTGTGTGCCCAGAGGGAAGAGGAAACAGGATTATGTGAGCTGACAGTCTTCTACGCAAACCTGTGAACTAATGACTCTTTATAATAAAGCATCTCTGAAAAAGATTTCTGAGATTCTAAATAACTGATTTAAAAAGAGTTGGGTAACAATTCGTGTGGGATTTGGAAACTTCCTAAATCTGTGATGAAAAAATTGTGCCTGCAAATGTATATTTTTAAGTTTGAGAGAAGCGTTGTTTAGGCAATGTCAGAAAATCAGCTATTTTCTTGGACTTACGAATATTGTGTTTCCATATGAATAAATTCTTTATTAGAAATTCTGCTTGTAAACAATTGGATAATAGAGTATAATTTGTATGTAGGAGTAATAAATATATATTTTTTAAAGTTTATAATTTCTACCTCTTTTAATGGACTTTGGTCTTCTCTCAAGTCCTACCAAATTAAAGAGATTTGATTGCAGCCATGAGCTTGTCTAATAAATCAAGTTTTTTTCCTTATGTAGCTTTAGGGAACAATATTATCAAATCCACATTTTATTTCTCTTCAATATAATTCCTCAGAGTGATTTTTTTAATGAAATATGAAAATAAAAAATGGTTATTTTGTACCATTTAAGGTCTAAAATGTGACCATTTTAAAGAGTTTTAGCAAACCCAAGGGGCTAAAAGAGTATAAATGAAATTTCACTAGGAACTCTTGTAATGAAGAAAAGAAAAAGAAAATCCACTGTGATTGTACTGGTGTCTGATTTGGGTCAGAATAAGTAAAAATTAAAGAAATAAATCTAATGCTTTTGTCTTTATTTTTCATCCTTCAAGTCATCTAATAAGGCAGAGCTGTGCAGATAAATCTAAAATTTTAATAAGGAAAAAATGAAAACTACATAGCAGTTACATCTGCAGTGCCCTTCTGGGTCACCCTGGAATTCTTAAAGTTATCATGATTGCTCTTGATTCTGAATATATTTCCTTTACTTTAACAGCAACTTGTTTCAAATATTAAATCATATTTAAAATTGCTTCTGTTTTGTTTTTTTTTTAGAAGCTCATGCTTTTTTATTTTTTATCAATAATGTTGGCCTCTGGCAAGTTAAACTAATGTGGGCAGTGGTTTTTGAAGTTTAGTAAGCAAGAGAATCATCTGGAAGTCTAGTTAAAATACAGATCCCTGAGCTTCACTCTCAGAGACTCCAAGTCAACAGGTCTTAGTGGAGCCTGAGATTCTGCATTTCTAACAAGCTCCCAGGTAAGGCTGATGCTGCCGGTCTGATTAACATCAAGTCAAGAGTGTTTCAATTGGAAATCCAACTTAGACATCTTATCTGCTCAAGTAATATCCCAAGGATCCAATTTTTTCTCTCTTTCTTTTCTGGCTCCATTTCTCCAGTGCTGGCATTTCCCTATTGGCCACAAATGAATTGTGGTGCTCCAGACCTTACATTCTCATGTTGCCAAGTCCAAGGAAGAAAAGAAACCATTTTTACTTCCCCCAACTATGGAAAGCTTTTTACTCTTATTGGTTATCATCTTGAACCAATCACTGTTTTCACTGTAACTCTAGGGATGTAATATTCAATCAATTTAAATTAATCTAGACCTACTCTTGGACTTAAAGGATTCAGACACTTGCCATATCTGTTTTTCTGCATCAGGGATTTCTCCAAAGCAATGGAGGCTCTCTCAGCTTGAGCTTAATGCAACCTAGAAGTGCATAGGTATCAATGTTCTTGCATTCCCCAACGAATGGGAAATGGAGTTCATGGATAATGGCCCCCACCTCTTAGCTTTCAATTATTAAGTGCATTCTTTAAGGCTTTCTAGAGGTTACCAGTAGAATTATATCCTAGTTGTCCACTGTGGAATCCAGCTCTATGATATAGATGTTTCTATCTCTGTCTCCCCACTCTTCACCCTGCTCCTGAAATCATCTCCCAAATAAATGACCTGCATGCAAGTCATTGCCTCATGTGCTACTTTTAGAAAAATCTAAATGATAACCCTACCTAAACCACATAGTCTGGCACTAGAGAGCAGTGGTTCTCCACAGAAACTTCGGAGGTCTGTTTCACCAAAAATGGGGTGAAAGGATGCGGAGAAAAAAAAACCCATATTTTCCCCAAAAACCATTTAATACCTGGGTTCGGGTAAATTCACAAACAAATAATACTGAATTTCTTTTTAATCAGGATATGGATTTGGAGTCAAAGGACTGCATACAATGATTGGAGGGTGGCATGCCAGCTATAGACACCACCCATTCTACAGCTAGATTTGGGAAGCAGAATAGAATCATAAACTCCATTTCCTTTTTAGACATAGTTTTGGTTAATAAAAAGTTTCAAAAAAATAAATATGCATTTCTATGCTCAATCTCAACTAACCTTCCACCATCTCACTCAAATTTCTAACATTGCCATTTCCCTAACACACATAGAATTAATTGTGTATCCCAAGCTTCCTACTGCACTATGTATCTCAGTCTTCCGTTTCTTAACTTAACTCCGCTTCTCAAAGCTGTCCTGTGTCCCATCTGCTAAGGACAAAGCTAGGCTAAAACCTGCTTATGGGCCAGCTGCATTAGTTATTTAACAATGAGTGAGAATGGATATTACATGCTAAGTCTTATTTCAGCCAGGAAAAAAATTTATTATTATGTCTTTCTGTAAAACATTAGCCAAAGGCTTTATAGAAATGCACTCCAAGGAACTTTTCTCTCATGAGAAGAACTATCATCTAAATTTTAGAAATTCTTCCAGAGTCACAATGAGCATGAGCTTATTAAAGGCTCTGATATAGTTGAGTTGAAAACCGTATTAACCTTATTTAATCTATATTTTTCCTAAGTGAACTCTAGTGTTGTTTGGATTTTTGTTGTTGTTGCTGGGTTCATAGTTGTTCTCATGTATAACCTTTAATATCTCAAAACCACAGGCATTGCTGGAGATTCTACCTGAGAATGAAGTGATATGCAAAGGGGGAAAATCTGTTATTCCTATAGAGAAATCAGAAGAGATCTTTTGGAAATTCATCCAAGGTGGAAGCTGAGACTTCACCTACTTACAGATGATCCAACTTCATTCTCTTTTCCAGGCCTGTCCTAGACTTTCATTGCCCACCCTTGGTGTTGCCACTGCATGCTATTTTTCTGAAGACAAGGAAAATATTGAAAAAAAAAAGAGTAGTTTCTGGATTATTTAATAGATTCAGAATTTGAGCCATAATTTCTGATGTTGCATCCAATATGACAGATGTATTATTTTTTGTAACACATTACCTAAGAAACTCATTGAGCAAAGCCCACACATTTGGAATAGAATGACTGTTGTTGGCTTATGCATGTGCCTCTAGCTGTATATGATTAAAATGCATAGCCCTTTAGTTACAACACTTATTTAAACACAGGAATAATTGACTAAAAGTGGCTGTACATTTTATATTTTTAATAGTGGGGAAGGAATGTTATTTTAGAAAATAATATTAAATTCACTAATGAAACGATTTGCACAAAAGTAGAAGTGGAAAGTTCAGCAATGACTTCAAGGGTACTTTTTGAATGCATTATAGTAATTTTTCTAATACATTGTATTACAGGGCAACAGATATTTAAAAACTCAACTTCCTGAACCAGAGACTTTCTCTGATTACCCACCTCAATTGGTATCATCCACGCCCCACCCCACTGCATTATTTGAAATCTCTCTTTTCTGCTTTATTTTTCTCTAACATGTTATTACCGTTGTCATATTTATTTGTTGTCTATCTTCCTTTCCACACAATAGAACAAAAGCTACATGAGAGACCAGGCTTGGTTGTGTTCACTGTTTGGCACATGGTAGGTTGGCCATAAATATTTTTAAAATTTATGTATACAAGTATTAGACCATTTTCCTACTGGCTTTATTTTTCAAAACCACATACAGGTCCAGTCTTACATGTGAGGAGGTAAGTAAATGTATTGGCAAAGAAGTTGAGGTTATGCTCATGATTTTATTTCCCGCTTTCTACTTTAAGCACTTAAACTTTTTAACATATGGATGTGTTTTGGAAATTTCAGTGTATTGTTCTATTATGGTATTTAGCAAGTTTGAAATCAAAAGGATGAGAAGAATTTTACAAAGTAATTGTCATTTATTGTCTGCAGAAACTATGACTTGCCTAGAGAAAGCAAATATACTACATGATTATAATTGTTCATTATAGATAATTGTTGAAGTTATACAAAGGATTTATTGGTATAACTACAAATATTTTTTTTTTTGTTTCTATCATTTGAGTCATTCTCCAGGCTTTGATATTATTAGGACCTGGCTCAAATCTCTTTATGCATATTAGCTGCACCACCTGGAAAATTTTCTTAAGCTAACTGAGTTGCAGTTTGCTCATTTATAAATAGAGGTAAATAGAGGTGATATTATCCACTGCTTAGGATTAGTATGAAGATTAGAAATAAAATATGAAAGAACCTAAATTCAACAGACACTCAATAAATGATCATTTTTCTCATTGAATCAACACATTTCATGAACTCTGTATTAGTTTTCTAGTGCTGTGGTGACAAAATGCCACAAATGAGGTGGCTTAAAAAAGAAATTTGTTACCTCATAAATTTTATTTTTAGAAGGCCCCAATCAAGGTGTCGGTAGAGTTGTGTTCTGGAAACATGTAGGGGAGACTCCTTCCTTGCCATTTCCTAGTTCTGGTGGTGGTTGTCAATCCTAGCATTCTTTCACTTGGAGCTATATCATCTCAATCATGGCTTCTGTTTTCACATGATGTTTTACATGTGAGTCTACCTTTACATGACTGTATTCTTCTCTTGTAAGGTCACCAGTTGTATTAGGGTAAGGGCCCATCTTAATAACCTCATTTTACCTTATTTACATCTGCAAAAACTTGATTTCCAAATAAGTTCACATTTACAGGTACCAAGGGTTAGGACTTGACATATCTTTTTGGGCAACACATAACAAATTTATACTAATTCACAACTTCTCCTCCCAGCTTGCTGCCTATATTTCTATCTCTGCTCTAATACTTTTCAACTCACCAACTTGTTGCCATTGCAATACATTCTCAGCCCCCAAAGAAAAGAACTTTTTTATTTGGAGAAAACTGCAAGAATAGTAATTTTCTAAAAATGAATGAATGAATAAGGGAGCTTAACACTGCCAGCCCCTAAACATCAAACAGCTTGGAAAAAGATTTAAAGCTCATAAATATCAAAGATACTATGGAATATTAGGGGCAGAAAGAACAATCCTAAACACAGTGAAACATAAATAAAGTTGGACTGGGTTCATTGGTTTCACTCTAAGGGCAAAGTTATCTTCCTCTTTCCAAAAGTAGCATTTAGCACACCATTACTTTGGAATGGCTACTGTCTTTGTGAAATACATTATTTTGTATAGCTGTGGCAGGGGTTGATGCACAAAGTTATATTATTCTGTGTCTCCACTCACATACACACAGGTAGGATTTTAGTCTTGATGGGCCTTTTGAAGCTAATCTAACCTGACCCTTACCCTAAACAAGGTCATTCTATGCCTTTTATGATAATCATCTTATCTGGTTCTCCAACCCTAGAATTATTTTTTATAATTTATATACCTTTTTTGATTAGAGAGGGAATAAATCACCATTTTATATACAGAAAAAAACCCTATAAGCTCATTGCTTTTAAAAAAAATTATTACTGATCCTTTGAAACCATGATTTTTAAAGACTTCCTCATGTGTGGTTGTCTGATGTACCATAATAAAGTCAGTGCCCTATTAGTGACCATTTATATTGCTCCCTCTTTTATTATTATAAAAATTGCCATAATGATCATCTTTTTACTCAAGTTGTTTTGTGCACTATAGCATTATTTCTAATTTCATACTCTCAATTCTAAAATTTTTAGAGGCCAACAGTCAAAATACATACATTTTCTGACATAAAACTGATAACTTTGAAAGAAGAAGTAAACACACCTGCAGCCATGTAGGTCTCAACAACTTTGATTTATTCTTATATGGTGGTCCATAAGTTGGGGCACTGATAAGAGGGTGAAAATAGGCACTTTTTGCTTCAATATTCTTAGATTGTGATCACTCATCTCTCTACATGCACAGATAAAAGTCTGCCTGAGGTTGTTTTCTGGCTCCCGGTGGAATCAAATGTGAAATCCCCATCTCTTACTCTCAGAGGTCTTGGAAAGAGCTGTTGGAAAAATTTTGATCTTCAGCACATATTGCTTTGTTATAACCAGCCAGAATGCAGTTATGTCATGGCCTCACAATGTGGGAGCAGTTTGCAGTATATAGATCATGCTCCTCTCAACCACTGTGCCTCAATCAATCAGGGCAGTTAGAGGCCATGTTTTTATATCTCCTTCCCATGAACACCCATCTTTCAGACCTACTCAAGAAACAGGAAGTGGGTCTACCTTTAATCCAATTTAAAGTTGGCTGGTTTCCAATAAAAATTTTCTTATTGTTTCTTGCTTTTCCTCTCCATAGAAGGGCCTCCATTCTTTAATCATGTATTTGGCAATTTAAATGATGCATGTTTTTACCAGGACTCAGAGAGAAGGATAACTGTACAACCCCTCGGATCAGGGCAATAAGATAAAGAATTTATCTGGAAATCATTTTGCCAGATGGCAGAACAGAGGCCAAAAGCCAAGGAAGAAAACTTCTTATTCAGTGTTTGCTGAGTGTACATTGCAAAAAGGAGGATTCATTTATGCTTTGTTGAAGCTGATTTTTTGTTTTTCAAAGCGTGCTGCATGAGTAAGTAGCCTCAGCATCACTTGGGTACTAGTTAAAAATGCCGATTCTTTGGCCACACCCAGACATTCTGAATCAAAGCATACATTTTAACAAGAGCTCCAATATGATTTCTATGCATATAAGTCTTGGAAAGTCTTGGCCTATTATATAAAAGGTATGTGCATTTAGTTGCCTGGAGGAATTCCTTTAAAAAACTAATTCTGCTTACCAAACAAAACAAAACAAAACAAGAAACTATTAAAAAATTTCTACCTGAAAGAACATTTCAGTTCTTCCAGGATTCAATTGTTTGTGGGATTAACTTTTAAAAATTAATTCAAAGGGATATGATTTGTTTGCTGAATCTTCTTTTATTGTTAATTATATAATTTTAGGTAGTTTAATTTATTGAAAAGTAATATAGGCCCATGGTCATATTTTCAAAGAGCATAAAAATATATACATTGAAAAGTCAAACCTTATTAGAACTTATTTTCATTCCTAGAGGCAATTAATGTTTGTGTGTGTGTGTGCGTGTGTGTGTATATATATTTAAATATAACAATATATTTAAATATAGTGTTTATTTTAATATAGTGTTATATATGCTATTTAAATATATTTAAATATAGTTTATATATATAAACTATATTTAAATATATTTAAATATATTTAAATAGCATATATAACACTATATTATAGATATATTTTATTACCTTTTAAATAATTCATAACAGCACATAGAAAGGTCTTCCTCATTGTTTTTAATATTTACATAATATGTTTCCTGTATTTGCATCAAAATTTGTTATTGTTGACTATCATTTAGGATGTCTCCAACTTCTTTGAGCTAATCCAGATGATGCTACAATAGGTATCTCTGTGCATATGTGTTCGCACATGTGTTTGTCTATCTACAAAATAAAAACCTAGGTAAATTGCTGGTTGTAAGGAGAGGAACATTTGAAATTTTGATAGATTTTTGTCAATTTGCTCTTCAGATTCACTAGCATTTTTATTTATTATCTCACCAACAATCCATGAAACTCATGACCACCCTATGTTTCTGCCTCAATGAGATGCCAAACTAGGAAATGTGTAACCTGAAAATTGAAAATCAGTATCCTTTGACTATTTTAATATACATTTTTAAAATTATGAGTGAATTTGAGCATATTTTCATGTTTAAAAATCACTTGTGTTACTATTTTGTGAAATGTGTATTCATTTTCTTTAAGCTATCTTTTTCTTTTTTTTAATTCCAGCTTTATTAAGATATATTTGACATACAACATTGTATAAGTTTAAGTGTATAAATGATTGCCAAATGATTACCAAAGTGAGGTTAGCTAACACATTTATTACCTCACATTGTTACTTTTGGGTGTGCATGTGTGTGGGGAAAACATTTAAGATCTACTCTCTTAACAAGTATACAATACAGCATTTTTAAGTATAATCACCAAGCTATAAATTAGGTCCCCAGAACTGATTGATCTTATAACTGGAATTTCGTAGGCTTTGACCAGCATCACCTATTTCCTCAGCTCCCAATCCTTGGCAACGACTAATTAACTGTTTTTATGAATTACTATTATTTTTTTAGATTCCAGGATAAAGTGAAATCATAAAGTGTTTGTTTTTCTCTCTCTGACTTATTTCATTTAGCATAATGTCCTCAAGTTTTATCTATGTTGTTGCAAATGGTAGGATTTTCTACTTTCTTATTGCTGAATAATATTTCTTTACATGTACTTTTTCTTTATCCATTCATCTATCAATGGACACATAAGTTGTTTCCATGTCTTGGCTATTGTCAAGTAATGCTACAATAGATATTACTTTGAGATAGTGATTTTATTAACTTTGGAAATATATCCAGAGGTATAAGTGCTGGATCATGTGGTAATTCTATTTTTAATTTATTTTAATTATTTTAAACTACTGTTTTCTATAGTGGCTGTATTAGTTTACATTTCTAACAAAAATATATAAGAGGTCCCTTTTCTTCACATCTTTGTTATCTTTTGTCTTTTTTATAATAAACGTTCTAACAGTGTGAGGTAATATCTTACTGTAATTATGATTTGTATTTTGCTGATAATAGTGATGTTAAGCATCTTTTCATACACTTGTTGGCCATTTGTATGTTTTCTCTGGAAAATTATTTATTCAAGTGCTTTGCCTAGTTTTTAATCAAATTATTTGGGTTTTTATTTATTTTGCTTTTGCTATTGAGTTGCATGAGTGCCTTGCATGTTTTGAATATTAACCCCTTGTCAGATATATGATTTATAAATGTTTTCTTCCATTTTATAAGTTGTCTTTTTATTTTGTTGATCATTCCTTTTGCAGAACATTTCAATTTGATATAGTTCCACCTTTTTATTTTTGCTTTCGTTATTAGTGTTTTTGGTGTCATGTACAAAAAAAAAAAAAGAAATCATTACCAAGAACAGTGACAATGAGCAGAAGTAAAGTTTAACATTTGTTGACTTGCAGATGTTAAACCACCCTTACAACCCAGAGATAAATCTCACTTGATCAAGGTATAAGATCCTTCTAATGTGCTGTTGAATTTGGTTTGCTAGTATTTTGTTGAAAAGTTTGTATTTATATTTACCAAAGCCTGTGGTTTGCTTTTCTTGTTATGTCGTTATTTGATATTGGGGTCACGGTAATGCTGGCTTTATTAAATGAGTTTCAGAGTGTTCCTTCCTCTTCAATTTTTTAAAAGAGCTTGAGAAGGATTGGAATTAATTCTTCTTTAAAAGTTGGTAAAATTCACCAGTGAAATCATCTGGTTCTCGCCTTTTCTTTGTTGGGAGGTTGTTGATTACTGCTTTAATCTTCTTTGTCATTATCGATTCGTTCATATTTTCTATTTCTTCATGATTCAGCCTTGGATAAATTCTAGGAATTTATTTTTTCTAGGTTAGTCAACTTGTTGGTGTATAATTTTTCATAGTAGTCTCTCACTGGGTCCTTAAGCTGACAATTATGTGCTATGCTGTGGCTGGGAGGGGATGAATCCAGGCAAAGAGCACTTTGAGTACAGACAGAAGCACTGTGGGTACAGACAGAAGTACCTCCCACTGGGTCTCTGGGCCCATGAAACTTCTGGCAGACTGTGGCTGTGAGGGGGCTAGAACTGAGTATAGGGCACTTTTAACCATTTTTTTCTAAAGAGAAATAGGCCTTTTCTGATTAATTTGTCAAAGCTTATTTTATATTAATGACTTTAGAAATCATTCCTTAGAAAGTGATACAGGTTTCAAACATTTTTCTCAGTTTAGAGTTCATCTTTTTCCTGTTTCTATTTCATATTATATTTTTTGAATAGATTTTTACATAGTTAAAATATTGGAACAGCACACTCACATCATAAGTTTTACTTCTATAACTGCCGCTGTCTACTCCATCACGCATCTCCTTGAGGGCTGCCATGTATATATATCATGTCTTATATATTCTTCAGTATTTATATATTTGCAAATAGATATGCGTAGATAATTTTGTTTCCTTCTCATTCTTATAAAACATAGAATGTCACTTATAGTATTCTTGTTTGTTTGTTTGTTTGTTTATTCCCCTAGATAAAAATCCTGGATATCTTTTCATATCAATAGAAAAGAATCATCATTCCTTTTTTTTTTTACAGCTGTATTATAATCCATTGCGTGGATATGACATTCTTTATTTCATCAAATTTGTAGTGATGGGCATTTGTGTTGTTTCCAATATTTTATTATCAATAGCAAAGCTGCAATGAATAACCTTGTAACTATATCATTTGATATGTAGTATATGAGTGAATATAAGTATAAAATATATTCACAGAGATAAGATTACTGAAACAAAGTAAAAATAAATTTATAATTTTGAGAAATATGCCAAATTTTTCTACAAACTCTTTTGCATTCTCACTAGCAAGGTATGAGATTGCCTGCATTGTCCAAATTGTGAATTATCACTGAATGATGAATAAAATCTGTATCTCACTGTGGTTTTCATTTTAGTTTTAATGAGAAAGAGTGTACAAATAGTTTAAAGACCATTTCTTTTTTTTTTTATTCTGTGACCTGTCATTTATCTGTTCACATTTTTGCTTACTTCTCTGTTGAATTGCTGTTTTTTAACCAATTTATATAATCTCTCTGTACTTTCAGATATATGTCCTTTGTCTTTTCTATGAGTTATCAATTTTTAAAAATGCCATTCTTTTGATATTTCCTGTTTTTGTATCTAAGAATTTAAACTTTAAAAATATTATTACCATTATTGATTTTTTGCATTTTCTGTTTTTGAATCATTTTATCAGGCCTTCCCTACTTTAAAATTATAGACATTTAACCATATTTTCTTTTAACTTTTAAAAACAATGTGTTCTACTTGAAGTTTATTTTAATGCACTACATAAAGCATGAATCCAATATCACTCTTTGTCCAATAGCTACCTGACTGTACTAATTTGTTAAATTAATCTTTAACCCACTAGTTTGAGGTACCACCTTAACCAGATAATAAATATTACATGTATATAAAATAAATTCTGAATTCTATTATATTCCATTCATCTGATTATTCATGTGCCAATACTGTACTGTTTTAATTAGTGAGGCTTTACAGCATATTTTTATCTTGAATAGGGCTTGGTCCCTTTTACTGCTTTTCAGATTTAGAGACTTCTTGACTATTCTTACTAGTTTTTTTTTTTGTATAAATTTGGAATCAGTTTAACTAGTGCTAGAAAAAAAATCTGTTGTCATTTTTATCATAGTCATGTTAAATTTATAAATTAACAGAGAGAATTGACCTCCTTATGACAAAGAACCTTTTTACCCAAGAAACTGCTAAGTCATTCTATTTGCTTCCACCACATTTTTTGGTCTCATTTTAATGTTTTTCTCCTACATACTATGCTTGAATAATAAGTTTATCCTTGGTGCTACTGTAAATGGAGTCTTCTCTTTTATTGTATATTTTTGCTGATTGTTATTTGCATATATGAAGGAATTATATTTCCTACATGTATTTTATATGCTGATATTTAAAAATTTTTTTGCTGTTTTGTAGTAGTTTTTCAGTTAATTCTCTTAAGTTTATTAGATATTTGATCAGAGATAAACATGATGATAGATTTACCACCTTCTTTTATATTTTTTGTTCATTTGTGAACATAGCATCAAAGTCCTAAGAAATTCCAAAAATATTTGTAGAAACTTCTCACAGAAGTCATATGTTGGGCAGGAGCCAATAAATTTTGAGTTGTTCCTAGTTAAGAAACAAGTGCCTTTATACCCACAGGCTGGTGTTGGGGCTCATAGAAAGGGCTTACAAACTCCAAATTTTGGCATTTATTTTCTTTGGAAACTAGTACATAAATATTTTTTATAAATAATCCATAGATATTTGGAGAAAATGTATTTATGTTTACTCAATCATCTATTTCTTTATTTATCTTAGTGACAAAATCTGTCAAAAATTAAGGAAGTGTAATAAATTCGCCCAAATCTATTGTGTTTCTGTGTATATCTCTTTTTTCTTCAGTTGAGGCTATATTTATTTTGATGTCCTCTTTTCCAGCAAATATAGCCTCATAAGAATTATAACTTATATAAAAGAATATTTGTGCCATTTTTATGCTTTCTGCCTTGAATTTTACTTGGTCTAATATTAATAATGTCATCTCTACTTTTATTTAGATTTTATTTTTTTGGTTAACTTTGTAAATAACCTCTTTTTAACCCTTTCGAATCATTTTATTTTTATATTAGTAACCAGCAAATAGTTGAGTTTTTGCTTTATAATCTATTTGTGATTGTCCAGATTTTAATATAAGAGCTTGAGTCATTTGTGTTTATTGTCAGAATTGATATACTTATTATATTTGGAAACTTTTTAAACTTATTTTTATGTTTTATTGTAATTTCATTTGCTTTTATTGTTTGTTATATAGCTTATGTTTTGTTTGATTTTACCTTTTCATCTTTAAAAAAATACATCTTCTATATGATATCCCTCATGGTTACATTTAGATTTTCAAAAATTTTCTTCAACTTAAAATTTTTTTGCATAAAGTGAGGAAGAAAATAATAAACTCTCATTTTCTTTTATGTAAGAAAAGCAATCTCATACTTTTACATTTTTCTGCTTTCTATTTCCCAACATTCATGTATTTATATTTCTGATATATACACTCAGAGTCAGCTAAGTACAATTAAACTATATTTTAATACTAAAGCATTATCTTTAAGAAGACAAATTTGCAATTCATATTCAATTGTGTGTTCATATTTTTTGCAACTTTATAAGCAATGTCATTTTGACTTGTCTTAATACTCATCACCAGTAAGTATGTACCAAACTTCCCTGTTCTTGAATTGTTGATTGATATTTATTTCTTAGCTATATGAAACCCATGATTAAGTCATTTTTCAAGGAGAGTACATAGGCTTTGTAATATCTGAACCCTTCAATAACTAAAAACATCTTTTTCATGGCTGCTATACATTAAATAAAGAGTAGCTGTCAAATATGAATTAAATAACAAACTTTTCCCCACAAAACTATGTAGATGTGATTGCATTATTTTCTGTCATTTAGTGTTGCATAAAAGACTATCTAGCCTTTTATTTATTTCTTTGTAGAAACCTATTATTTCTCTTTGGATGTCAGTGAAAATAGTTTTAATAGTATTTAATTAATTTTTCTATGTTTGCCAACATTTAATTAAAATGTCTTAACGTATTTCAATGTCCTTAAGCAAGTCAGTTTTGGAAAGAGAAGATCTTTTTTTTTTCATATTTACTTTTAATTTTTACTTCTATTTTAATTTACATTGTTTTATCTTCAGTGATACTTTCAATTGTTATGCTAATTGTCTTAAATTTGATCATTTTATATCTTTTCATTTTAATCTCTTTTTCCTCTAACTTAAAGAGCATCTCAAGTTTGTTTTCCATGTTACTAATTTTTAAATTCTAGTCTGTGTGGAAGTCAATTGGGAAATGGTTTAAAACTGTTATATCTACTAACATCTTGAAAATAAGAAATAAGAAATGTAAACATTGATGATCCAGTTGTAGACCCATCTAATATCACATGCCCTTTCTTATCACCAACATATTCTGTATCCCATAAATGACAGGTAGAAATATGATCAGAAAAAGTAAATGATTAAATCTTTAACATTTATTTGGGGTATTTTATGCTAAATACGTACAATATTTTCCCCTTATCCATAGTTTTGCTTTCCACAGATTCATTTACCCTAAGCAAACCTCAGTCAGAAAATATTAAATGAAAACTTCCAGAAATAAAGAATTCATAAGATTTAAATAGTGTGCTGTTCTGAGTAGCATGATGAAGTCTCATGCTGTCCTACTTGGTTCTGCCCTGCTGTTTATGCTTCTCACCACTCAGTCACTTAATAGCCATCCAACTGTTGTAGTATCACAGTGTTGTGTACAAGTAACCCTTATTTTACTTAATAATGTTCAAGAGTAGTGATGTGGCAATTAGGATATACCAAAGAAAAGCTGTAAAGTTCTTCCTTTAATTAAAAAGGTAAAAATTTTCTACTTAATAAAGAAAGAGAGAAAAAATGTATGCCGAAGTTGCTGAGATATATGATGAAAACAAATCTTCTATACATGAAATTGCCTAATTTATAAATTGAACTTTATTATATCATAGGTATGTATATATAGAAGGAAATATAGCATATGCAAGGTTTGGTATTATTGGAGATTTTAGGTATCCCCGGGGTCTTAGAATGTATCCTCCTCTTCAGATGAGTGACCAGCATATAACCTTGAGTAACCTAACATCTTGTGATATGTTTATCTGAAAATATCACCTTAATAACCACACAACATACCTGAGTGTATACAACTTTTAGTCTAGTGTAACATTGTCCATAAATCCTCCATGAAACAGTGCTCACTCATCAAATAAAAGACAGATACAAAAATTGAAGGATTCTAGAGATCAGAATATAAGTGGTAGATCCTATTACTTGCAATGAAGCATACACAAGGCAGAGGGTTCAGAGAATGTCTTCAGGGAGTCCTATCTTTAAGCAAGAAAATGCAACATGTAATAAAAGATGCTATCTATAATAAAGATGCTGTTGGAAATCTCCATATCATCTTGGCCCTCACTCACACACCAAAGACAGCTGGCAGTGAACACCTGTGCCTTTTTGGCTGCCTGCCTGCTTGCCTGCAGGAGCACGTTTGACCCATATTCTGAGCAAGCCTTTCATAGCTTTAAGAATTAATGACCCCAGAAGCAGCTCTCCACCAATAACGGATGTGGATTTGGTGGATAAATAACCTAGCTTCCTCACCCTTGGGGGCAAAACCCTGTTCAAGGGCACTTTACTGTCTCTCAGGGATCCCCAAATGACATTAAGGTCCCCAGAGTAGTAAAGTCTTTATGAGCCTGCACTTTATTAGCTACTTTCCTCTCTCTGTTTCACTTCTTCACTCCTGGACTAGTGTTTCTCAAGATCATCAATCCATTAAATTATGTACACTGGAATTCTTTTTGGGTTTGATTTTGAGAGAATGCAAACCCAAATAGACTCCATCCAGAAAAAGCAAAACCAGCAACAAAATACTGGAAAAACATGAGTGATCCCCTATACGCTGTATAATCAGTGAAACATCCTTTTGAGCATCCACTGACTTAAATGTACCCAAGAAACAACACATTTAAGGTTTTTCCTTTCTTTAATTGTTCAGAAAAATGTTCTCTTTTCTTGTTTTATAGACTATATGCAGTTTTTACTTTTCTTTATTCATCCTCAGAAGAGACATACAGACAGGCCATGTGCATGAAACTGTGCTTCTTCTCCGCTTGGGGCTGATCATTTCCTGATTTCAGGCCCACAGTGGCAGGACTCAGATCCCAGCAAAATTCCTCAGAACTTCCAAGGTAATATGTGATGAAGCTCTGTAGCCCTGAGGGGCTGTACTCCCCACTTCACCTTGTTCCACAATACTTGGATATAAGTGGAGGTTCCAGAATTCTTTCTTCACCCTTGTTTAACAATGTTTAAAAACACCACATTCGCTCTAATATTTTATCTTGCTATTTTCTTTCTCTCAAATGATCTCTCTATTTTACTTGCTGAGAACTCTCCATTCCTTCTGCTAAAATCTGATGCCTACAGGATGCTAAGCATTCAGAGTTAGCTACTTTCCAGGGCTCCCTATGCTTCTCTTCAATGCATCCCAAGATTCAATTGTATTTGTTCTCAAATCTAGTATTGGCCAGCCATACTTCTTACTATAATTGTTACCATACTTGTTACTAAATGTAACTCAATTATTATGCAAAACGGTGGAATATGAATGATAGAAAATTATTGTTTCTATGAAAGCAAAGTAGATTGCTTCAGAAAGACTCAAAGAGAAATTGTTTTAAAAAATTTACCTTTTATTCAGAGATGTGTGAGGAAACTAACTGAAAGATTGAAAAATATATTTAGATGTGTGTATGCATATATACATGTATATATACATACACACATTTGTACATATATGTCTTCTGGAATCATATTTGCTTTGCAAGTGCTGCGATTTGTTGCTCTACTTTAAAGAGACAAAAACCCTCAGAGATTCTGATCCTATTTATCTAGAGTGGGGCCAGGCATCAGGCATTAGGACTTAGTTTTTAAAGCTCCTCATGGGATCTATTGTGCAGTAAGGGTGCCAGAGATATGAAACATATTCACTCAGAAGTGTGGCCACTCTAATGCAAAATATAAAACACAGGACTCAACTGATTATTTTTCCTTAATACTGCTGCATCAGTCTGAACTTAGTGGCTATTCTTTCAGATACTGGCAATAGATTGCCATCGAAGTTTCCACTGAAGTTGAAAGTTTCCATCTTTTACTCAATTCTTACAGGAATATTAAAGTAACACTGAGGAAAAAAGGTCAAATACTTCTAGACTGGGAATCTTTTAAATTGGAAATGGTGAGAAAAATTTTAGAATCATGTTGAATCTGTCACTGAACAGGTAAGACTTGCTTTTTGTTACTTCCATTTCTTCATCGACATTATTTTTCAAGGTTTAATTCTTTGTGATGGTGATGTATGTTGTACCATAATTCATTGTTATTATGAATACATGCAATAAACATTTGTAACACATATAAGAATAATGGGATAAATCCGTATGTGCCTACTATCCAAGTTAAGAAACAGAAAATTCTTGAAATCTTTTAAACTTTCTTCACTATTCTTTTGTTAAATTCTCTTTCTCCCACCCAGAGTTAACCCATTTCCTAATCCCATTTGTACTTATACTTCCTATTTCCAAATAACTTTAACATATATTGATTTATCTTTAAGTATGCATCGTTTCATTTTGCATATTTGCCATTACGTACACAGAGTCTAATATAATATACCTTTTTCTGGTACATATGAAACTTGCTTCTTTTATTCAGTTATGCTTTTAATATTTATCCATGTCAATGTGTCCATGTGTAATTATTTCATTAATACTATTGTATGTAATTCCATTATAGGAATATATCTCAATGTATTTAGTTAATCTGGGGAAAGGATACTACATTAGAATAGTATGCAGGGCTTTGTTTTGGTAAACAAAATTTCTTTTTTTTAAATGTTTGCTTAGTGATTTCTGAATCATAGGGCATAACACCTTCAACTTTAGTGAATAATTTCAATGTTTTCTAAACTGGATTTAATAGTTTACACTCTCAACAGCAGTAATGTCCCTAGCCAAATCTTGGTAGACTCTGTCTTTTTACTTTTTGCCAAAATGTGGGTTGTAACATACCACACTGGATCTAATTAGTATTTCCCAGGTAATTATTAAAAATAATCATCTTTCCCAATGTTTATTCCCAATTCTGTGAAATGCCTGTTCATGTCTTGAGCATTTTTTTTATCATTTTTCTATTTTTAACTATAACTCTAAGTTATTAAAATATTCTAGAAATTAATCCTTTGTTTTTTTTCTTGGTATATGTAAAAATTTTTACACCAGCTTATTATTTTTATTTTTATTCTTGTCAAGATTTGGTTGATAAAAAGATGGTCTAACTTTTGCATAATTATAGAACTTTCCTTTAAGATTTACAGTTTTATTTTTTATCTTACTTAAGAGATTTTCTCTTACTCTAAGGTAAAAAAAAAGATATCTTTATATTTTATTCTAAAAATTTTTAAATGTGCCTTTAATTTTAAAGTCTATAATATGCACAGAATCAAATTTTATCTATGAATTGAGGTAGAAATCTAATTGCATTTAGCTTTCATATTGAGAAATTATTGTATCAACACCATATAGTTAGGGGTCAATATATCACTATGATTGCAATAAACTTCTGTTATATAGCAAGTTCTGTGCTTTGTATTTTGTCTCATTTATCTATTTGACTGTTTTGCACCAATTACCCACTGTCTTATTAACTCTAGTTTTATAATATCTTTATTTCTGATAAGATAAGTAATTTTCCTCTTTCCTGAAATATTTTGCTCATTCTTAGGCAAGCACTCAGTAATAGAAACTATAGAATTAGCTTGTTGAGTTACACACACACACACACACACACACACACACACACACACACACACACACAGCTCTGTTTGTGAATAAAGTTTTATTAGAACCACAGCCAAGTCAATTTCTTTACCTACTGCCAATAGCTGCTTTCAAGCTCCAAGAACCAAGAGTGGAGCATGATAGCAATTGCATGTCCCACAAAGCCTAAAGTATTTATTATCTGATGCTTTGTAAAGTTTGCTGATCCCTGATATAGATCAATTGGGGGAATAATTAAATTTTTATGGTATGAAGTTTTATATTCAGGAATGTGGTATAAATTGGGATTATTAATTTTCTTAGATATTTCTTAATAAAAATTTATAGTTAACCACCATAAAGACCTTATACATATATCGTTAGGTTTATTACCAGGTACTCTATTTTTTCTTCTAGCCACTATAAATAATATCTTTTTTTAAATTATAATCTCTAATAGTTTGTTGCTAGTGAATATACATGCAATTGTCTTCTGTATATAATAATGTATAATAATTTTATAGCCATATAATTTGCTAAACTGAGTTATGAATTTTAGTAAGTCATCTGTACAGTTTGTATTTTCTAAGTTCATATATGAGTAATAATTGCTCTATTTCTCTTTTCTAATCTACATAAAATTGTAGTATCCTTTACTTGTTTTAGGGCACAAAATATGATCTCCAGAACAAACTAAAAAAGAAATAACCATACTGAGCAAGTCCCATCTTCTTTCTTTTGTAAAAGGAAATGCTTAACATTTTCAATATTAACTAATGTGTTTGTAGGTTTTTTAAAAGAGCAATTTAACGGATTAAAGAGTTCTCCTCTAGTTCTCATTGCAATGAATTTTTATCATGAATGAATATAGAAATTTAGCAAAACATTTTTTGTATCTGTTGAAGTAATCATTAGGGCTTTTACAAAGTTATTTAATTTATCAATTAATAGAATTTAGTGGTGGTGGTGGTGGTGGTGGTGGTTGTGGTGGTGTGTGTGTGTTTTCCTTCATTTCATTTTTTTCTCCACTAGGTTTGAAGGTATAGCCTTCATTTATATTCTTTTAGTAGGTGTCCTAGGTATTTTATCACTTATGGATAGCTTAAGAATGTCTAAGCTTAATCCATTTTCCCACCTTCTCAAAAATATAAAGACTTGGAATATTTTAACCTGAATAAGCCCCATTTCCATTCATATACTGTCATTAGAACTAAAATACTAATGACTTATTTTTTTGTGTGTGTTTTTATAGATTAAAGTATTGTCATTAGTGTTTTGACACATAATGTTTGGTTGTATTTACCCACATCTTGAACATTTTATTTGTTAATCATTTTTTCTTACATTTTCCTTCTTCCAAAGGCACTCTTTTGAAAATTCTTTGGTGAGTATCTTTTAGTAATATATTTAGTTTTTGTTAGCATTTAAGACATCTTTATTTTGCCACTATTCTCAAAAGGTAATTTCACTATTTAGAGAATTCTAATTGACAATTTCTTTTCTCTCTCAATGATATCTTGAAAATACTATCATTCACTATATCTGACTTCCATTGTTGAACAATCAATTGCTAAACTAATATCTATTATTTACCTTTTCTCTAAAGTTGCATTTATTATTTTTTCTCTTATTTGTGCTACAATTTTCATGCTACAGATCCAGGTGATAATGTGTTTTATTTTGTTTTTAATTATTCATTCTATTTGGGATTTACTGTGTCTCTTAAATTTAATGACTACTGGGCTTTTATTAATTTTAGAAAATTATCAGATTATATCCTAAATACTACCTTTTCTAAATACTATATTTTCTCTTTCTTTCTTCATTTTTAAAAACATATTCTTACCATTACTCACTATATTGGTTAATTACTTGACTTCTCTGAATACTTTGCTTATCCTGGAAAATCTTTTCAGTACTACATCCTAATTAAAAAAATTTTAGTTTAGCAGTATTTAAATCTATGATTCCCAAACCAAGGAACTCTGTGTTTGATTTGTCTCATTAAATTCATGGGGCCACAGAATATTTTAAATATTTGAGGGGAACACAGCACATCTCAACACTGTATAGTAGTAAGACATTGTACTGCTACCTACAGGTAGCTCAGTTTCAACATTCCTTCTGATGAGCTGGTCAAGTCTTTTGTGTTGTTGTGATCAAAAGCAAATACTGTACACAATCAATGTGAAAAAGGAAATGAGGCTAGCCATATCCAATCTAAATCTAAACTTTAAAAAGTTGTGCAATGCCCACCAGATACACATATTTCATTTGTTAAAACTGGTTATTTAAGAATTAAATAGAATTGTTAATTTTTGTTTATTAATTGCAAATGGCTACTAAGTTTTCATGAAAAATACTTATTAAGTATTTGATACTACCCTAATTACTTAATAGATGGAACTATAAGGCATTTTTTTCAGACCTACAAGAACCTTAAAAAAATTACTTGGATGCTAAGGTCACCATGAAATACAAAAGTTTAAAAATCTCTTGTTTAATATGCTTTTCAACCTTTAATTTTCACATGTTATGTTTTGCTTTACATCTATATAAATTTGATTTGGTTCTTTTTTCCAAATTATTTGGCCATTTAATATAATCTCTTTTTATTTCTCGTATTCACCCATTCTTCTGTTTTTAATAAATTAAAAATATTTTGTATACTGACATGTGTATACATCTAAATTTTCTTTAATATTTAGGGACTTCTAATATTTACATTTTTAGGTACTTTATTGTGTGTGTGTGTGTGTGTGTGTGTGTGTGTGTGTATGTGTATTCTAAACTGATCCATAAGTATAGCATCCTATTTCCTGAGTGTGGTTGAGATTGCTTCACTATGAATCAATCTTTGGAATTTTACCTGTGACAGTTATTTGAGGCCTGGTTTTATTACTGCCTGGCTCAAAAGAGCACCACCATCTCGGAGCCCATTAAAGTAAATTCTTAGTTTGATAAATTTTTGGAAAACATAGGGAGTGTGAATTTGGGTCACAAATCTAGTGAGGAATGGCTCATGGTTAGAATTTCTCCAGACATTTTTTCTTCTACTTTAGCGACAAATTAAAGACAGAAAATTTCTTTACTAGTACTTTATATGAGAGGATATATTTTTTATACATCTAATTTATTCTTCAACTGATAGTAGGCCTTTGGCATTCTGGTCTTATTCTGGTGTAAGTAGTCTTTAGGTTTATCCTTCTTCCTATTTTGATAATAAAATAAAAATTTAGAGTAAATGGGGGATCGGGTTAAAACTTCAGAGCACCCACTAACTTTATTCTTCACTTACTCCTTTGAATTTCTGTTATTACTATCTTGGTCAATAAGGGTTTCCCTTATTTTCATGGTAGCATAAAATATGTTTTTAATTTTTTAATTAGCTTTGCATGAGAATATGTTCACTGTATTAATAAATTTAAGTCACCATACCACTAGAGGAAAAAAGTTGTCTCTTCTTTGAGTGAAGAGAGATTCATTGTGATGTTTATTAATGATGTTTATTTTTTATTTTTGATTTTTATATACATATGAATGTATATATGTGTGTATGTATGTATATATGTATTTTACTGACATTTAGATCTCCTTTGGTTATCTCTATTTTTTACATGGGAGTGGATAAAATTCCGCTAGCAGTTCCTACATTTCCCTGTGCACAATCCTCAGCCAAATTCCAGAGTCTAGTAGGTGTTCATCTGGTTTGGCACTGCTGAATCAGATTATCTGGTAATCTCAGGAAGCAATTGCATGTAACATGGGTGATAATCATGTGTTCACATCGGTAATACCCTACATCACTAAGCTAAAGAAGAGAAATGGTGCAAATTGAGCTTCTCTAAGTCAACCACTAATAATTTTGCAATTATATGCTATTTTACTCATTCTTCAGTTAGTGGAAACCCCCAATACTGGAAAAATATCATAATCTTATACTTCTAATACTACTGTAATTTCATTCCCTTTTTTCTTTGGTGGGGATTATTTTAAAGAGGGTTTAAAAGAAATTCTACAGAGAACCTTTAAAGGATCATTAGCTTGACTTTACGTAAACTTAGGAGTCTGAATGCCAGTTAATGGGGCCAAATGAGAGCTGACACTGGTCTCTTACTACATTTCTCTCTCAGTGAAGAATTTAGATTTTGTGAATGCTTGATGCTGACAGGCAATGTTCTGGTATCATGAAACAGAGTGCGAGATACGATCATTAGTCCCAAGTTCTTCCCCATATACCAAACCAGAGCATGAAGAGATCAGCTTCAGACATTTTATTACTTCCCATCCGTAGTGCAAATGGATTGGTCACCTAACTCCTGCTGAAGTGATAGGGCCACAAGAATCATCTGTATATAGAATTGAAGCATATCAATCGACAAATAGTTTTAGCTTCCCCAAATGGCTGGTTTTCACTACAGGTTGGAATACATTAACTGTGAGTGCTACTGTCCAATACAGATTTCTTCCAAAGTATTAGTAAAGATACATTATTCCACACCCCCACAGGTTAATGTTAATCATAAATACTGCATTATTTTCATTATCAAGATGCAGATAAAACAAGAAACAAAATATACCCAGGCTAGGTTGGAGGAAAAACAAAGTGTTGGCAAATAACATTTTAAGTTCTCAACTGTTTATAGGAAAATATTCAGATTTAAAAAAGCACTGTCTATAGAAAAAGACTAAATGAAACAAGTATATTTTAGGTACCTTGAGTTGGGAAGAAGGGCAAAAGGGTATATTATTATGATAAAGCCATATGTGAAGGATAGAATTTAATCCACAGTATCACCATATTTGTAGAATGTCATAAAGTCATTGAATGTTAGAATTTAATACCCGTTACCAGAAATAGAAACTGGGTCCAATAGATGTTATGCATTTTGTCCAGTTCTTTATGACATATCAAAATACTTTAAAGAATGATTTCCATGAATCCTTGTGCCAAAGCTAAGATAACCCAGGTAATAGTGCATGTTTGGTCCAGTTGTTTTTATGCCTCATGGTGAATGATCAAGAAGGAAGGAAGAAAGGAAGCCAATTCTAATGAAGCTAAAGTTGGATGTAAAATAATGAAATAATGAAGCTTACATAGGCATGGCTTCAAACAGTATATTTACTTGAGAAGGCAAGAAGGTAAAGCACACAGGGGAATGGTTACACTGAAAACAAATTTCAGTTCTGAACTGGGTTTTCCCTTTAAAGTAACCAAAAAGATATGTATTAAGCACTTAGTGACACATATTTGAATATTCTTAGTGCCTTCAAAAACTTTATATTCTACTGTAATTAATACTTAATTCTTAATAGACTTGACTAGTTTCCCATTCATATGAATGAGATAATACTTCCAAAATGTGTTATAGACAATGGAGATAGTTGTGCCTCAGATAGTAAGAATATCAGTTTCTAGATAGATTCAGTACACACTATTTCCTATATTTCTTTATACTTTTGCAGTGCTAGACACATGGTAAATGACTTCTATTCTCCCTCAGTGTCTAAAGAGAGAACAGTTAAATACAAATTCAATGAAGCTAAACAACTAATTTTACTTTATATTCTTACACCTACTTTGTTTTGCTTTTAAGTTTTAATGGAACTTATCTCTTCCTACTAAAGTGCTTTGACAAGCTCTCTAAGTATTTAGATCAACACATACACAGCTGGAATGGAAGACCTCTTATCACAACACTCATCGCTGTTTTATTCTGTACAAAGACATGATAGAGAAAAGTGCATTGCAAATAGGAGTTACAGAGTAAAGATGGAGAAAGGTTTTTTTTTTTTTTTTTTTTTTTTTTTTCCCATTGCTGAAGGAGAAAGATTTTTTTTTTCCATAGATGGGGATTGGGGACACAATGTTTCCAACACTGTTAGTTGCAACTTCTCTTTGCCATTGGATTTGAAATTTTCTGACCAATGACAACAACAATTTCCTGAATTCTTCAAGGCCGTTCATGTTCTGCCTCCTCAATAAAACTTTATCCGGTCAATTTTACTCTCATTCTTTAAACTCTCTTATCAACAAAAAAAAAACTATGCCACCCATTTCAGCACTTAATTTAGGTCAAACTCTGTTGTTCTCCATATTTTTCATTTGAAATTTTCTATTAGTCTGCAATATGAACATGATTCAATATGCAATTAATCACACCTTTGTTTGTCTCATATATGCCAAAATTTCATTGGTAAAACTAAGTCACATGGCCAAGTCCAAAGCCAAGGGTCAGTAAAGTCAAATCTGTCCCTGGAGTGGAGAGCTGAAAAGTCACATGGAAAATAGTGTGAGTATAGGAAAGACTGAAGAATTAGAGCCTTTTCATTCAAGCATCTGTATTAACCTCCTAATTATATAATCTTGGGCAACACATTTAACCTCTTCAAATTTCAAATTATTCATTTATAAAATGAGTGGACACTACCTCCTTCTTAAGTTTTCATCAAATAAGATAATGAAATAACAACAAGCACTAGGCCTGGCTCTTCTGCTACCGATAGCACCCGATATGTAAAGTGCCTGATTAGCACTATATTGACTTTAAGATTGAGAGCCCTCCAGCCTAAAAATGGGCTGCTGCATAAAGTGTGAAACAAAAACTAGAAATATTATATCAGAGTCTGGGCAATGAGGGAGGGAAACTGACCATTGCCAACTCCCTGATGATATAATTCTTCCCATATGGATTCTGAGCTTCCTCCCCCCCTCAGAGCTGAACATGCCATATGCTTATTTTCCCTTTTATTCTTGTATCTGGGACTTGGACAATTTGTAAAGGTCTGCTGGCAATCCCACTTCCATCCCCAGGAGGTCTTTGACTATAGAGCTAAAAATAAGAACCACAAAAAGTTCTCCAAGGACAGCCTTAGCATCTGTAGCCACTTCTGAGCACCATTGACAGCAGTGTGAGCCACTGAGGTGGATGTCAGAGCATCTAGTTTCTGGGGGTAGCACTAATTGCAGCAGAGCATGCTTCCATGTCGAGGGCATAGCAGTACCTATTTCTTCCACAGCTGTATGGTTTGGGTATCATCCTCATCTTCAATGCTATAAGTGTGGTTCTCCAGTGTTTCACAAGCTATTTAGCATTCTCTTATAAAATGTGGTTTCTACCTGACTAACTCATCCAGATTTTATCATAGCTTGAAATTAAGAACACTTATTGATATGGAAATTGGTAAAAAAAAAAATGCAGGAAAGTAGCAGAAGTAAGTGATCAATAGATTCTCCAAGAAATTTGGAAAATGAGAGATTGGTGTGGCTGGGAATATGGGCAGTGAGAATTCAGTTTGTGTTAAGGAATGGGCCCTGGCATAAAAAATATTAATTTAATGCTCATTTATGATCACTAGGGATAAATGCACAGCTTTCAGGGATTAATTGTCTACTTCCCTAAAATAGTATAAAAGGTTCAAAGACTGAGGGGTTATGTATTGTGAACTTGAGAAAAGAGACCAACAAAGTCATATTTTTTTAATTTTCACTTAAATATATAGGCTAAAAACCAGGAGCTTTCTTTTACTGATAGAATCACTATCACTTTCTATGATTACTTTAAATCTCTTATCTTTTGCAACTCCAGGTCTAAAAATAAAACAAAAAGTTGAATCTTTATGGTTGTTATATACAATAACTACTAAATTTGCAGTCTCATCAGGCCTTTTAGGGCACTGGCTAGCAAAGATGAGCAGGGAAATTTGGGGAACTTCAGATAATTTGCAAGATTTCAAATCTTCCATCCCAGGTAAGCTTTTCTTACTGACAGAAAGAACTTTTCACCTCTGATAAGGCTATTTAGAAATTGAAACTCTTCACTGCAAAAGATTCCTTGCAAGAAGTAAATTCTCTTATCACTTTCACTGTACCATCTTTCATTGTCTCTAGATTTCAGGTAGAGTCAGATTCTAGCATATCTCAGAGGCCATTTCTGAAATCAGATATAAGAAGGGATGGCCACATAATAAACAAGGTATAACAGTATGCTAATTTCTATTAACAAAAGCTAGCAAATAGGTGTATGAATTTATTTCAATGATGTAAGATTAAAGAGAAAAACTATTTTTGGCCTGCATGATATTATCAACATTGATGAATGTGCTAGAAATGTTAATTCACCCTGCTAACTGCCAGAGGTGCTGAGGGTATTGCTGAGTGAAATCTTGACTCAAAAGTTAAAGCAGATTTATCATATGTAACCCTTTGAACCTTCCCAAATGATGCCCCTCAAGAGACCCCAGAGGTTCTTCATTCACTGAATCTTTGAAACATATATTAGTGAGAAAGAGAACCATATTGTACAATCTTTGAGTACAGTGAGCTGGCGAAACATACTGCTACTGTAAAAATGAATTTCTTTGACTCCAGTTGGGCATCTGGAATCCTAGGTGGTAGAGGTCAAATTAAGGAACCTGTTAGATCAAAACTTGAGTGGTTGCCATGCTAGGTAGCAGGCCACAGTGGTAATCAAATGCTCTGACCTAAAGGGCACTTGGAGTGGTAGCTAATTTGATCATAGGCTCCTTGGGTTTCAAATATTTGGAAAGTCCACCAAATTAATATTTTATTTTTGAAAGAGAGTGAGAAGAGAGATAGAGAGCCAGGAAGAGGGAGAGAGAGAGAGAACAGTATTGAGTAGAATATTGATTTTATCCACTTAAATACAGAATAAGAAGTACTGTATTTACATTAGTCTTATTGGATCAAGCTTTATCGTGATAAATCAAATTATCAAAGATCTTTCTTTCTTATAGATCTATAGCTCAAAGTGAGGAGATACAAGGAAGATTTCTTCTCTGCCTTTTTTCTTTCTTCCTGTCTTTTATTCATTCATTCATTCATTCATTCATTTTTTCTTTCTACTTTGCTTTGTTTTGCTTTGCTTGGGAAAGAACACCATAAACTAGATTTATGAGTGAAGTTCCTCACCCCTCCACCATTTTTAACCCCACATGTCTTGAATACTGCCTAACAAAAAATAAATGATCAATACATGTTTTGAATGAATTAATGCATTGTAATATTCTTTAACGTTACTTCATTCTAATACATAAAAGACTTTATTTATTTATTTCTTTTAAAAAGAGTATGTCTAATTTAATTTTGAATGTAGTGGAGATACAGTATAAGAGAGAAAGAGAGGGAGCTGGGAATCAGTAGATGTACTGCTCTTGACTAACCATCAGACTAACAAGCATTCTTTTTGGCAAGAGAAGCTAATAGCTTTTTAGCACCCACATAGTTTTAGTCCTTTCAAAATATGTTCTGTAATCCCAATCTTTAATTCTACTTTTAAATATTGAGAGTTTCTTGATTTTTCACCATCTGAGTTACCTTTCTGTAGAGGACTTCTTGCTTGTGATTGTTGAAAGTTTGAGTAAGGTCTAAAATCCAGCAGTTTTTCAGGTTCTATAAAGTGGATTGTTTTGCTATGCCTCTCTTCCTGGACAAAACATCTTATCAATACAGGTTCCTGATGAGCAGAGCTTGAGAACATAAAATAGGGAAGTGATTATTTGAGAAGTTTTTTTCAGAAGAATATGAGTAAGAGAAGAAGGTTGGCTAAAGTGAGGAGCTAACCAAGAATACTAGTTTAGAATGTTCCAATCACTAATTCCAGTGTATGTGTCTGTGTGTGTGCTGAAGAAACTTGCCTATATACCAACAAGTGATTCTTAGACATCAACAGTTTGTCCAAGAATTTAACTCAATTTAGGTACTATCTACCTGGAAATAGCATCAGACTCCATAGGTTAAGGGCTCAGTCTCAGACTGCTACCCCCTTCCCACCATCCTTAACACCTTGTGTTTTTTGACTGACTGACTAGTCATTGGAGGTTCCAATGACTCCCTTTAACTCAGAATGTCAATTGCAAATCTAGTTTGTTAGCTGCACTTTTGACCAACTGGCTACAAACCAGAGGTTCCCATGACCCCCTCCTTAGGTTCCATTACTTGCTAGTGAGGCTCAGAGAATTTAGAAAAAGATTCTACTCACTAGATTACTGATTTATTATAAAAGGTCATGACTCAGGAACAGCTAAATGGAAGAGATGCATAGGGCAAGGTATGAGGAAATGGTAAGGAGCTTCTATGCCTTCTCCAGACACACAATTCTCCACAAATTTCTACATGCTCACCAACTCAGCAGCTTTCTAAATCCCCACCTTTGGAGTTTTTATGGAAATTTCATTATACAGGCATGGTTGATTAAATCATTGACCTTTGGTAATTCAATTCAATCTCCAGCTCCTTTCTCCTCCCAGGAAGTAGGGATAGGTTAGAGATGTAAACTGGGTTTTTCAACCGGATAATCAGTTGGTTGGCTATCCTGGCAACCGGCACCCATTCTAAGGTGCTTTCAAAAAGTTACCTTATTAACATAACAAAAGACACCTTTGTTACTCTCTTCACTTAGGAAATTCCAAAGTTTTTAGGAGCTCTGTGCCAGAAATATATATGTTTTTTATAAATCACAATATCATACATGTGATCTTTACTGGAGTACAACCTGGTTACACAAGGAGCTCTAGAAGGTGAATTGCATCATAGTCTCATTCTAAAAGCACGGGAGCTCATCATCCTCTTGTATCTGTAATTTCATTAGTTATCAGCTGCAGGCTATCCCAGAGGAGAGTGTTATCCCTCAGGGAATGAAGCTCTTATCAGCCAAAGGCAATTCTCAGCCAATGAGTCCAGGTCTAAGTTACAAGCAACCAACATTTATCTAAGCTAGGGAATAAGAACACCAATCCAATAAAGCATATCTGGGCAAGGTACCAACAGTGTATCCATGGAGCCTAATGTGACATTTGTTTCTTTCAGTTACATCACATTTTTATTTATATTAGTTCTTTCATCTAGTAAAATCAATGAGAAATTTTTATACTTCTGCTCTTCAAAACTGTATACCCTCTTCTGCTTTTGTAAAGATTGATTTTTTAACCTCAATATTAAACATTGCATTTCCCACTATTATATGTCACTTCATTACATTTTGGATGCTACTGTCCAACACTCCATAAACCACCTGATTTCATGTGAATCCATGTTTGAGTTCTGTCTAAAAAATAGACTGATTCTATTAGTAACATATGGTGTCTGAATGTTTAATCCCATTTAATAATGCCCAATATACAGAATGTTAAAACCAAACCCAGCTCATTACTTTGAGATCAATGTTTTGCTTCTCAGAAATATCATAGCATACCTTTTAGGATAAAAGGTTTTATTCATTCAAAAAATAGTGGTTATGAATTCCTTAGATCAAAAGTTTATTACAGAAATATTTATGTTGTCCTCCTTACCCCCTATTTAGTATTTGGTTTCAGAGCACCTAGTACCTAAAGTGCACAGTAGTTTTCTAGCTGGCTTTTGTTGATCAGGTGTCTGATCAACAACAAAATGAATCAATCCCTTCATGGAAACCCTGAGTTCTCAGGGCTGGAGTGGTTAATGAAGATTGTGTCTGGTTGCCTGAGGTCCAAGCTGTACTTTCTGGCCACATGGATGGTTAATGCAATCAAGAATGAGATTAATTAAATTACAAATCTGCTTTTATTGCTCAGAAAATGTATCAAATTCAATGCTCTTTGACAGCAGCCTAGAGCTGGAGGCCTGGCTTTAATGCAATCACTGCTAGTTCAGTACAGCCAGACAGCATGTCATTTAGGGAAGCAGAACACTTCCATGCTGGTTATGCCTCCACCTTGCATTTAGAAGCCTTTATTAAGTGTGGAGGAGGAAGAAATTTTCTCTATCCTCCTAGGTTCTTCAATCCAGTCTAATAATTCAATTGACATGAGATATCAAGAAGAAAAAATCAGAACCCCATTTACATGAAAGAGTCAGAGACTCCCCAATACATGAGAGGTTCAAAGACAAAAAGAGAAAATGAGGTAGGTATACATGCCATTCTGAGCTAAGGATCACCTTAGAGTTTCAGAGACGAGGAAGGTAATTTGTAAGACAATAAAGCAGATGTTCAGCCAGTAAAAGTTTACCCTGCTCTATAGATAGCTCATAAAAAGTTATTTCTGATAATACCTCTTATTATGAGCAAAGCCACTAATTTAAATTCTTTAAGGAAGAGGTAAGAATTTCTCTCTAAAGTCTGCAGAGTTTTCACTGTCTTCAGTTCAAAATAATTCACATGCCAAAGTCACACATTTTGAGGAGGACTGCTCAGAACCCCTATATAAACAATCAACATAATCTGCATTTACTTCCAGGATTGTTTTGCCTCCAAATACACTGCTCTGTTAACTAGGCATCTTCACCAGTTATCCTACAGGCCCTGTTACTCTTGTACTTGGGAAATCTTAGAAGCCTGCTCTTTTCATCTCCCCAACCCTTTCCCACTGTGTCCCACTTTAGAAATTTCTTTCACACATTAGTTGCGTGTGTGTAAAAATCCTTCCCTTTGGAGTATTGAGGGAGACCAATTTATTCGCCATCTATTATGAGGCAGACACACTATATGCCTTTGCAATTATCCTTCAAATTTGCCTTTGGTGTTGGAGGGCGGGATGGATAAAATAAAAACTTTAGAGGAAGATATATGTTTAATTTCTGCTTTCCTAATTTGCTCATTACAGACTTTTGGCCAATTATTTAATCTCTCTGCCTTCTTAAAGTGGAGCTCAAGATACCCACATTTAAGGCAATTTGAAGGTTAAAAAACATGCAATCCATAGTATAACATTCATTGAAAGTCTGTTAGGTTTTCTTATTTTTGTTGCTATCATCATTATTAACCAAAGTTACAAAGGCTCAAAGAGATCAGGTAACCATGCTTCATCCTTCCCCTTCCCCTTATCAAAAATAGTCTCTAATAAAAGTAAATCATACGAACTACTTCCAGCTTAGCCTGAATTTACTTCTAAATGCTACTCTTCTCAGATGTTAACATACAATAACTCGGAGGCTCACGATTTTGGTTGCAACTGAAATTACCCAGGATACTTTATGCCAGGTTGCCACCGGTAGGATGATCCCACCTTGGGTCTATTGTAGTTAGTCTGCAATGTTGATTGGGCACAAAAATATTTAAAAGCTCCCCATGAATTCTGTGGTGTAGCCAAGACTTAGAGACATAGTACCAAGCCATTCTCAATCAATGACATAAAGACTGGTTAATGTTAAAGAATTTCATGAAGGGCTGGAGGACCTGTGAGCTCTGACAGACTCAAAATCTTCACACATCAGACAGGAAACAGTTTTGACCTCCTTTAGGAGTGGCTGCTATTTCATGAACACTGAGAGGGAGCTCCATGAGAAACGTGTGTGATCTTTTAGAAAGGGAAAAAAACCTTGCAGGGTAAGAATTCTAAAGCACTCAATGACTGTGCCTAATGTGTGTGACACTGACCCCAGCATGCACTTGCCATGGTGCTCAATAGGAGTGTATGAGCTGGCCTCAAGAGAGCCCTCCTTATAGCTCTTGGTTGTAATTTATTTTTTCGATGCCTGTCTACTTAGCTAGACGCTGAGTGTCCTGAAGGTCAAGAATGTGTTTAGTTTTTCTCAAACATCCATTTAAACTTCGTAAAATAGATTTGGGAAGTCCCACTGAAATTCAATTCAAAAGTGCTTGATTCTAACCAGCTTTTAGAGTCTGATTGAGAATAGTGTGAATTTTAAAATTTTAAGCACAGGAAGACTTTCTAAATGTATCACCAATTTTCATTGGGCAATGATAATCTTTTTCCTTAAAAATAAATTCTTAGGTCTTGGTAAACAAAATGGAGTAGCAGCTATTTAGATAAATCATTTGGTTATGAACTTTTCTGTCACTTTAAATCTTTTCTAGAAAAAGGCAGAAAATAAGTTAATCAAATTATTTAAATAGGCAAAGATAAATTAACAACACTGATTTCTCTTTTTCTAATATTGTTATACAACTCATTTAAAAAGTGTTCCTCCTTCAAATGTTTGCAGGATTCCAACTTGTTCTGCCTAGCCTTAGGCAGAAGGTTTCTACACCAAAAAGTTAGAGCTTAACATATGGATATATTAAATAACTATTTTTTTAGAAGGAGATCTTAAAAGTGTTTTTGTTTTTTTTACTAGTATCTGTCAAGAGATTATTTCAGTTAAACTGAATCGGTCCAACTGCATAGAAATCATGGCATTTTAGAAGTTCTGTGAATCAAATGGTCTCACTCTGTAGATGCTCAGGCTAAAAATCAGAGATGCTGAGAAACATATTCAGGGCTGCACAGAAGTCTACTAACAGAAGAGGACTCTGATCCAAGATTCCTTGAAACCCCATTTTTTGCTCACTCCATGCCACATATTGCAGATTATTCTTGTCTTTTGTCTTTAAAAATTATAGCGGGCCAGGAGAGAGGGAAAATGGGAGTCTATTTTACATATAGTATGATTCAAGTTACTAAAATCGTACTCTCCCCCAGTAAAACTCTTTGAGAACTTCTCTTATTTTAAAAGACCTGAATTGTCTCCACCCTGCCCCAACCTGTGCAGCATCCATCTATATTGCATCTGCCTTCAGAATGTGGTACAGGGACAAACAGGAGAATGGAGAGAGTAGATAGCTGTGGTTTAAAAAAAAAAAAAGTAAGTGAAGCTGAACACTTCTGAATGAGCTCAGTGCTGATCTAATTTGTGAGTCTGTATCATTTCTACCTCTCCTCACCCTGTTCTCATCATTCTCATTGTGTTCCTTCTGGGTTTATGGTTACATGTACTTCTTAGAAAATTTTTCTAGCTACTAAAATAGATGAAGGTAGAATGGCCAAGAGCTCTGCAGAAATTGATAATCCCCCTTGAATAAGGGATTAAGTGGCAATGTTGCTTCAGTGCCATCAATCAGCAGTCACTGGGAACAGACAAAATATTTTACCTGGTGGCTTAATCAGAGAGGTGCTATTTAGTTGATCGAAGGCAGCCAGAAAGTGAGTAGTTGTGTCTATTATAAGTTGTCATTAGCCATTGGTCTAAACAAAGAAAGTTAAGTCATAGTGGTTTGATCAAAGATCAAGGCAGGTGTTTTGTTTAGTCCCGTTGAAGAGAAACTGATTCCGGAAAAAGAGAAATGAGGGCTTTCTTCAAGATGGTCTGTTTTTTTATGTTTAATATAAAATTTATATTCTTGCTTTCACAGAGGATCCAAGGCACTGGAGTTGAGATCAGAAACAAAAGAAAACAAAACAAACATACAAAAAAATCATGTTTCTTTATTAGTTGTGGAAAAAATAAGAAGGGAAATTTTGCCTTCCCAGCTTGTTCTTGACACCTTTTCCTGGCATCCTCCTCTGCCCATCTTTCCAGAGTGGCCTTATTCTCCTGGGCAGGGAATGCTTCCGTGACCACTCTGTGCATGTTACATCTGGCCATAGTCACTCCCTATCACATCACCCAGTTACCTTTTCTTTGTAGTGTTGACTGTCATCCAAAATTATCTTACTTTTTAAATTTATTTACCTGTTTTCCACTTCTAGAAGTTATACCATATGGTTAACAAGACCCAAATTTGCTCACATGAGTTATCCTTATTGCCCACATGGTGCCTAGAAGACAATATGTACATGATAAATATTTGGCCAATAAAGTAATAATTTCACATGTGGTTACTCACTTCTTTTTAAATAGCTACTATCAGGTTGAGTTGTAGAGGAAAGGAGAGATTTGCAGAACCACGTAAACCTCAGAATTCAGGTAACAAGTGGCCAAAAATGTAGGAGAGACATCTGAATTCAGACATCAAGGTAAGGAGCAGTCAGGAAACAGTGAGATGTGTGGATAGCTATGTGGCAATAGAAGACAAGAAAAACATGAAAATTAGGCAAACTCGTGCTTCTTCCTAGAAGGTTTCTCTCTTTGTCTTTTGAAGGTAAGACTGCATCCTTGGGATCTATTAGTTTGATGCTTATCTTTGTTGTTCAGTGAAAATCTCTAGTCAGGAAGGAAAAGGAGATTGAGAAGAAAGAAAAAATTCTGAAAAAAAAGGACCCTATTAGTTTTACGGCATTAAATAGGCTTCAAGGAGACTCAATGTCCTGGATTCATTGCTCTGTGTAAATGGATACTGAAGAGGATTCAAGATAAAAGTTAATTTAAAAATGTATAAACCATTGTGATTGCAGTGAACCTACACTTTAAAATAGGATGTTCAAGCCCTCCATTCAACAATGATGCAGGGGATTCAAATCAACAGCAGTATTTCTCTGTATTTTATATGCATCCTCATCACCACCATTTAATAACAATTTATTGAATAGTTAGAATTTGCTCCTTAAACTAGGGAAGGCAAATCCATTGGAAGATACATGATGTGCTGGGAGATAGCCAAAAAATAAACATATGTCATCTTCTCAGCATTGGTGGAACAGAGCTGAAGTTTTATATTTTTAACCATATGAAGTTTAATTTTTAAGATAAAACATGAGACTTTCAATAAGTGTTGTGTTGGTGGCCAGGCTGTTTTGGATTGAGGCTTTGGTTTCCATAATTCTTGTCCCAATATTTTTACTATCTTTTCAAAACAATCCACATTTTCCATTATTCTTATCCAATTAGCATCTTTTTTTCTTATAGATTTCAATTATCCATATTTATACCAATTGTGAATGAGAAGTTTAGGTGCAAAAAATATTCCATGTGTTTACTTGAATTTTCCTTGTCCTTAGGATGGGGCCATAAGACAAGTTTGGTCAATAGATCAGAAGTAGAAGTTTAGATGTCTCTTCTCATTTGAGCAGTTAATAGATAATGTGCTTTCTCTTCCCCTAAATAACCTTGGTAGCCACATGTTGAGATGATGAAAACAGAAGATGCAAAGAGCCTGGATTCCTGGCTTCTGAAATGGAGAAGAGCCCCTATTGACCTATCTCAGCATTTGCATGAGCCAGAAATAAATTTTTATTATGCTAAACTACTGAGATGTCAAGATTTGTTTATTGCCACACATGGTCTATGCTATTCTTATCTAATCCTCCAATCAACATTATTTCAAAGTACAGGTGTATCTCTTTTTACTACTCTGTGCTTTATTTTCCTTCTTAGATATTGCATTTTTTACAAATTGAAGGCAAGACTCTCCACCAGCAAAAATATTATAATTCACTTTATTGTGATATTCACTTTATTGTGGAGGTCTGGAACTGAACCCACACTATTTCTGAAGTATTCCTGTAGAGGTATCAGCTGAAGGTGGTAAATATTTGTTTTGATCATGAAGATTTTGGATGTTGGTTTTTTTGTGGAGTGAAATCTGTAAAGTTCTTTTGCTAGACATAGGTGACTAGTCAGATTTGTTGAGATTCCCCTGTACAAGTTTAAGTATGTCCTCAAACAAAACTTTCAGCTATTCTTTCCTTAACTTCTCAAACTAGGCCTGGGAATTCTTAAGTGCTAGTTTGGGGTTTTCTAAGTATTGAAGTCCTGGAGATTTAGGACAAAAGAAGTTAACTGAGAGTGTCAAAACTGTAGTCACTGTTTGAAAGTCCTTTCCTCAATAGAGCTGAAAGAACACACAGACCTTCCTCAGTAACAAAAAGACCTAAATCACACTAACATTGGCAAGAGTTCCAATCCATTCTATTGAACTGCTGCTACCTCCAACAAGAAGATTATATTGCCTTTCATGTTAAATTGTATTTCAGGAGGCTGATAAGTAATTCAGTGCACAAATCAAGGTTCAGATAAACACATTTGATAGAATAGAACTGAAATGGGGTACAGGTCAGGAGTTGTAAGAGTGCAACAGTGTTTTGAAAACCCAAGACTCTCAAATATTTCACCAGTCATCAGAGGTGAGCATGCTGAATTATACACATAGAAAAACAACACAATGAGCTAAGCTTTCTATTGAGAAGTGGATTGCTTGCTCATCTTTGGATGTTGTAGTAATTCTCTCCAAACATTAGAATACCCTTATAAGCAAGGACTGTGTCTAAAAATTTATCCTTGCAGACTCTAACCCAATACCAGAAGTATATTAATAATAACAACTAATAATTATAATATTTAATAAAAGTCAGTTTTACTATATGCATTATATTCATATTAACTTATTTAATCTTTAGAAAAAGTCAGAGGAGTAGGAATTAATATTAATTCCAGAATATAGATAAAGAAACTAAGAACCTCAAGTATGGGGACTTTAAGCAAATTGTCCAAGAACATATGTCTAGTTAATACTGAACCTGGGTTTAAACATGTAGCCTGACTTCAGAGTGTGACTTTTAACCATCATATCCCAATACTACTCTTCACAATTTTAAGAAGAATAGAAAAAAGGAAGCCTGGAGTGAAAAGAGTGATGGAAGAAGGATGGAAGGGGAAAGGAGAAGACAATGGGGTACTGGAAGGAAGGACGGAAGGGTGAACAGAAAAAAATATAAAGAGAGGACTGGAGGAAAGGATGAAAAGTTTAGATGGAAGAAGGAATTGAAGAAGGGATAGGAGGCAGGAGAAAATGATGAATGAATGGATGGATGGATGAATAGATGGAGAGAAAATAATTTAATTTAATGAATAGATATAACAGACAGAATTCTTTTCTGCCTACCCTAATGGAGTTAAAGGTGTTGCTGCTGAGAAGTCTCCTGACACCTACAAAATAAAGATTCATGGCAAAGATGAGCTGAGCTTTCTTGAGAGCAATGCAGTTTGATTAGCAACTTTTCTCTACCTCTCTCTTCTCATGCACATTGAACCTGTGTGCTATGCCCTGCCCAGGATTTCTTCCTTTAAGGCTACCCTGGATTTTCTTTTAACTGGATATTATCTCCATGAATACCATTCAGAGAAACCCAGATACTTGCCTTTTCTGTTTTCCCCAAAGATGCAGAAAACCATATTTAACAAATCAGTTTGGGTAATTTCAGAGTAAGGTAGTACACTCCTCTGGACAGAAGTGTTACTATTAGACTTTTCTCATAAGAAAGAATTCTGCACTTAACACCCAGGCCCTTTGATTCCCAATTCGGTCCTCTGTCCACTACCTGATGTCAGGTGCTTGATAAACACTTTAAAATATATATATTAATATGGTGTAGACACTATACATATATGCTGAAGATTTGTAAAAAAAGAAGGAAAAGAATATATGTTGTTTACCAAGTAGAGCTGCTTCAGTTGGTTAACTTGGGTATCAAAGGATAGCTGTATGTCTAGGCAAATGCAATGACTGAATGGACTTCCAATAATCAGAAGATATGCTGCAGTTGCCAAAGTGGAACCATTTGCCTTTCTCACTGTGGTCCTTTATAGAATTCTATTTTGGAGAGTATCTTAGATTGTGTTTCCCTAGAAGCAAACAACAACTCAAGTACCAACAGAACATTTAGAAGATTTCGAGGAAACACAGCTGGAAGGTAAATGAAGTGAGACAGGAAAGGGGGAGAAGCCATTGAAGGTCAAGTTATAAATTAACTTACACTGTGGGTGACTAGAGCTTAATGTCCCTGGAGAACTGTGAAAATTTGTATAAACACACACCCAGGACTATCTTACCCAAGTGGCAAAGAAGCTGGTGTGTTACACACCAATTTCCATTAGTCATTGTTTTAAGGCTGCTTTAGTGGAAATGGTGCATTGTTTTCAGTACTTTCTATGTGCTGCATAGGTGCTGAGGTAGGCTCCCACAGTCAGAGAAAAGCCTCAGTCGAAGAAGTGCAAGTGCTAGGGTGGTAGTTGGACTGGTTGTCCTGCAGCTGTCAGGGCAAGGCTGTAGGAGCAGCACAATAAGTAGCCCAGACAGGGCTTGCCCAGCTCCATTTATGACTGAACTAAGAAGAGGAACAATTATAACTTTTTTTTCCATAGTGCTTTTGAAGCAGTTAATCTCAGTAAGGAGTTAGCATAGCACTATGAACCCTGTAGTATTTAATCCATTTAAATATGTGAATCCTGAGTCTTTGGGAGGTTAGTTGCCTTGTCCAAAGTCACATAGTTTTGGTGGGGTCAAAATTATGGCTTAAATATTCTGCCTTTGAGTCCAGAATTGTTTATATTTATATTTGTATTATATTGTACATCTTCCATGTCAAAGTCAAATGGAAGGCAGACCAGAGCTTTCTGCCCTTCCCTAAAATCTGAATTTGGAAAATGAAAGAGAGTGCTAACCCCCAGACTCCTGAGAGTTTGCCGTGATTACTCAATCAAAGGCTGTGGTAATGCTACTCTAGATTGTTCCATCTCAGTGGTGATTGATTTATCAACTCTTAGTATAGCATCTTCTTATAGCTCTGAGCTCTTTGGGAGAGAGATTTAATTTTGGTTTACATTTTAGATAGTAAGAAAAGTAAAAAGGCTGTGAAATTGAGACATGAGCCACCTTACATCTGCAACTATTTATGGGCCTATTTCTGGAGGATATTGAGCAGAGTAGCTAACAGATAAAAAGTGATATGGGAGGATGAGCACAGGGTCATGGAAATGAAACTGAAGAGAGAAGCTGCTAGCAGTGCCCCTATACTAGTATCCCTACTCTCTCCTGAACAGCCAGGAACATCTCCCAGATAGTTCATTCAGGCCCCTGTCTGCTTGCAAACTCTCCTCCAAACATACCCACAGATTTCCTTCAGAGATCTTGCTCTTTGCTTGATAACTGAAATCTCAGCCCATGTGCAACATTCACTGTTTGGTTTCCCTTCCCAAGTATTTGTTAGCTTTCCCTGACATTTTTTAGAGATACAATGACTCCACACCAAATAAAGACCTAGTCAAGACTTCAGGTGTGGGAGAGAGAGCTTTTTAAGACCAATAACCTTTGGCATTTTAAAATAAAATTACCTCCCAGACTGTAGAACTCATTGTATACAGCAACATAATCTTCTATCCCCCAAATCCCATAATTTTCCAAATCATGCATAACTGTGTATTTTTTTTAATAAAGGTGAATTGTTCCATGTATAATACGATAGATTAATCTTTATACTTCTGTAAGTCTTTTGATGAAAAAGAAATTACACATTAGAACAGATTCTTTAACCGGGCCACACCTTGATTTAGATTTGTAGAAAATCATTTCATATACATAGGTCAACACACCTGGACATTCTCCCCTCATCTTTCAGTTTTAATTACATAGCTCAGCTGTCCATTGGCTCCATGTAACAGAAACCACGAAAGTCTGATAGGATGGAAAGAAGCCCAGCCTGCTGGGCTATTTGCTATCTCTACCTGAGTTACTAGTCTATGCACAGGGGACAGTGATAATGCACAGAAAGTTTCTCATCTCCTGAACCATACCTTCTAGTGGTAGCAGCAGAGATAAACCAAGAAAAAAAAATGAGAAATAAGACGTATCTGGAGGACTGTGGAGTAAGTATGTAACACAGGATAATGGAATAGAGTGTGGGTATGGAGATTCTGTTAGTAGAAATATTTAAGCAAAACTAGAATATTGAGAAAGGATGAGCTTTGCCAAGTCTTTGGAAAGCAGACATGGTAGAGGGCCTAGAGTGAACAAATTCTCAAGCAGAAGGTGGGGAAATCCAAGGAGCAGAAGGAAGGTCAGTTTGTCTGAAGAGTAGAAAACAAGAAAAATTATATGAGCTTTGAGACAGAAACACTAGAAGCACTGATATGTAGCAAAATTTTTATCTTTAATATTTATATATATATTGGTTGGTCTGTATATTTCCACACACAGTTGATACAATATTAACTCACTTGGGAACATATGTTCATTCACTCAACAAACATTTATTGAACATTTACTAGGCACAGTCACTGTTTTAGAAATGTAGGAACAGAACTAAGCAAAGTAGAGTCACTGTTGTCATGAAGCTGCCATTCTACAGCATGGGAAAATATAGAAACTCTTCTCCCTTTTATTTTAAATGACTGCTATTCACCATGATCCTTTAAATCATCTTTTTCTATACCAGTGAAATTTTGACTCAATTTTATAGTGTTTCTACTAAGTTTTAATTTTAGAATGCAAGGCATCCTGTTTAATACTTTAAATTTATAACCTATTTAAAGCTCTCTCCTTCCAACTCTTTCAGGATCTAATTCATCCAGTGAAAAAGGAAAGTATCAAGTCTACTGAATGGATATTGTTATTATAATTGTCGGTGGGGATATGACTCTGCTCTTGCTGTCAGTGGGTCTGTTTTCATTGATACAGCCTGTCTTCCATTAGATATCTATGGTTTTCTTGAGGGGATGTTCAGCTTTCCCCTGACTCATCCGTGAAAGACTTTCTTAGAGAGAGGAAGCTAAGTCATCCTGTGGCCTTGACAGTGGTCCAAGCTCCCAACCCTTTTTTCATGTTTGGGATCTCAGTACTTGTCTAGAAGCCACATAATTCTTGAACTCTATTAACCTCCATGATCCCACAAATGGAGTCAATGGAACTGTTAAAGTCCTCATCCTCCAAAGATTACAGAAAACAACACTATTACACAACGCTTTCTAAGCCTGCTGCATGAACCAGTTTAGAAGAACCTGTGCCTTCAGAAATCCCTGAACTATAAGAGGACACCTGACCCTGTGTTCAGTCACAACTCCAGACCTATGTCAAGAACTTCCATGAACTCTAACAAAATTCTCTAATCAGAAAATTTCTGCAGATTCTAAAGCCAGGTAAATATCCATCCCAAGATGAGACTAGCTTCCCTTTTTTACAGCAGCCCAAGACTTTATAAGTCTTCTTTTCTTAGAGAGCTAGAAAACTTGGCTCCAAAACTGAAGTGATAATATGTCTTCTCTCAGCCATGGTAGGAGAATTGTAGCTGTTGCTGTGTCACAGTCTCATCTCTTCAGCTACCACCATTCCAGTACACACCAACAGCATCCTACTGCATAAACCTGTGACTCTCATCTGAGAACACATGTAGCATAGATCAGAAATGCAAAGGATATATTTATTTATATTTACATTTATATTAATATTTATATACTTATATAAATTTATGAATATCTTACACATATCTGGAGACTTAGATCAAGACAAAATATCTTCTAGTTCTTCAATGTTAGAGGCCCTGCAAATTATAGTTTTTCTGCATCATGCTGTCCTCATCTGTAAGAGCATTTGGACTTCACCATGTCCAATGCTCTTCCAACAGAAGCTCTATGAAAGTTCTGGACCTTTTAAGGGAGAGAATATCAGCATTTCCTTTTTCTGTAACATTCTTCCAAGGTTCAATGAGTGGAGGAACTGGGCATGGGAAGGTGAGTAGATGTCCTCTCAACAGCAAAATGGACTTTGTGGCCCAGTGGGTATATGGTATTTGAAGCATTTCTGATGTCAGAAATAGCTAGGCTAATGCTTTTTGTGTCTTAATTTTCCTTGTAGGACACAGCCTTAATCTTTGACTTCATAGGGTAAGTCAATATATCAATGATAGGCATGGCAACAATTTAAAGACTTAGTTTAAATAACGGTCTTATATCAGGAAACAGACACACTCTAAGATATTATTTCGTAGTATCTTTTTGGCCCATTAAGATACCAATTGCAATGACTGAGCTATGCTATACATATTCTCAACCTTGAAAGCAAATTCAAGAGAATATCAGTACCTTCACCTGAAAAGACAAAGCCAAAAACATTCTTGATTTATTTGGAGAAATCCTAAGATGGAGGGCGTCTGCTCATCTCAAAATCAAAGATTCCTGTTTTATTCCACATGTTTAACATCATTCTCACAAATTAATTACTTTTTTCTGCCTGGGAGAAGACTTGGCACATGATCAGAGTTTCTACTCTTAAAGATTTCATATTCATAATGATTTTTACAGCCAATCTAGCAGACACTGGGAATTATCTACAGGAATCTCACCTGCCCCTGGTACAATGTGGAGTATCAAAACAATGCCCCATGAGCCAAAATTCTTCCTTATTTCAGAATCATAGCCCAAATCTCATTATCTCATGCTGATTGGATTTCATATTTAATACTTTTCCTAATGGAAATTTCCAAAATTTATCTGCTTCATAACAAATGACTTAGATTTGGGACTAAATATTTGACTAAAACAACCAAACAACTATGATTCTGCTAAGGATATAAAAAAGAAAAAAAATGAGAGGCAAAATTCTTTTGACCAGATGATTTGGCAGTTACATAACTGCCAAGTTTTCGAGTGACTTATTTTCTATGACCCAGATAGAAGCAAGCTAGAACCAAATATCTCACATGTTCCTAGACACTAAGGACAGATGAAAATATCTTACAGATCTTGTACACCAGAGTGTTCACAATTACAGATTCCAGTTACTAGAAATTGTGAAACTTGAAGCTTTTGATTAGGAAACAGACAAATAGGCAAACAAAGTCACCAGACTTAATTATCAATCAGGTGAAAAAATATCTAGGGAGACAGTAGAAAAAGGAAAATAGTGTTATAGTCAGTGCTTCTTGTGGAGACCCTGGTATAAAGATTCTCCAACTGGCTGTGACCTGTACCCTTCAGTCTACTTGCATCATTAGAGCTAAAGTCTCGCATTCAAGGTCTCCTCAACTAACACTTCTCATAGTCACAGTTTCCCCTGCCATTGATGCCAGTGCCCTGTTTCTGATACCCCAAGTCTTTAAGTTTACAGATGTCTTGCACAAAACTTTACATTGTTTAGGTAGTGTTGATCCATCAACATCAAAGGCCAGTCTTCCTGCTCTCAGTTGATCACACACAACTTGTCACAGCAGAAGCACCTGAAACAGGAAAGGTTAAGATCTAGAGGGCATGGAGCCAAAGCACTATTTCTAGCACTGCTATCCCAGCTGTGTCTTTCTCAAGACCTGGCACAGGTAATAATGTCCTTGAGCCCAGAAATGATTCCAGGCTGGAAATACCAAGGTGTGAAAGTAGAATACAGTTTGTTTTCATGAAACGTGATAGTGTTCTTTCCCACAAGAAAAACAACAACAACAACAACAACAACAATAACAACAACTTTTCTTATTTTGAGCAATTCAAAACCTAAAATTAGTCATTTAAGGTCATATTAGAATCCTCTCTGTGGATTTTGGCAAGTATTTGGTTGCATTTCAGTTGTGATTGGATGTCTCATCTGGAACCAATAATTGTTCTCCCTCAACTTGGAGAAAGCTACCTCAGAGACCAAGCTACAACCCTTCTAAAAGTGGGCTATGGTTCAGGTAACTGGCAGTGGCTTTTGGAATGCTTTTTGCATGGAGAAACAGGGAAACTAGAAACAGAGGACACTCCAACAGGATCATTTAGTTAGAGGTAGTGAGCTCATTACCAAGTATGTGTCATATGTAGAAAATAGCCTCTCTCATCAGACAGAGTGGAGTAGAGAGAAATACAGTGCCATTCAGTAGCATAAAACAAAAGAGCCATAAAGCCCAGGGGAATAGACCCTTCTGTTGACACCTAACAGAGAAGACAGCTGGTAGGCCACCTCTTCAGTGTCTGGGCCAAAGCTGCTATTAGTGGTATTCTAGTTACATTTGTCTGTCCTTTGTCAAAGAATAAATGCTTCCCAGATAGTGACCCTATAGCAACTGGAAATTCCAAAATAGAATTGCAGCAATTGACAAACTGCCTAAGCTCTTGTGGTAAACTGATTCTGCCAGTGAGAAAGAATTACAGTGTCTTAGGTTTGATTTTTCATAGTTTTAGTTACCCACCATCAACTGTCTAAAAATATTAAATAGAAAATTTCAGATATTTTTGAGAGAGAGAAAAAATATTACATAACTTTTAATACAGTATTTGTTATACTTTTCTATTTTATTATTAGTTATTGTTGTTAATCTCTTTTTGTGCCTAATTTATAAATTAAACTTTATCATAGCTATATAAGAAAAAAACATAGTGTATATAGGGCTCGGTACTATTCATTGTTTCAGGCACCCACTGGAATTGATTAGAAGGTATCTTCTGCAGATAAGGGTGGGATACTTCATATAGGAAACTCACTGAAAGTGCCTCATTTTTGCTAGTGCTTTGGATTAGAGAAATCCCTTTATAGGTGCCCCAAAATCTTTATCCCTCTGACAGCCAATAGTTTGGATTTAGGGGTAATTCAGGAGGGTAAAAAAGAAAAGAATCAAAGTTATTTTCTCTTTAGGGTAATTCTTTTTTGTTTGCTAAAAAAATATTAATAGAAAACATAGGGCTGACATTCACCTGAGTAAAAGAGATAGATTATATTAAATCCTTTAAAAGTCCTTGTTATGACATGCTAATTGTTATTGATTCTTATATTTCTTTTATAAAGATTCACCTATAAACCAATACTTCAATGTCCTGAGTTTATTTTAAATAACTGAAACTACATTAAACTGTATTTCTAGAGCAATTTGTCCATAAGTCAGATGTCATTCTGTCACAGTACAAGAGGATTTTATTATAGACTTACAGCTCAGAGGGACACTGGCTATTTTAGGATCTATCTCCCAGCACACTAACCAGTGGCTTGAGTCTTGACAAGTATAAAATTTACCAAAAAGTGGGCCACTGACTCCCCTTCATACTAACAATTTAAGGTGAGTCCCATTCCCCACTGTTGTGTGTTTTGACAAGAAAAAAAATTACCTGTGAACATCTCTGAGTGAGGCCCCTCAGTGTTTCAAGATTAGAGAGTTATAGAAAATAAGAGTCAGTTCATTAAATATTTCCTCCAGTGTATAAAGTCTATTATCAATTCATCCTAAAGCAAAGAAGCAATATTTGAGGTTATGTGGAACATAAGTACTAGCCACTGTGTGAAAGAGCCTCACCACATGTGAGGGGCTGGAGATGCACAGGTGTTATTGCTTCCAATTGCCTTGGTGATATTGCAACTAATAACTATGATTACATTCAAAAGCCCTTGTTGGAAAATGACAGAAAAGAATGCCCCAATGACTTGACATTATTGCATTTCACACTTTGCTCCCAGGAACTACATTTTTTTAAAGGTCTGCTGCCAAGAAAATTTATACTTCTCAATAAAGACCCACATTGTACTAAATGAATACATTTTCTTTGATAAAATACCTATGTTGTTTTCCACATTGATGCTGTGCTTTTTTTTTTTTTAAGGTGAGGAAGCCTTTCTCATATTCTGGTCACCTTTTTAAAATAAATGTGAGAAGCTGCAAATTACAAAGGCAGCATTTTCCCCACTGCCAAGGAGCATGGCTTTTTGGTTACAGCTGATAATAGTACATTTTGTATGCAATTCTATAAAAGCATTTAGAAAAATTACAGATCCGGAGACTTCTGTTTCTCCACTTGTAAAATGAGGTGAGCTAAACTAGAATAAACTTTAAGATCACTTGTAAGTCTTCTAGTTTAAAAATGATCTTGGAAAGACAAAGTGCTATTCTATCTTTCAATTATTATGCATATTCTTGCAAACCTCACCCAACATGAATGAAGAATTGTTCAAAAAGAACTTGATTCTACGATCCTATTCAGAAACCCTCCCTAATCACTTTATCAAGGACCCCACTCTTTTGAAGAGTTCTATTCATGGTTGCAGGCTGTCTTTTTGTTAGGTGGTTAGAGAGAAAGATGAAAAACAAATGATACTGTTTAGAAATGTCTCTTAGAAACAAGAACAGGAAAATTCAGAAAGATTTTGTAAATTCCTTAAGTTTACAGCAGGGTTGGGACTTTGGACTACCCATTTAACTACTTCTTGATTAATTATGTATCAAAATCTCTGTCTTGTGGTAAGCACTGTGCATAGTGGTAAAAATCCTAGGGATGTAGAAGATAAGATACTGCTCTTAATGAATCATGGTACAAGCAAAGGGACTTACAACAAGAACAAAATAATGGACAGCTGTCATAGAGTCTAAGCATTTCAAAGTGTTGGAATAGGTGACCTCGAGGTCCACATTAATGGGGAACGTAAGATGGCCTGTGAGAATCAAGGGAGACTTCTCAGGTGTAACCTTTGAGCTGAGTCCTAAAGAAAGAATAGGATTTAATGAACTGAAGACAAAGACACCAAGTAGAGAGCACACACATTTAAGGAGATGTGCATCCAAGCCCAGCAGAAAACAGCAATGCAGCAGGTGGCCCTAGGTGGACCACTGTGTGCACAGAGTGAGGAGGCTGGCAAGTGATACAGCCAAAGAAGTAGATACAACTGAGACCATGAGCAGTCCTATACCAGATGCACTGGACCACCCATATCCTGGAAACAACCTAACCTCTGGAACCTCACTCTATTTATGTCCATGGCCTCATGAGGGAGTTGGCAGCAGTAGGTACATTCCAGAGGTAATTAAAGACAGATTTTCCAGGCATGGGAGAAAGATTAGATAGAAGACATGAGGAATAGGAGGGTGTAATTAAGGAAATCATCATAGCAGATACAGGAAAGTAAGATATCTTTGCTTCTCCATCAACTTCAAAATTCTCATTGAAGTGAGGAACTTCTCTGTGGTTAACTTGGGTGCTGGAGGAGAAAAGAGAGCTAAATTTGGGACACGTTAGGGAAAACTAAATAGAGAAACAAAAAAACTGACCAGCCTAATTGGCATGGGAACTAAGACTACAACTCATGCAGTATTTCAGTGGATGGTCACTGGGATTCACCTAATGTGTGTGATAGGAGGACAGACAAGCAGGCAAGACCAGTGTTCATGCCTCTGAACAAGGGACTGGCCAACTTCTGTCCTAAATCATGGAAGTAGTTATATTTGCACTGTCTAGTCATGGTGCAATGGGAAGATTAGGAGTGTCATTGTTCAAGAGAACTGTTTTTGTTTGCTTATTTGTATGTTTGTTTAATAAGATAACATACACAAGATACAGAACTCAGGTCCGCCACACTTACTCTTAATTACATTTTGGAAAATACCCGCATAGTACTTCACCATGTGTAGTAACAATTCCTGGAAAAACATTTATAACATGTCTTCCTCTTAAGTGAATAAGGACTGTGTGTGAATGACAGAATATTTACCCATTAGCATGATAGAGAAGCAGTGTACATTTCCCCAGAAAGTTCTAGCTATAGTACAGACTTTTGATGGCAAAGCAGTGACTGACATCCTATTGGGTGGTTTTTGTGGGGTTCATGCAAATGAAGCATAAGTAGCAACTGTTGCAGGGCATCTAAGCAACAAAGTGATATGCTAGTAATTAGGTTTCAACTGACTCAGATCCCATTCTAAGCATTAATTGTGTGTGTGTGGTGGGGGGGAATATGCAGATTACTTGTTAATAATAGAACAATTTTAGTTCCATAGTCATTTTTTGCTTTTTCATTAATTTATTTGATTGCTTGTGTGGCAAACACTTGCTCTTCCTTGTATGTGTTTAGCTATTTGAAACTTTTTTTTAAACAGTCATTTATTCATTAGAGATGTTTTTAAAGCACAATTGTAGCTTCTGATGGACCATGGAATATTATTTTGAAAATTGAAAGCTTCCAGGGGTGACATGGTGTTTCAGAAAACTTAGAGTTGAAGAGGAGAAAATAATGTATCTTCCATCTATATGAGGGGAAAAAGGGACAAGACTCTAATTCTTGAAATCCACATGTGTTAAAGATTCAAAGCATAATATGCTCTTCTATTTTCCCACTTATCAATAAAATTATCTGCCTAGCCAGGTTATAGAAAATTCTATCCACCCTCAAATCTACATACTTCTTCTTTCACATTTGTAGTTCAGATTAATTGTATTTCTCTTCTAACTTTCTGGCACTTATATGAGTTCAAACAGGCCTTTTGTCCTTGGAATTATATGACTTGGTCTATATCTCCTAGCTAGACTGGGGTCTATTTTTTTACCTGGCAAGTTTCTGAATGGTACAAAGAAAATGTAGGAATAAAAATTACTTATAGGTTTATAATTTAACCACGGATCAAAAAGGCAACTGGTAATGTGAGAAAGAGAAATGGACTGTCAAAGAATAGAAGAAGTAATAATAGAATGAAAGAGAGTGGTGGTTCTCAAATTTAAGTATGCATCAGAATCACTTGCTGGCCCTGATAGAGCCTAGGTCCTTGGGACACCCTTTTCTGCTCCAGTAGGTCTGGGCCTACTGATGTAGGTGGGCTAGGCATTTGCCTCCTATAAGTTTTAGGAGATTCTAATGCTGATGGTCTTTGGAACACACTTTGAGTACCAATAAATTCAAAAGCACACACTTCACAAAAGCATTTGATTTACAAAATTAAAAGTTTTAAACAAAATACAGTTTTGAAATATACCCACACCCACAGTATCTGCAGGAAAGATTAGATCTATTAACTTCCTGTTTACAAATACTGATATAAACAAAGTTAGGGAGGAGAGTTATGAAGAACCAGGCAATGAGCCTAAAACAAATCAATGTTAATTTACTATTTCCTTGATTCCCAGAGAAGGACCATTGAGAAATTTAAGAGCTGGTGCTATTATGCCTGTATCACAAAGGAGGCAAGGACTAGGGCAAGAAATATCGTAAAACCCTCTGTACTCCCCCATATTTTTACAATGATGGGGCAGTGAAACATTGCCAGAGGCAAATCTAAGGTGCTTAAAGAAAAGAGGGTGAGAGAGGTTCATCTTTAATAAGAGGAGAAATGACTAATTCTAGCTAAAACACCTTTTTTTGGGGAAATACATTTTGATTTTGTTTATTATGAACCATATATTATATTAAGAATATCACTTCATTTAATCCTCACAATAAAGTAGCCATTACTGTTATTTCTACTTTACAGAGGCTTTAAAAGGTAAAGAAATTTGCCTAAAATAAAAAAGATAGTGTATGACATAGCTGAAATTAAAAATCTCGGTCTCTTTCTTACTATCTCCACTATTTGACCACTGGGTTATAGTCCTCCCTCTCCACATATGTTCTTGATGATTTTGATATTCCTTGGAAATATCTCTTCCCCTTGTTTTATTTTCCATCTTCTAGCAACATAACGGTCTCCAGAAAATGGTTTAAGAGTGGTGGCCTCTAGTAACTCTATGCTGGAAAAATCTATAGACGTGTTAAAGTTTTTCAGTACAGGATAATTATTCCAGTAGTGAATACAGTGCTACGAGAAGAGCTAGTATATGCTTTGGGTGCCCAATTTTGAGATATAACTCTTATTCACATTTCTTGAATATTGATTTCACTGAAATATTTTTATTTCTATGATCAGAACAGTATTGTTCTTTAGGATATGGTTGACATGTAACATTAAATTTGACCAAAAATAGCTTAAAACAAGAAGTCAGGAGGTGGAAAACGAGATGTCTGGATGTGGATGGTCCAGGGTGGATTTAGTAGCCCAGTGATGCCATCCAAGACCAAGGTTCTAACTTTCAATGTTCCTTCTGTTCATCACTATCACTTGTTAGGCTCTCTTCCCATGGTTGCAAGATGGCTGCTATGGCATCTCCTTGAGCCAATATGCCAAGATGAAGGGGAGAACCACATTGGGTAAAAGGGGTTGTCTTTTTATCTGGGGGTAGAATCTTTCTTGGAGGCCCTCTCATATTGGTAGTTTCAGAGGAGAACAGGAAAGAGATAGAAGGTAATCAGAATTGGCTCTAATAAATCAAGATCTATTTCCTCGGTATGAACACATAGTTGATTTGGGAAAAAAAATCTGCATTATGTTACAGGAATAAAGAAGGGCAAAGCTATGGGTAGAAGCACCACTATGTTTGCCAACATCACTATCCCCCCAATATCAAGCCCCTTCCCACATAAGGTCCTTGATTGAGAGCTGTAGAGAATATATTAAGTAGGACAGCATTTGATGTCTAGGAGTTCACAATTTAAATCCAAATAGCACTGCAAAGATTAAACACAGGTGATAATGGGAGAGACCAGAAATCATAATTAAGGGAAAGTTGATTTAAAAAAAAAATTAAAAACTGAGTATATTGTAGAGAGAAAATATCTTTTTCTATCTTCCCAGATTTCATCTTGCAGTAAATGCTAATTTGTGAGAAGGCTTTGATTTGTCAGATGAATATCTGATAACACAATCAGAATGTGGGCAAGCAACACATTTGCATCTATTTTAATTTTTGAGAGTTGCTCTACTAAATTGGAAAAAGAACTTGATTTTATCCTAGGCTGAAAATTATGAGTGACTCACAATGAATGTTGCATTCTTGGATATTAATAATAATTATTTTTAAAGTAGGCCTGTAGGCTGGATTTTTATTGGATTCTCTTCCAGTGCTATTCAAAGTTATTGAGAATGTCAGCTGAAGATAAAAAGACATTCATGAGTGATTGCTTATATGTCACATAGATTCTCTGTGATTTGTAACACTTGGATTTAATTCGCAATCTACATTGCTATATCTGTTGTATTCAAGACAGCTTCTCTGGTTATGGAGCTTTCAGTGACCCTCTTAGGCATTTCTGTTCCGCATTATTTTAAGTCAGTTTCAAGATTCATGACTAAGGAAAAGTAATTTTCTAACCTGTCTCTTTTGCCCCAAATAAAGAGTTCATTTCAGGCTACTGGGCTCATTTATACTCATAGTCAGCTGTCTAACCTTCATTGCCTATTAAGACAATTCATTTAAAGTTCATTATGGCACCTGGCAGAGAGACTGCTGTAAGAGCTAAATAAATGTTAGTTATTATTAGTTTTAGCATTAAGGTTCCTACTACTTCCAAACCTTCACTCAGGTATTCAGATGTTTAGTATGCAGGCTCTGGTACCAGACCAGCTGGAGGCTTATCCAGTCTCCACCACTTACAGGCACTTTGGACAAGTTCTTTCATCTTTTTGCACTTTTTTCCCGCTTCTATAAAATAGAAATAACAAAAGTACTATCTTCATTTCCATTTTTTAAAGATTAGGTGAAAGAATATATCTAAGACATTTAGATTAGATGTGTTAGCTATTTATTAATTTTACTCTTTCTAACACAACTATAAATGCTACTACTGAAACTACTACTAATAGTACTGCTTCTACTAATGCTATTTTACATCGCTCCTGCTTTTGTTGGATATATATTTTCATCTTTTATATCAACCTCTTTTCTCCCTATAGCCAAGCAATCCTTGAAGCTTATGTAACAAATAAGATTTTAATATTTCTGTGCTTTCTTTGGGTCAGCAGTTTGGGCAGAACACTGTGAGGGCAGCTTATCCCTGTCAATGAGGTCTGAATTCTGAGCTGGAAGACTTGAAGTCTGGCTCTCTGGGCATTCTGGCACAGCTTGGCCAGGACAAGGCTGGGGCTAGAATAACCCAGGCTCACTCACACATCTGGCACCTGGACTGAGGAGACTCAAACAAATGAAGGCTGGAACAGCTAGAGCTCTCTGTGCATCTATTTTCAAATTTGTGGTCTCCCCATATGGTTTCCAGTATGGTAGCTTCAGGTAGGTAGGTTTTTCATATGACAACTTGGAGATTCCAAAGTGGATGTTTCAAGAGAGAGGGAGCAAGGCAGAAACTATAGTGCCTTTTATGACCTTTCTTCGGAAGACATGCAGCACCAATTCTGTCATAGTCACAGGCCTATCAACTTTAAAGAGGAAATATAGATTCCACCTTTTCAAGGAGAAGTGTCAATATCTCTGTAAAGAGAGCATGTAAGATGTGCAGGTGTAGATATGGACATAGGTGTGGATATCTTTGGAAACTGAAAGCTGGTGTGTCCCAATCAAACTCAGTCTTTAATATGAAGACTAACTGCTCTTTCCCTTTGAGGATCTCCCTGTTTCTCTCACCAATTACATTAATTTAGGGAAAGAAGAGTCTTCCCCTTAATTATTGGTCTCAGCCCAGCACTCCGTCAAAGAGAGGAGAGGCTATATTTTCTGGAGTGTGTTCCACAGGGCCTGATTCTGTGTTGAGAGCACTGGAGGAGTTCAGTGTTACTTGCTGGCTGTTTGGTGGCCACTTTTTTTCTGCTTTATGATTCATGGATGCTTACTTTCTTATTTCAAAGTCATAGCCTCATTAACTGAATTTTAGCACTAGCGCTTAGGCTTCTAGATTTCTGGAATTTTCTATCATTTATCTGGTATATTCATCTGACATTTTCATCAAATCATTCCTAACCCTACAAATGGCTTTTCATTTTCTATCACATACATTCCAAATTTCTTAGCTTTCTTGTAAGAGGAGCCATGTGTTCATTTGCCCCCTTATGAGTCTAGATGCTTGCTCCTTCTCCATAAATATTTTCTGCAGTTATTTCTCTTACTTTGCTCCCACTATAATGCTCTGTTTTTTCCCTTTACATTTTCAAGTTCTTTGTCACTTCTAAACCAGGTTCAAAGCTCTTTCCTTTCCATAGAAATCCTTTCATTCATGCTTTCATGGACACTAACAGTACTAACAAGACACACACCATACATATACACACATACATATACATACATAGTACTTACAAAATCATTTTATAAAATTTTTAAATTACTGAAATCTTTGCATCATAACTGAGACTATTTTGCCTATATACTCTTTCTATTCAAACTAACTATAGGATTCTTGATTCCTAATGTGACTTTGGTGTTTTCATGGTACTACCAGCTCAGATTGCATCCTATATTGTATATCAAATATAATTACTACCCAATGGATTAAATTTCTTGACAAACAATCTACATTATAAATAGGCAGTGTTAAAAACAAAACAAAACATAAAAACTTCAAATAAGCTGATATAAATATTTTTACCAGAGGAGGTCTAATCATAAACCTCAGGAAGAAAAATGTAAAAAAAAAAAAAAAAACCTCTTGTCCTGTGTCAGAGCACTTGGATATGTTTTGTCTCCTTCTCTCTTCTTTATACAGTATTAGCCTACTCTGTATGTGTCTGATAATGGCTAAAGGCATATATTTTTTTCCCTTGGTTTTCAAGAGAAAACTAAGGAAGCATTTATGGGAAAAGGACACATCATGAATCTTGATAATAGTTGTGTAGAACTGGTTATCTGGTGAAGTTGTGGGTCTGTCCTTGGATTTGGCCATGCCATCTGCCTCAAGTCACTGGAGTCGTTCCCTTTTATTATTCAGTGGCTAAGCCTCTAGTTTTAAAGTATACTTTGAACTAAGGCTCAGTGTGCTTTTGTGAAGATCAGTGTGGTGGTTTTATAATGCAAAGGACCCCGAATCCCTGGGCCATGGACTAGTAGTAGTCAATAAACTGTTAGGAACCAGGGGTGAACAGCAGGCAAGTGAGCAAAGCTTCATCTATATTTGCAGCCACCACCCCCGCCCCCAGCGCTAGAATCACTGCCTCAGCTCCACCTCAGATCATCAGGCATTAGATTCTCATAGAAGCACCAGTCCTTGGTGCTAGAAAGGTTGAGGGCCACTGTTATAATATATTAAAGTGGCTAAATTGAACTGTATTTTTCAGAATTCCATTCCTCTGTTTCTGGTTAAGGTGGTACCACAGAGGTATTTTCACAAGAGGTTTGGAGGCTAGAAGTGACATATCAGCAATATGTTCTTACTTTTGGAAGATTGGAGAAGATAGTTTTGTTACTCACACCTTGTCATTTATCTATCGATTCACCTTGTTGCAGTGTGGCAGCAGCTGGGCCTGCAACTGCTCCACCTTCCCCCGATCTGTCTTCAATTTCTTCATCTCTCAGGCTGGGTGTGTGTATTTAGCTCATGACAAAGAGCACCAGCTTCTTCAGGACACCCACACCACCAAAGTGAGAGGCAACAAAACTGCCATGGCTTTGGGTTTCTTTTTATGATCTTCGGCTTGTCCCCTACTTCACTCCCATCTTCCTTTCCGAACTGCCCACCCTGGTAACTTTGTTTCAGCATTTGTTGCAAAAACAATAGTCTTACAGAGACTGTTTAATAAGTTTTTGCCACATGAGTTATTACAGGTCAAATCCCTGTAACGAATCCATGTACACATGGATATATATAAACCTAGTGGTTCTGCTTTTCTGATTAAACCATGACTGATACAGTGGGTTTTATGGGTTTTTTTTTTTTCATAAAGTGGAAAACACATCAGGTTTTAAGAATAATGTGTTCTTTCTAAGTAGAAAAGGAGGACATAGAGTTAGAAACTTGGGTCAAATGTTGAGGCCTGTAGACCTCTAGATTATAGGTCACCTTTTCAAAATATTCCATCTCTAACTGCATGTAGCAAGAAAAAAACAAAATCCAAGCTAAGCCAAGCAGTACACTAAACTATGATGATATGGTGATTCTTTTTATATTTGATGTTCAGGAGGCAAAACTATTTTTTATCAGGATTTCTTTTTCCCCTAAAGAAAGACACTCTTCACAGCCATTTCTCTCATACCAGAGAAATGTCTTCCCAAACTCTGTCCTGTTATTTCTCACATTAAACTGCATTTCAAAGAGATCCCGTCTATGTTCTTCAGTTTAAAAATAGTTTTTCTGCACTGCACCTTGAGAAGAGATATCAATCTTACCTTGAGGGAATGAGGGAAGGTTTTGCTAAATGGTGGCCCCATGAGCAGAACTGTATATATTGTGGAAACGTTTGATTCTATGTTGTCTCCACTGTGAAAGAACACTGCAGAAAACTTAATAATAAATTCACTCGCTTTCCAAATATAGTTACCATTTGCTGTAATACTGAAGGGGAACTTTCCTTGCCACTTTCTCATTCCATGACTAGTGACTGAAGAGCCATTCATGGCAGCCTCCTCCCTGTCCTTACATATGTTAAATTCTTATTGTCTTTAACTTCCACAGGTTTTGGTTTATCATTTTCTCCAATCATGTTAACAAGGATTAACTATTTCTTTTTCTTATTTTTTTTAAAGTTTATTGGGAGTAACATTGGTTAATACAATTATATAATTTTCAGGTGTACATTACAATTTGACATCTATATATTCTATTGTGTGATTACCATTTAGAGTCCAGTTTCCTTCAACTACTATATATTTGACTCCCTTTACCCATCTAACTCCTCTCTCCTCCCCCACCTCCTACTCAAGTATTAACTATGTCTAACCTGAATCAGAGTAGTACTTTGTGTACTCATTCCACTTTCCTTACATTTGTTGTTTGAAGTCATTTGGTTATGTGGGGGATAAAACAGTGGATAAAATTATGTTTTTTTTAATTAAAAATCTTTTTTTGCTTATTTGTGTGTTGCTTTTGCTTCTCTCTTGAGTTTATAGAGCTAGAACAGCAGCCACTTTGGGGGAAAGTGAGGAAGGGTCACCACTACTAAGCAGGGACTGTTCATGACCTCTCTTGAAATCTTGAATCTGGAAGGGGCTGAAAAGGGGTTCTTTTATCTTCCTGCATCCATCTTGATTGGTAATATACAGTCCAAGGTGATGGGAAGATGGTTATGCTAATATGGAATCAAATATAAGTAAAATGTTGGTGTACTTGGAATCCAAACAATAGACAGCCTTCCTCTTCGAAATATCCAAATGGGACCTAAAAGGATATAGTTTCAATAGAGTTTCTGAGGTAACTTGGCATTTTGGGAGAAACACCAACTTTGCAACTGGCCCTACCTGGCTCAGATCACTGCCCTAAAATTACTTGTGGGTGGTATTTCTATTGAGAAAGAAATTTATCCTTCAAGCCTCAATTTTTTAATTTATAAATCTGAGTTAGTAATGTCCAACTTTCAGTGTTCTTATAAAAATACAGAATAATATCAGAAAACCACTTGACCCAAGTTCTGCACATTCCAAGACATATTGTAGAATTTGGGTGAACTTATCAAAATTTTTGTTTGCTGTGATCAATTGGTGAGGGCCCACAGAATGATTTAGAAAGGATGACAGGAAGCACCTGGCAGAAGTCTGTGAGAGTTATAAACAAGAATCAGTGTTATGAAGTGACATAGATAGGTCACTATTTACCTTATTCTATATGGTGTATATTTGATATGTCTTGATCCTTGCCATATTAATCTGTCTCTGAATTGTTGAGGTTATTCAAAAAAGAACACCAAACATCATTTACTGAAGAAATGGCTTTCCTTAGATAATGACGGTGAAGAGTAAACCAGACATCTATCTCAGATAGGAGAAGTCTCTTTGCCCTATTTTGAGACATGGCTCATGTCCCTTATTTTCAACAAGCATTCAATAAGCCCACCTTGAGCTTAGAGCAGTATTGGTCATCTATGAGTGACAGGAGTGGGATTTGGTTGCCAACAAATCCCTAGGGCTTGAGGTTGGTATCTTGCACCCCCTTAGCAAACCTTTGTGCATCACTTTCAGACAATGAAGAAAGTAGTTCGAACATTTTGACATTATTTATAAACTTGAACAGCACAAAAAGAAAAAAAAATATGTGTCTTTTGAACATCCATAAATTGGTTTTGCTTTGTGGAAAATGCTGCTTATTCTTACCCACTGCTTGGTAAAACTGAAAGGCATTTTGTGCTAACTATTGGATTCTGGATATGTATGTCTATTATAGCTTTAAATTGAGTGCTTTTAGAGTTTAATGGGATAACTTTGATTGAGTGATGGATTGATTCATTCAATTCTTCTTTCTTGAGGATCTTGGCACCTGATTGGTGATCTTAACCATAGCTCTAACACTTGCCAGTATCATAGGTGACACTGATGTCTGGAATTTTCAGTAGTGTAACCTCCTTAACTCCAATGACCTTCAGCCACACCCTTCTATGAAAATACCAAGAACCTGATGGTGAGCCACCTCTAAAATCCTATTCCCAAACTACAAAATTAAACTTACTCTCCCTGATCCTTTCTATGTCAGTTTTTTGACCTCATTATTTTGCTAGCCCTTGACATCTCCCTATTTTCTGCCTGTTCTCCTGAAACCCCATTATACTTTTCTTCAGCTATCTTCCCTTATCTTATAAAAGATAATCCTTCAATCTATCTTGTAAATTCCAAACCTAGATCCCTTTAAACTTCTCTTCCTTCCTGCCAAGGTGTTGTGGAACACCACTGGAAAAAGTTACACAATTATCATTCATGTCACTCAACAGGGCACTTTAAAGAAAGTAAACACCAACTTAATTTTGTGTGCAATTATTAGATTCTACATGCTTAGGTACTTAAATCTTACAAGGTTTAAGAGTTAAAGTGCTTTTACAAAAGGATAGCTATGTATCAGGAAGATGTTGGATGATTCTTATTTTTTTTCTGCTGAGGTGTGGACCTGGGATTTCAGCACAGTACTATTAGTTCATGACCTCAAAGTACCTTTTTTTGTGGGTTTGCTAATGGCTCTAAGAACATAAATCCTGTGTGTCTGTGTTCCTTGGAGGCAAGTTTTTAAAAAGCAAAATTAGTACTTTCCCTTCTGCCCTCTGTCCTTAATCCCCACTATTTTGGATGAACTTTTTGATAGACCTGTACTGTGTAGCTTCTGTTAAAACTTATAAGTTTAAAATGAGAAACTGGTACAATTGATTATTCCTTTAGCTTTATCTGTGACCTATACACTAAAAATGTCATTTTTTTTTTCTTTATGGAATGGAATCCACCAGGGGGTCTCTCCTGAAGGCTTTTTTAAGATTACCTACATACTTCTGATTTAATCAACAACAAAATAACATAAAAACCATTCTTCAAATAAATGAGAAGAAAACTCCAATTCCAAAGCCTCCATGATATATGATTTATTTTTGTGGAAGTAAACACATGTTTCTTCATTTATGTTATACGTAATGTGCCCAGAAGACCAACCATAAAAAAACAACAAACAAACAAACAAACAAACAAAAACAGTTTTTGCAAGTAACAAAATGTTGCTCCCATTATTTCCAGTTTTTATTATCTTCACTCTTTTTTTTCTCTTCTCTTCATTCAGACTTCTGTATCAGTTAGCAGTGTCATGTATCAAACCATTCAAAACTTAGTGGATTGAAACACAATCAATTAATATTTTTCATTATTCTATGGGTTAGCTGGGAGGTTTCTGCTGACTTGAGCTAACTACTAATAGATCTGTTGTGTTCTCTGGGGTGTCCAGGAGATTTGTTGATCTTGGCTGAGATTTTTCATGTGTCTGAGGTCTCAATTAAGATATTTAGAGATATTTAGGTAGACTCGACTTTGTTCTCTCTGTTTCATACTCTTTCAGGCTAGCCTGGCATGTTTTCATAATGAAAATAGTAGAGCAAAAGATAAAACAGAAGTGTGCAGGGCCTCTTGGGATCTAGGTTCAGAACTTGTTTTCCATCACCTGTTGACCTAAGCAAATCTCAAGGGAGCTCAGATTACAGGGTGGCAAAGAGACCCCTCCTCTTGATGCGAAGAATTGCAGAATCACACTGCAAGACTGTGAACACAGGAAAAGATAAAGGATTGGGGCCATTTTTAAAAAGAGTCTCTTTCCTTCAGCTTTTCAGGTAATATAACTTTAAGATTTTCAGTCTATACCCTCCCAAACATGCCTTCTCATCCTTAAAATTTGTGGTTGGAAAATCATCTGAGAAACATATATACACAAAGATGAAATTCTTTTAAAACTAAATGTGCTATCTTCTTACAGAAAATGATGCTGAAGAATTACCCACCCCACAACACACACATAGAAAATAGATTCTCTAAAATAAAGAACATCATGCATAAGCAAGTAGTTCCAAGAAGCATTCTATGTGGCATGGGGAAATTATGAGTAAAATTCTTTATACTACAATAGTAACAATTACAAAGGACATAGTAATAACATCCATGTACATTTATTGAGCATTTATTATGTTCTAGGCTTTGAGCCAAAGCTTTAATTCATGATTTCATGTCTTTGAAGAAGTTACTATTGGTATAATACCCATTTTATAGATGAAGATATTGAGACTTAGATGGATTAAATAATGTGCACCTAGTCCCCCACCTATTTGATAGTTATGCCAAGATTTCTACCTACACCTCCCCATTACATAGTGAATAATCTCCAGCATTGCATGTACCCACAGTGACTTTCTCTACAAACTAAGAGTAAGCTTGATTCCATATTCCTCTTCACTGGTGGTCCTTAACTTTGGCTGCTCAATGAAATCACTTGCTTTAAAAAAAATACTGATGCCTTGATACTATATCTGGAGACGCTTGTACTTGAGCTAAGTATAAGGATATTTAAATCTCCCCCAAGAGATTCTAATAGTAAGTTTTGACAAATAAAATGTGATTTCAAACCAGCAGCATCAGTATCAGCTGAGCTTATTAGAAATACAAATTGTCAGGCCCAACCTCAGACTGTTGAATCAGAATGTCTGTGGTAGAGCTCAGGAATATGCATCTTAAAATTTCCTCTAAATTATTCTGATGCACATGGATGTTCAACCTTGTGCATCAGAATCCCTTGGAGAACTTTATTAAAACTTGAAACTAATGGGCCCTGCCCCAGAACTACTGAAATTGTATTTTTATATAAGTTTCCAGGCAATTCTGATGTACCCAGGATTGAGAACCACATCTTTATACTAAATAGACTGTCTTGCTTTGTACATTTCCAATATGTGGACATTAGGATTTTTTAACTTACATAGTTTTTCTCCCTCTCACAAGAGATATAAACATAATGAACACAAATTTTTGTTCCAAAAATAGGTACTAAAACTAAAGAATCACACTCTTTGATGAAAACAGAGTTTGATCCTGCAGGATTCCCGAAATGACTGATTGATTGGTACCTCGGCTATAATCAGTAGGATATAATGTCATAGTAATGGCTGAGCTGTGAGCACTGGGATGAAGCCACCCATAACCCAGGACCCATAATGAACATCCCAGTAGAAGCCTGACTGTAGCCGTTATCCTTTTTAGAAATAAATTAAATGCCCAAGCATAACAGACTTTACGATTAAAGTCAGAAGCTCATGTCCGGCATGGACATTGGATTTCCCATGGCCAATAAGAAATAACATTCTACTTCTTCCTAAAATTGCTATTTTCAATTTCTGTTGGCACATCTGAGAAATACTGGCCCATTACTAATTGGTCCCTTAGCTCTCAGTCCTAGAACAGAAGAAATGAGGTTCAGAAATATTTCAATTGTAGGCTATCTGGAAACTTTTTAAAAAAGATATCCTTTATAACTTTATCTCAGAACTCTCCATGTAGGACAGGGAATCTATATATCTTTAAGGAATATACTTTTAAAATCAGCTTTATTTTTAATCAAAATGCATTCAATTTCCATATTTTTTTATTAGTTTATAACCCAATAACAAATGCTGACTAAGTGCTTATTAGCTAGAAATGTAAAACAATTTTTGTATAGTGAAATATGCTATTCAAAGTGTGATTCCCAGACTAGCAGCATTAGCATCCCCTGGGGTCCAACCCAGTCCTTCTGAGTCATTTTAATAAGATCTCCAGGAGATCTATATGAACATTAATGTCTGAGAAATGTTGCAATAGATGTGGTCTTGTCTCAAGGCAGTTGAAAAAAACATTACATACATCTATAAAAGGTTAAACATACTAAAAATTGAGGATATACCAAAGCATCGTCCCTTCTCTTTAGAATTTTAACAATTAGAGATAAATTAATGTGACAAGTTAAATAATTATCATAGGTTAAGTCCCATAGAAGCAGAGCCTGAGAAAGGAATTTGGTTCGTATGACTTATTGAAGGAGTGTTCTCAGGAGAAGGGAAATAAGGGAATCAGAATGGGCTAGGGGAAGGAAATAAGAATGTGATCTCAGCTGGAGTCAGCCTTTTGTAGTCGGTGGGAAAGAGAATTTGGTTATGGGCTGCCCTTGGATTGTGAGAATATAAAGTCTTGGCCAAAGTGGCTTGCATGAAACTGAGAACAATTTTCTGAAAAAAGAGAACAACTGTGAAATGTCGGCAGCCAACACTCCTAGAAGCTGAGGGATAGGCGCACTAGCCATTAAAAGGAATATGGATAGGGTGCCAACAGCATCTATTAAAGTAATATGTTTAAAATAGTACAAAGAATTAAGATAATAGCTGTCATAGCAAAGTACCTCATCTGTAGTCTCTTTGATGTATTGAGAGAAAGAAATGGTCACTATGTGATCTGTGGTCTGGAAGATTTCACAGAGAAAGTAGAAATTAAGCTGGAAATTGAAGAAACCAGTTATCTTTCCCTTTTTAACAACAGCATTTTGGTTTCCCTGGGAAACTCTCACCTCCTCCGCCATCTCCACATGTGGTTTATGATGGTTGCAATACCTTGAACTTCAGGGATGCTATAAGACTCAGATGTTCCCAGAGAGGGCATTATATCTCCCTGGACACAGGGATTGGTTCTGGGGTGGGGACTTGACCAAAATCACACCAGTGAGAAGCTTAATAAACTTGAATGAGCAATCTTTTGTTCTAGGTTGTGGAGCTCAAGAATAAACACAAATTGGTAGTTACAAAATAGTCATGGGGATGTAAAGTATAGCATAGAGATGATACAATAGTCAATAAATAATATTGTAATAACTGTGTATAGTGCCAGGTGGTACTAAACTAATTGAAGGGATCACTTTGTAAGTTATACAAATTTCTAACCATTATGTTGTACCCTAAAACTAATATAAAATAATATTAAATGTCAACTCTAATTGAAAAATAAGAAAAAACAATTATTCTTTTATAAGTTCAGTTTAGGAGTCTGGTAATAAAGAAAAAAAAGAATATGGTCAAGTGGGAAGACAGCAAGGCTAAAAGAGAAAGAGAAATTGAGGCCTGATTATACAAAGCGTAAAGACTGACCAATCACTGGGACTTTTCAAGATATGAAAACTAATAAATCAGTTCAATTTTTTGCTTAAGCCAATTTGAGCTTGGTTTTCTTTATACTGTGGTTAAAATCATTCTAAGATTTAGATATGAATATAGCTTTCCTGCATTTGATTTTCCTTTGGGTCTTAAAAAGATGGATTGTCCAGTTCCCTTTCCCCTGCTTATGAATCATTTCTTTTTATTTATACGATGGCAGAAACACTATTTTTGATGTAATTATGTTCACTTTTGGACCACTCCTAAATCTAAAATGAGAATATTTTCTTACCAGTTACTCCATAACCGCATGCCCTTTTTGAGCTCATAAACTTCATAATAGATAAAAATAATATGAAAGCTAATATATATTAGGGGAAGGTGATATATTTCTTAATTAGATCTTGACCAAAATAGCTCAATTTATTTCTTAACTTTCTAAATTAAATCAACATTTTAGAGAAAATATTTTTATGAGCAACCTCTCTCAAGCTCTATCTTATTTTCAAATATTAATAGAAATATTCTTACAAACAAGCTGAAAATACATTAACTTAAAAAAAAACTACTGAACAATTATGTATTTTAAGATAGCATAAAAACTAGACAACTTATTGCCAGTAAAAAAAAATGAAGTTATCAGAAATACCTGAAAATAAATAAATCTGAATATTCAAAGAATCTCTAAGAAAACTAACTTAAGGTACATATTTTAAAAGTTTTTGTGGACTTCTAGAAGAATATACTTCTCATGAAAACTACCATCATCTGAGTGCTCACTAAACAGACATTTGACATAGTTTGTCTTTCTTAACCCTTGTAACCATATCTTAGTCTTCATTGAGAAGATGAAGAATATGGTGCTACGTGTATTTTTTAAAACTTTTCCAATAACACAAGGTGAATAAATAGTAGAGCTGAGATTCAAGTCTAAGTCCAGAACCTAAACTAGTAATCATGCTAAACTAGTAATCATACTTACCATCTGATTTTGCTTTTTCTCTTGAAGTAACCTTATTTTTCTGCAGTACCTTTGAACTCAGGGTGGGGAATGCGGTTCACATTTACCAACAGTGACTTTTCTACCTGAGTTGTCTGAGGAACAGAATATCAGCACTGCAACAAAAGGAAGGCTGACTCTGTTCCTTCCCACTTCAGGCCTGTAGCAGGCTATGCACTGAATCAGATTAGGCAGCACCAGGAAGGGACGGCATCATACATTTTGGCAAGGCTGAGATACTAGTGTGACAGAATAAATCCACAGCAGGGTTCCATCTGATAGAAAGGCAGTGAGTTGTGACATTTGGTTGTTTCATCCAGAGTCACCTAATTCTTCTTACTCAAACAGGCTGTGCAACACAGCAGCTAACATTCAATAACAGTTCACTGCATCATGTTCCACACTTCCCATCCATACTTATCATTCATACTTAGTATTACACAATTGCCTTCCAGGCTTACCATTCCATACTTGCCATTTCACATATAACCATTTCACATTTGCTGTTCCATGCTTACCATTTTATATTTGGCATGAAAATTCAAATGACTCTTCATTATTCATGGAAGAGTTTATGGCGCTATGCCTGGACTTGCCAAACACCGAACTCTTAAAAGATACAGATTAGTTGCTATGATGAATATGTGTCTTCAGACTGAGAGGAGGGAGAAAATTTGTTGTTTATAAGTCAAGTATCTGTTTTTGAAAATATCCAATGAAAAAAGACAGACATTCATATAGTTTTATGAATACGTTTTTAACTGGGGACATGTTAAAGCTATTTTTGAAGCTGAGTTCTTTTTTTGTCACTTGGTCCTAAAACTTTCAGATAAATTGTTGGTTATGTGTTTTTTTTCCAGTCTTCCAGAATAGTCTCACCATAAATGAGTTAAGGCCATATTTGTATAGGCCTCTCCTCCTACCACTTAACATATTACCACATGCATGTGCATTATTCTTGAAGAGAACAGAAAAAGACACTTGAGATCATTGACCAATATTGAATTCAGTGTTCTTTATTTGTCCCTAAATGTGTATGCTGGCAACTGAATGAAAGCCTCTACTATGTATATATGTGACAGGGTCAAAAAGCACTATTATCCTAAAACTCTGGGCTCTACATATTTTCTTGGAGCCCATAATAGAAATCATTTGTTTTTGTCAATGTGATATCTCTTTTTGAATGACAGGGAACTTACCTTCCACTTGGTCAAACCCTTCCCTATCCTTTCAGTTCCTATGGTTGGCATTGTCTCTCCCTGGTTAGGCCAATTCAGCATTGGCCTCACCAATTGGTAACGGAATAGACATGTGAGCCAAGGCAGGTCAATGAGAGCCCTAACCAGGACTTTTGATTAGAGCTATCAGAAAAGAGGGTCCTTCTTTTCTCCATGTTGGTGTATCATAAGCCTTGACCTCCTAGAGGCCATTCTTGCCATTTAAGGTATTTCTGCCTAAGAATAAATTTAACAGAGAAAAGAAATAAGACTGAGAGGAATAAAAGCAGCTCTTTTATAACATAGTTGTCACAGTTTCTAAAGTTAGGCTGTTTTATACTTAACATAAGCCAATACACAGTCTCTTTTTGTTTAAGCTTATTTAAACTAAGTTTTCTTTTGCTTTCAGTCAAAGGTATTGTAATCAACACAGCAATTCTAACTGAAACCTACCCATGTCCATATCCTGTTGAACATTTCTTTTATGAGTAGTCCATTCAAGGAAGATTGTTCTGAAAATGAGCTTATTTCAGGGCTTCTTTGCATGTTTGAATTTCTCTTCGGGTCTTTCTGCTCTGAATCCAGACTTTGTAAGTTCATGAGATTTCCTAAGGTAGACCTGACATGTGGGGGTAGCTTTTGCTTTCTGCAAGGGATGCACTGAATCCTGCCAAAATCTGATCTCCAGAGACTGCTGGCTTGACAGTTTCTCTCAACAGCTTGAGGTCAGAAGTATGATGGAAGATAATCGGGCTAAGAGGAATATACACTCTGATATTTACCTGAAACATCCATCAGCTTCCTGAATTCTATACCAAAGTCAAACCCACAGCAACCTTTATAGTGTGAAAGTCCTATGTCACTGGAAACTTTTCTGTGCCTTTACAGGTAAATAAGAAGGCAAAAATCTGATCCCTGATAAGGAATTCTATTCTATTAGTTCTTAAACTGTAGCATGACTCTGAATCACATGGAAGGTATATTAAGACACAGAACTTCTGATTCTGACGTGAGGCCCAAAATGTGCATTCTAACCAGTTCCAGGTGATGTTGATTCTGCAGGTCTGAGGGCCACCTTTTAAGAACCACTGTTCTATGAGAATACCATTCACAGCACAGATACACAGCACAGGTGTTGGGTGGGCAGCTAACACGGTTGGGGCAAGGTGTGCATTTAATGACAGTTCCCCAGTAGAATTCACTGCTGATGAAAAAGGTGGACACAATTTTCTCAGTATATTGATTTGATTTTTCATTTTTGTGGACTGTAAAGATATATTCATATATCCTGAATTTAGCAACTTTTTTTTCTACCTGAGTCAGGTTCCCTAAACTGCATATGCAATTTAGCAATTTAAAGTCATCCTGTTGCCTTCTTGTCTTTCTGTGGCTTAAACAGAGTATGCAATAGCTAAAAAAGTTTTCAGCCAGCACAAGAACTTTTGCAAACACTAGGCCTGATAGCATAAATTAGGAAACCTCCAAACCGGAATATTCATCAAGAAAAATAAATACTCTTTAGCAAACACCATATAACCACACTGGGCTTCTAGTTAATTGATTTACTGGGCCATCAGTCTAAAGAAAATAAGCAAGAGTCAGTGCCCCTTGTGTGAGTCTGCAGAAGACTAGGAGGAGACATGATGGTGATGGGAGCCTCTTCTTGTCCTAAAGGAACTTGATGAACATGTCTACTACCCACTGTCTTTCTGCTTGGAGGCTGTTAGGAGACTCAACTTTCAGAGAACCTCTCTTTAGGAGTTACTGGACATCAGCTTGTTTGTATCTGAGATGGCCTGGGCTTCAATCTTAGGATCCTCAATTGTGTCAGCAACCCTTTTAGTTGAATTTTTGTATTTTAAATTATTCTTATTATTAATTTTTAAAATTATTATAGTATTTTTAATTCAGTACTATTTATTTTTAGTCAATTAACTTCACTGGGCCCCGACTGTGGGTAAATTCTCCATATACAAGGATTATAAATGAACTGAGATAACCCTGGCTTTAAGAAAATTGTGAGATGGTTGGAGTGAGAAGACACACAAAAGACATTATCTTCACAAAGCTTCCAGCATCAGCCCAGATAGAATTGGTTGTCACCCAACCAGGGCCTCCCATGAATGGCCATCACCTCTTCATCTAACTGTAGCTCACTAGACCAGAAGATTCTAAGGGAAGGACAAGGTTTTGTTTGTCTGCTCAGCATCTATTCCAGTGACTGACACAAGGTAGACATTCGATTAGTGTCTAATAACTGAAAGAAAATTCACTAAAAATACAAGGGAGCATATAATATCTGCATCAGCACATAGGACAATTTATAAAGAGTGCACATGGAAAGTTTATTTAAGCATGAACTCTGTGTAAGTTTTAATTAAGAAGAGAAAAAATATTCTATGTGGAAGGTACAGAATTAGCAAATACACAGGGGCATGAAGATATACCTAGAGCTCTAGGATATACCTCTCCATCTTAGAGAATTAAGAAAAGATGATGGTGACAGTCTTACTAAGCTATTTGTATGGATTATTTTATGAGGCTCTATAACAATACCATGATGCCAAATAATAGTTAGTCACTATTATTTGCCCTGTTTTATAGATGAGGAAACAGAGGCTGAGAAAAGATAAACATCTGCTGTGTATCATTCAGTGAGATGTAATAGGGCTAGAGTTGGAATGCAATGGTCTGTACACAGGGTCTAAACTGGTAACCACTGCAGTCCACTGCCACCCTATATGATCAAGCATAGGCCTCCCATACTTGAACCAAGAATCAGCTCTTTTGACCATTTTTGAATCATGTTGGTTTTCTCATTATTGAGTTTTAAGAGTTCATTGCATATCTTAGGTAGCAATCCTTTATCAGATGTATGTTTTACAATTATTTTCTTCCAGTCTATGGCTTGTCATTTCATTTCCCAAAAATTGTTTTATACAGAGTGAAAGTTTTTAATTTTGTTAAAGTTTAATTAATTAATTATTTGTATCTAGAAAGGCATCACAAACTTAAGGTCACTAGATTTTCTCCTATGTTAGCTTCTAGGAATTTTATAGTTTTGCAATTAACATTTAGGTATAATCTACTTTGAGTTAAATTTTGTATAAGATCTGTGTCTCTAGACCCTTTTTTTTTTGCTTATGACTACCCAGTTGTTTCAGCACTATTTGTTAAAAGCTTTCTCTTTTGGATTACTTCTGCTCCTTTCTCAAAGATCAGTTGATTCTATCTGTGTTGTCTATTTATAGGACCTTTTTTTCTGTTTCATTGATATTTTTGACTATTTTTCATTAATAGTCCATTATATTATTTATTGAAGCTTTATAGTATAGTCTTGGTGTTGGGGAATGTCAGTCACTTGTGATTTTTAAACTTTAAATTTTGCATTTTGGAAAATACATGTCTGTGAATCTTTGTGCTATCAAGGTCTGCATAGGCATCAGAGGTTACCATTTCCTTCTGTCCATCAATACACCCAATTTATCACCAGAGTATAGGGGCTTGGACTCTCCAACCACTAGCTATCTAGTGACGATCAAAATAAATAGCCCAAACATTTACCTTATTAAATGTTAGAATATTCTGTAGAGCTTGCCACAGTCCTGGAACATCTCTGAGGCACAAAATGTGGACCTCTAAAATGCTCAGATGACATGACTGGAGTAGAAGTGAACTAGGGGAGGCAATAGTAGGGTGACCACCTGTCTACTGCTTTTGAGCCATGTTCAGAGCTCAGTGCTAGAATGGGTCTTCTGAGCTATGGGATATTATCAGGCTCTGACTAGCTTCCCATTCTCCAAGTTCTCACTATGCTCAAGGATCCCTGCCTCTGGGGTCAGTCCAAAAGTCAACATCTTCTAATACTTAACTTTCTCTGTTGCCTCTGTTAGAATGTCACCGACCTCCTTTTAGATCTCCGAAGTTGCCTTCTGTAAACTTTTTTTTTCCTTGACCCATAAAGACAGATTTCCTTCCTTTCCCCAACCACATACATATTTTCCTCCTGTCACAGGTGATGTAAAGAAATAGATTTTGTGCCCCAAAGTGAGTCATCATCTCTCTCTAGTACAAAGCCAATAAAAAGAGAAATTTAATCTCTGATAGAGCATTCTTCCTGTTGCACATTGGAGTACTCATCTCTCATTTTCCCTGTCTCATGAGCACACACTCCCAGCTATATGCAGTATTTATCTTAGATTCGTTTTTTTTCACCCAAGCCCTACCCTATCAAAACACAGAAAAGAAATAGCCAGGTGTTGAAATGTGTACAAGTGAATTATACCTTTAGATATGGTAATCATGCTTTAAAACAGCACAGTCTGATAATGTGTTCCATCAAGGTGAGAAACTCAAGACTTTTGACTAATTAGGTAATTACACACAAAGAATAAGAAGGGGTATTCTGTTCAACTTGGAGGAGAGAACAGTAGTCACCAGTTCTCTCAGTGAGATAACAGTTCCACCCCCAAGGTCAATGTCTTTCTGGATAAAATACTCTATGTAAAACTCAATAGAGTCAACTGATTCAATTAATAAAGGAGAATTGGATAGAAAATAGGAGCAATTATTAACCATCATCACTAAATACCATAAAAATCCATGTTCTCTGTAAAGAAAGATTTCACAGCATACAAATATATTTCCTCAAAAAGAAGATGAGCATAGTTTCCAGATAAGTATTCAGTTCATAACTTTAAATTATATGCTGTGAGTAAAGAAACAGTTTTTCTCATGTCATTGCAATGAATAGAAATTTTTTTATGATTACTTTTTCTTAGAAAATAGTCATGGAAGTTGATACAGTATGTTTGTTCATGCTACACTTCTCTTTTCACTTATTCACAATTTTGCCATTTCATTTTTCATCATGTCAGAAGAGAGATACAGAGAGGTAATAAAATTCAAAGTAATAATTTTGGTCACCTTTTAATATGTCTTGTAAAAGGCTGGATAGGAATGGAGTTTGAAGTTACTGACTAAAATTGGAACTAAGTAATATTTGTATTTTATTTGTGTTCATGTTCTCCTTCTGATTTTGCTGATTCTTAATATAATTGTGAGAATGTATCTTGCATACAATTAACTCTAACTGAATGAATCAATATAATGCTTGGGCATTATATAACATTCTATAACATTCTTCTCACATCTCACCTGAATATCTCTCCCTCTCTTCTCCTCCTCCTCCTCCTCCTCCTCCTCCTCCTCCTCCTCTTCTTTCATTATTAAACAACAACAAAACCTATATATGTACCATGCAGTGTATCTTAGAGCCTTCATTTGGTGCCATGAAGACACGGACACTAAAATTTCAGGACAAAATTTATTTCTAAGGGATCATCTGGAGGATTGGAAATAGGCTTTAAAATATTGTTCTTTCATTCATTTATCCAATTAAATATCCTAAAAGCAAAATTTGTCCTAGAGAATTCATAACCCCCAGCTTGATAGGCACTATTCTGACATCAACTTTAAAATGTTCTATTTCCTGGCACTACACTTCTGACAAATATCTCCGATTTCTGAAAGTAAGTAGCCTCAACCAAAACTCTCACAGTTGTTGACAGCCAGCTGTGGGAATAACATAGGCTAATGTCTAGTGTGCAGAAAATCTTTCTTTAACAAACTAAAACCCACAAATGAAGTTCCTTTCTTTTTGGAATGGTCTTTAGTTTTTGAAGAAAAAACAAAACCTTAATTAAACATCACTATTGTCAACTTCCAGACTGAAATTCCATGAAAAAGTTACGTTGATAATTTCCTATCATTCTCTTGGATCTCTCATGAGCCTGGATCTCTTTGAAATATTTAATTTTGGAAGTGATTCACCAGAGGTTCTGGTGTCAATCTCTGAGTAGTTTCTACCTCTTTTCCCCTGTAAGGACCACCATGCCCTTGGTAGGTCAATTTTTACTCTCTGCCCAATGAGCTGCACTTTTGCAGTCTGGAATTGGTGCACATAACTGGGTTCAAGGGGAGTTATTTAATGATGAAGTTGCACATTGTTCATTATGACCTGTCTGCTGGAAGACATTCTATAACATAACACCTAGTAAAGAACTTGGAGCCCTACTGCTTGTCAGAAATTAAGGTACTCTTAATTAGACCATTTAATTTCACATTGTGGGTATTTCCAGTTCTTCTCTACAACTTCACAAAATCCTTCCCCACAATTTCACAAAATTTTCAGTGTTATCCTGCTATTTTCTCTCATTTTCATACTTATGACTATGTCAGCCAGTGGGATTAATTGACATAAAACTCCACCCCTTACCCACATCATCAAGATATACAATCATGACCTGCCTATGTTTGGGGAAGTTATTATAAAGCATTGTTGACACTGAAGGGTGGGGATTCTGTAGCAGTGGGCTAAGGTCTCCAGCATCTTACATAGCTCCTCTACTTTCTGTCATCCACTGATAACTTCAAAGGCACATATTCCTCCAGCAAAGTCTTCTCACAAGGCATCATCCCATGGGAATTCTTGTCTAAACCCCCTACTATACTTTGTTTTCGTTATTAAGAGAAAATATAAACAGTCCAGTCAAGAGCCAGCTTTCATGGTGTAACTCATCATTGAATCAGACTTTTTTAAAGGAAATGTTTCTATAAGAACCTTTTTTTATGCCTATTTAAAGTAGAATGCTTATTTTTTAAAGTCTTTAGCATAGCCAAGTGTCACATGACCTGTCACCTTCACATTTAATGCTAGCTGCATTAAAACAGGCACAATTTCCCTGAAGAGTAATGGAGCTCCAAAGAACACCCTAATTATGGTATTATCCCACTCAAATGGAAATAATATTGGCAATTTGTCTGCCAGGGGATGAAGTTTAATGATTGAACTCAAATCTTTAGAGAGGATAATAAAACAGTAAAAAACATTCTGAAATAATCAGAATTACTGAGGATGTGATACAAATACAACAGATATTTTTATTGACAACTTGTATGGAGATAAAACTGTTTTAGAACCTTGAAAATAAACTGACCTTATTAAAAGCATATAGAACCACAATATATAGCTTTCCAGATTCTTAATTGTCTCCTAAATTTTCAGTATTATCTAAAATCAAATCATTTTCTGGACAAGATTTTAATATTCAAATAGGCTTGTCACCTAAATATTAACAGAGGAGCTAATCAGAATAGTCATCCAAATTTAGAAACTTAGATTCTTTTGTGTGAGGAAGAAATAAAGGAAGACTCTCTCAGTTAGTTTTTGCTGCATAACAAACCACTCTAAAACTTAGTGGCTTAAAACAATAATCATCAATTTATCTCACGATTCTATGAGCCAATAATTGTGCTGAGCTTAACTGGGTGGCTGTTTTGGTCTCAGTAAGCTAACTCACATGTCTGTGGTTAGCTGCCAAGTATTTGTGGCCAGCTAATCTGGAATGATTGTGCCTTAGATGGTTCATTTCTGTCCCACATTAAAAGTATCTTTTACCAGTGTAGCTTGGGCTTGTTCTCATGATGGTTGCAGGGTTCCAAGAAAAAGATAGAAGCATGAAAGCTCTCTTGAGGGCTAAACTCAGAACTGGTACAGTGTTACTTCTGCTGAATTTATCAAAGTCACAAGCCAGACCGAATTCAAGGGATAGAGGAATAGTTTCCATCTTTTGACATGAAAATCCCCAAAGCCACATGGCAAAGGGGCATGAATACAGGGAATAGAATGATTTTGCCATTTCTGCAAGTAATCTACCATAAAAGACACTTCTTGACTTCCAAGTATTTAAAATCTACAAGAGAAAGTAAAAGATTCATCCAGGAAACAACAATCACCATTCATAATTACTATCATTTGATAATCAATTACTCCTTGCTGCATCTCTTTAAAGAGACTTCTCATTTACTTACTCAGTTGTGTTTCTACTCCAGTCACACCTTATCTCATTCATCTTCTTCTTTGTGTTAGTTTATGTACATGGCAAATATTTGTGATATTTGACCTTTGTGGAGAAATTTTACAACTCTAAGGGCTTAATAAAAGAACTATATTCTTCCCTAAGAGACACCATCTGTAAAGTTTGACACATACTTAATCCAAGAAAAATAAAATAACTTATAAAATGTTTATATAAACAGGACTGCATTTGAGATGCAAGCTTAGATAAGGTCTCATACATTCTGACAGGAAATCTAAAGGCCACTCATTAGAAATTCCTGGCAGTGGACTTAGGCTGCCAGTAAATAGCATTAGCAATACAGTCCCTTCTAGACTTGCATCATGTGGGGCTGAAGTGCAGGCAGGCGGACAAGTACAGGAAGGTTCCTCCAGACCTGCAGTCCCCATAGACATGTATAATGTGAGCAACTGTGTAATTTTAAGTTTACTAACATTTAACAAGTAAGAAATAGGTGAATTTAACTTTAGAATATATTTTCTTTAACTCTACATTTCTAAAATATTAGATCGTCAACATAAAATAAAATGTAACCTTCATTTTGCCTCTGAAGGCAAAAAGTGTATCATGGTTCTTATGTTTTGTGTCTAACTCAGGGCTTCACACAAATTATATGATTAATACACATAAGCTGAACAAAAATAATGCACAAATCAAATAACCATTGGGTACCTGTTATATGCTATCAGGTTATTTAGTCTTTAAAGACTATGTAGCCATTACCTGAAAGAATAACCACTTTTTTCTATTCATTTTTTTAATTCTTAAAATTGAAGGTCAGCCCAACTAGCTTAATCATACATTCTTAATCTTTAAATTATATGAACAACTTACATTCTGTCTGAATTCTACTTGGAAGCTTATTTGAGAACAGAAATTCTTTAGACATAGAGTAAGTTTAGCATTTAGACTAGTGTTAGAATACTGTAGAGAGCATGGTAAGAGCAGTTCTTGGTTGCTTCAGGGTCATTTATAAGGACATAGAGTAATCTTTTCTTACCTGTGGATTTACTTTTTGCAGCTTCGGTTGCCCGTGGTCAACTGCAATCCAAAATATTTTATGGAAAATTTCATAAATAGCAATTCATTAGTTTTAAAATGTGTATTATCCTGAGTAGCAATAATGAGATCTCTCACTGTCTCACTCTGTCCCCTGCCACAGGATGTGAATCAAACCTTTGTTTTCCATTTCCACATTGTATACACTCTCCGCTCATTAGTCAGTTAGTATATGTCTCAATTATCAGATCGACTGTCTCATTATTTTACTTAATAATCAGATCAACTGTCTCATTATTTTATTTAATAATAGCCCCAAATTGCAAGAGTAGTGATGCTGAAAATTTGTATATGTCAAAGAGAAGCCATAAAGTGCTTTCATTAAGAAAAAATGTATGTGCATATAAGAAAAAAAAAA
>PVKZ01000688.1:628733-654004 GCA_004027375.1 Macroglossus sobrinus
CTTCCTTCCTTCCTTCCTTCCTTCCTTCCTTCCTTCCTTCCTTCCTTCCTTCCTTCCTTCCTTCCTTCCTTCCTCTCTAGGCTGGGCCCTCTTGAGACCAGCACTTTCACAATAATGAAGATAAGGGCTAGCGCTCTATAGGGCTAACTAGAGACCAGGCCCTGCTCTAAGAGCTTTACAAGTATTACTAATTTTCTACATATGACAGACACATGGGTTGGTATAATCACCTTCCTTATTTCGCATCTGGGACACCCAGGTACAGAGAAGTTGGGAGTTTGCTCAGAGTCACAGAGCTAGGGCTAGGGCCAGGCAGTCTGGCTTCAGAGCTGTGATCTCAACTATGGCACCACATTGTGTCGTCCATGCAGCCACCTCAGCCTCAGACCGGGGAGTGTCCATGACTCCTCGCCCCACACCCATGCTGCCTCTTTAGTATTTTATGCACCTGCCTCGGCCTCATCTTCCCCTCTCTGCCCCCACTCCAGGACGGGCCTCCAGGTCCCGGAGCAGAGCACTGGGCTTCTGACCACTCCTTGCTGTCTCCAGGCTCCCTTCTCTCTGATCACCCTCCTCACTGCCACAGAAATCTGGTCCTACTGCTCCTCTGACTCAGCCCCTAGGTGGTCCCTGCCACCTCCCCTCTCACCTCTGACTGTTTCCAGTCTCCTCTCTCTCCCTCTGACACATGCACCCAGCATTCCACGAACATAATGGGGTTTCTTCTGCTTTGAGCCCTTTGCATATGCTGTTCCTTCTTCCTGTCTTCATCTTGACCTATTGTATCAAGACTCAGCCCAACTCAGCACCTGCCTCTCTGGGAAGCGCTTGCTCACCACGCATCCCTTCTACCTATGAGGGTAAATCGCCCCCAGATGCATGCTTGAGAGGCCCGAGCCTGTGTGTACGAAGTCCAGTTCCTCAATGCTGCCCTGCTGAAGAGGTCACAGGGCAAGGCTACACAGAGGTAGAGACAGGTGCCTGAGGAGCCCCAGCTCCCCTTACCCCCAGCTATTTCAGTCTTCCCAGCCCAGGAACCAGACATATGAGTGAGTGGTTTCAAATAATTATTTACCACAGGCTTTGAGTTGCCCAAGCTGATGCCAAGTGGAGCAGGGACATGCTGGCTCTGCCAAACTCTGATCGTATTACAGGTGCATGATCAAATTAAATGTTGGGGTTTTTTTAAACCATTAAATTTTGGGGCAGTTTGTGATATAATCAAAACAACCATTATTGATACTTTGATATCTTTTATCTTTATCTCTTTCTATCTCCATTGCTAACTATATTTATATTTATATTGTATCATTCTTCCTCCACTTATAACATATAGTGGTAATTTTTTATTATGTCTAGAAATAAATATCTACATTATTATTTTGAATGGCTGCAAAGCATTTGAATGTATGGCTTTACCATAATTTTTCTAATTATACCCTACTATAAATTTTTAGTTTAATTTGGTTTTATTGCTACTATGAACAATATTGAATGAACAGTCTTGAACAGCATTTAGTGTAACTGTTAGATAATTTCTTCAGGATAATCTCCAGAATATTAAAAGGTAAAGGTAAAGGCTTTGGTATAGACAGACGTCCATCATCCTCCCATGGCTTATTGTATAAGTTTACCTGTGTCTGCACCTCCTCTTCATCCCCTACTCCTGTTGTGGGAGGGGAAGGCTCTCCACCGTCCATAGGACAGGTTCTTCTTCTTCATCCTATCTCACTTCTACTTAAGGCTTGGATTATTTGTTCTTTTCCCCCTCACTCTTATCTGCAACACCAATTTCCCCCTCTCTACTGAATTATTCCCATCAGCATATAACCATGCTCTGGCATCTTTCTGCTACCTTCATTCTTGACCCTATATGACCCTCCAACACTGCCCCATATCTACCATTAGATTTTTAGAAAGAGTTGCTTTTATGTCAGGACCAAAGGGAAAAGCAGGTAAATCCACACAAATGAGGAAAAGACAAAAAAAAATAATCTAATCAGTAACTAATAGAATAAGATGACAAGTAATCAGAAAAGGTGTAGGTATAGAAAGAATATAGAATATTCATGCAACCATAGAATACATGTTCTTTTGATGTGCACATGAAACATCAATCAGAATGGACCACATGTTCATCTATTAAGCAGTACCTCTCCTTCCACCCCACTTTCAAAGGACCAAAATCAAACAGAGCATAGCATGTTCTCTGACCACAGGGAAATTAGGCTAAAAATTAGTTTCAAAACATAACTAGAAAACCCCTAATGTTTGAAAGTTCAACAGAATGTGTCTCAATAACTCCTAGCTCAATCAAGACATCTCAATGAAAATAAGAACATACTTTAAACTAAATAATAATAAAAACATGACATATCAAAACTTGTGAGATATAGCTAAAGCCATACTTAAAAAGAATTTTATAGCCATAAATACATATGTCTAAAAGAATAAAGGTTAAATATCAAATATTTAAGCAAAAGCCTTTATTTAATGTCCAACTCACAAGGATAGAAAAAGAATAACTAGTTATACATTAGAAGGCAAGAAATAATAACAGTAGAAATTTCAGCAATAGAAAAAAATGTACAGGCAATAGAGAAAACCAACAAAACCAAAATTGAGTCCTTAAAAACACTGATAAAATGGATAAACTCCTAGGAAAACTAATCAAGTAAAAAGAGGGAAGACATAAATTACCAATATCAGAGATGAGAGGGGACCATAATTACAGGTTCTATTGATGCTAAAAAGATATGATAAAATAAACAAATTTAAGCCACTACATTTTAAAAATTTAGATGAAATTGACAAATTCCTAGAGTACACATCTTACTAAAACTGACACAAGAAGAAATAGATGATTGGAATAGAGCTGTTCAAGTAATTGAATTGAAATTTAAAACAGTTCAGGAAACAATCTTAAAGACCTAGGTGGCATTATTGATGAATCCTCCCAAACATCTGAGACAGAGATAAACACCATTGCACACAAATTCTACTGAACTATAAAAAACAAGGTGGGGGGCAGATTTCCAATCTGTTTTACGAGGACAGCATGATTTTGACACCAACATCTGACAAGAATTATAGGCCAGTCTTATAAGCATAGATATGAAAATCTTAAATAAAATATTAGCAAATTGAACCTAGTGCTATATAAAGATAACACACCATAACAAAATTAGGCTTACTCCAGAAATGAATGGCAGGTGTAACACTAAAAATCAACAATGTAATTCACCACATGATCAATAAAGGGGGAAAATCATATTATTATCTCAGACAATCAGGGTTGAAAACAGGACCTAGTGATACAGGGAAACGAGGGCAGTGGTCAATGCTTTCTAGTGGCATCGGCTGGGGTGGGAACTACAACCTTCTACTCCTTTTTATTCTGAGGATAAAAGTGACACCTATGTCCAATGCCCATGGCATTGACAGTGCCACTTATGGTCTCCTGTTCTCAGTATTGATCTGGTTTTCCTTCTCACTGGATCCTGATTTTGGCCATGATTCCAGCCATCTTTGGTCCCTGACCATCTGGGGAGGCTGGTTCTCCAACTTGCCCAGTGATTCTAAATGTGTTTCAATGGCCTTTCTGTTCTGCTGCATGTAATTAAGAACTCGGCTGACAAAAGAGGACAGAAGCTAGGTCAATCTGAACTTACTCTGATCTGGCTTTTCTGCTACTGCCAGCTGCCTCTTGAAGTTGTAAAAATAATAGAAAGAAAAATAATATAAAATCACAATGTGACTTAGAAGGCCCACAAACCTGGCAGTGATAGGGGCAGGAGTGGGTGGAAGAGGGAAGATGGAAAATAGAGTGATTTTTTTTTTCCAGCAATGAAGGCTACATATACAGATTAGATGAGAGTGGAGTTCACTGGAGAACAGAGAAAGTTATGTTTTATGTCATAGGTAAGGACAAGTGGCTAAAGAGAGCTTCAGAGAACAAGTGATGATGGATGAGCTAAATATTAATGTGAGAGTCCAATTTTCCTTGGTGGCAGGAGAGAGGACAGGTGTTTTAGTTGGGGGAGTAACATGAACAAAGAGATGGAGGCTTGAGAAAGTCGTGTTCAAGGGAATGGGAACGTTGTGGATGGTTGAGGTGCCAGGATGCCAAATGGAGAAGTGGAAGATGATTTTGGAAAGAAGCTAAGACTAAGGGATAAAAGCACCTTCCTTACTGTTAAGGAGCTTGATCCTTCCTGTGGCCCAAAAGGAAAGGATTGCTGAATATAGGTCAATGTCACCAACCAGACATTCTCAAGGAAGCATTGGAGTTCCTAGGAGTATCTGAGAATAAAGAAAGTTCTTGCAGCCGGTAGAGTGAACAAGCACCTTGATTCGAAGTTTAGTTTACTTTCAATACTCCCTCCCACCCCGACCCCTACGGCTCTTTGAAACTTGCTTCTGCTTCTCTACTTCAGGTTAAAGTAGAGTCTCTCCCACTGCAGAGTAATCTCTCCTCTCTGGCCTTTCATCTGGCACTAGAGCCAAGCCAGGACTCCAAGGCCAGGCTTGGAGAAGATGGACAGACCCAGGACTACTCTCCCAGCTCATGGCCATGGGGAGGGCTCAGCGGCCACAAGGAAAGTATTTTAGCTGCTCTTTACAAAACATCCCCACCCTGGCCCCAATTAATTGTTTAAGATTACCAGCACTGTCTTCTTAGGGTTTGGGGCACAGGAGGGAGCCTACCCTGGGCTAGGCCCTTGGGGAGCCTGTGGGTTGGGGAGCAGTACAATTCACATTCACACCCCCAAGAGGTCGGCCTGTCCTGGGCCTCAGGTGAATGACTCCTGACCTTCTCTGCCCCTGGCCCTTCCCAATCTGGAACGGAGGGATTGTGTGTGATTCCTGGTGACATCTTCATATCAGTTTCCAAATGTTGGGGGGAATCTGAGGTATGACGGACATCCTCCCTTTGCAGTGATATTTACCTGCAAATGTGAAGGAAGCAGGTGCCGGCCCACGCACACACGCACACAAGTAATTTCACCCTCTCCTCAATGACCGCAGAGGGTGCGCCAGGCCTACCCCACACCAGGGTGCTAAGCCGCCTGCTCATCCCAACTGCAGACAAAACGCCGTCCTTAATTAAGTTCTTTCCTGACGGCCGCCAGGTGTGCCCTTCCGCGGGATGGTGTTAATTCCAGCCTCCGGGAGCAGAGACCCAGCCCCCTTTCCGGGCACATCGGCCCTTGCGCTCAGCCCCTACCTGGAAACCCCCCTCCCGCGCTCCACGGCCCCCCTTCCCACGGACGGGGGAGTTGCTAGTTACGCGGCCATGCCGGGAAGTTTACGTCCAGCGCCCACCCAGGCGAGCCCCAGCAGGTATATAAGGACCTAGGACAGCGACAGGGACCAGGCAGCGGGGAAGGAGGAGAAAGAACGGAGGAAAAGTGAAGGACGAGAGAGGCCACCGGGCATCCTCGCTCCGGCTCAGCGGGAGTCGCCCAGAGAGCAGCCTTCCCGCAAACAGGTAAGGGCGCAGCGGCACGGAACCTCGCCCTCACCCCGGAACTCCCTGCCCTGGGAATGCGGGGTGCTCTAGCCCAGCTCCGATCGCTGACTTGAGGCGCTTTGGCTCCCCGCGATCCGGAGTTCTTTGAAAACTTTCTGCACTGAGTGCGGCGCGGGAAGCCGCTGGCAGCTGAGCCGTGAGGGCCAGCCTCCGGACGGGGGGCGAACCGCGGCGACGCTGAGCGGTGCCTCCCAGGAGCTGGAGGCCCGTCTTCCCGCCCCACCCCCGGAGCGGGGGCTGCTAGGAACCCTGAGACTCCTACCTCCTTCTGGGGGAGATCTCGGGAGAGCTCGGTTCTTTGGCTCCTCTTCCTCCCGATTTTCTGGGTAGGTGTCACTTAAAAGATACTATATACTTCAGCTCAAATTAACATTAGAAAGGAAAGTCGGAGAGAAAAGGCTAAATATCACTATAAATTCTTTGTATTCTAGACTTTTTTGGATTCAGCTTTTTTTAATCCTCATTTTTCTGCCCACCTTTAGCGCGCTATGATAATGACTCGGGTCTCCTCTATGAGACCCAATTGGGGTTAAAAGAGGTGGCTGGAGCAGGAACTGTCCGAGGTCCTGAACCACCTTGTCTGCGCCCTCAAACGCAATGCAGAGTGGACCTCCCCTCTCGCGGACCTGAGGTTGCAGGGCGGATACAGCTGTTTGCACTGACGGAGGCTCAGGCAAAGGGAGTTTCCAGTTAAAGAGGATGAGTCTGAGGGTACTTGGATCCCTCAAATTCTTGGTTTATAAATGGGGAGGTAGTGGTTCTCACAGAATGGCTGGAAGGAGCCAAGGAAACTAAAAGTGTGCATTCGTTTTGTCAGTGGTTAGGATATGTAGAGATTATGGCTTATTTAATGACTTAATCCTCTGACACTTTTGTTTTAGGACTTGATGCATGTGTATCACGGTGCAAGGACAAAACTCAGCACCTCTGCTCCTCCAATATTTACAGAAGGGCGTGGCCAGAGTGCAGTTTTAGAGTAACATACAAGATATTTTGTTTGGCTCGCAGAGAATTCTACACATATGAAGTTCTAACAAGTGTAGTCCTATTATAAAGCAGATGTCAAGATTAACAAAATACAGATTTCTATTTATTTTTTCAAGGCTTTCAATGATTGGATTATAACACTCTCTCAACTCACAAAATGCACAGTATTTGACATCTTCCCATTACTGTATTGCTTTTTTAAAGTGGCACAAGGCATATTTATTCGTTGTAGAAAATAGAAACTACACACAAACAAACATACAAAAAACCAACACGTTGCTTTAAGGAAGCAACCTAGCTTTTCAGCAGTGAATGGAGCTCTGGGGTGGGAGTGAGAAGGTTACCATGTGTACATCACAGCCAGTGGCACAGAAGGTAAAAAAATGCTCTCTGGGGTTTTCCAGGAAGGTCTGAAATCGTGAGTTAGGTTTTTAGAAAAATGGAAATCATTCCAGGATGGCCAATTTTGAGGAGAATTGAAACACAGTTGAGATGGTTAAACCTGTATGATTTTATTTCTTTCTCTACTAATATGTCCTTTTACACTTGCCCACAATGATTTATAACTACCATTTTCCTCTTTTCCTTGTGAATCTGGGCATTTTTCTGACAGTATTGTGCTGCGTGGTCTCAGAGCTTTAGTGTAAATTGCCTTGTCCCCCAAGTTCAGACTTCATACTTGAATTGGAGCATCCAAAGGCTACAACCAGAGCAGGCTGTTCCTGGTCAGAACTGGACATCAAGGTGACCAGTGCTGTCAGTTGCCCCTTCAACTTGAAATGCTGATGGGCCAGCTCACTGGCTGCCACCGCCACCTAACGGCTGCTCTAAAAACTCTCAGGCGGTGCCTGGCCGCCATTCAGAAGGAAGCCCTGAGCTGGCTCAGGTTTGGGGGAGTGGGGGTGGGGCAGAGAGAGGAAGTGACTTTCTGAGGTAGACAATGAGAGCCAGAGATAACTTTCACTTCCAAAGCAGCCCCTATGAAAAATATTTGGTGTATGCCTCCACAAACGAGAGATTTCTTTTAGGTAAACTTATTTTAAAATGCATATGTCTATTAGGGGAGACAAACAATTAGTTATCCTCACCTTAATGTGAATCCCTTTTCTCATCTAATTAGGTTTCTTCTTAACAGCTGATTGAGAAGTTCTTCTGAAATCCAAAATAATTGTGAGTGGCTGGTGAGCTCATGACAGAACTCGGGGTCCCTTCAGGGGGCTGACCTGGGTGAGGAGGTACAGGGCAGCATGAGAGCTGGAAGGCTGGAGAAAGGGTTGGGCACAGGGGGCAAAAGGCAGCATTGGTGCTCCCCTCTTTACTGCATCCTGACCTCTTGACCTCAGCATCTGCCCAGAGCTACTTCCGACCTCTCTAAGAAAGTATCTTTGGTAGGCGTTCACAATGGGAGGTCATTCCCTTCTGCTCTGTGTATCCATCTTCTTCCCTTCTACACCTACAGCATCTTTAAGTCCAACTATTCCAGACTACATCTGATAACCTCAGAGAACAAGAGGTCTGACATTTAATGCGTTCAAAAGATGAGCCAGTTTTAAAGGAAAGGGCGTCTACTTTAAAAATGTTTCTCCAAAGTTACAGGGGTCTAGGAAATATAGACCGCCTGAGTAATTTGTGTACAGGACATCAAATCAGGTTGGCTGAGATTTTAGCTAAATTGGCCAGAGGCTTTATTTGCCTTTTGCAAACCTACTATTCATAGGAATCATAATTTCTGAGGAGTGACAGGATCCTGGTGGGGGAGGAGGGGAAAAGACCATCTTGAGCAGGACTTTTGGAACGCTTGTCTTTCCCAAGTTACTCCTTGGATCTGAAGTGTTAGAAGTATAGCTTCATGAATATATTGAACTAGGAAAGCTCAGTGCTGGCAACAGAACTTAGTCTTACCTTGTTGTGAACACCAAGTTATCGCCTCTTTCTAGACCTCAGTTTCCCATCTCTCAAATAAGAGTTTGGACCAAATGACCCCTAAAATAGCTTCCAGCCCTAACCTTCTTTGGGGTTTTATTTTTAACAGGAGATAAAGAAGAAATTGCACATGGTTTGCCCAGATCCTACTCCCCCTCCCTCTACCACAATCCGCACCACCACCCTGCACACCAACCCTCTTGAACTGCTTCTGTCCTCAAAAAGCCTTGCACTCCACAAGTGATTGTGTTGTTAATGTTGGCTCCCGGTCCTTCCTGGTGAGTGGCCAACATTGTCCAGCTCCTTGCAGGGGTCCCACCAATCCTGTTTGCCTCTGCAGAGCCTCAGCCTGCCTGGAAGATGCCGAGATCGTGCTGCAGCCGCTCAGGGGCCCTGCTGCTGGCCTTGCTGTTTCAGGCCTCCCTGGAGGTCCGTGGCTGGTGCCTGGAGAGCAGCCAGTGTCAGGACCTCACCACGGAAAGTAACCTGCTGGTACGTGGGCCGTGGCCATGATCTTGTTTTGGGCATCAGATGGAACTGGGGCTGGGGCTAGGACAGTGCAGAAGAAAAGGGTAGGGAAAGAGGGATTTCATTCCCAGAGATATGGATACCTCAGCCCAGAGTAGGAACAGGCACTTAGGGTGAAGTAGGCATTGGGCCAAGGAGGGGAGGAAGCAGCTTCAGGGAAATGGGTCTGGTCTACCATTTCTGCTGGATTAACTTTACTTCCTGTCTTCTTGTATGGAGCTATTCCATTCCATTTGAGCTATTTAGAGATAGTGCCATTAAAATAATACAAATACTAATAATAGTAATAACAATAATCGCTTCTCAATGGAATCTACATTTTCAATCTTTTAGTTCCCAAATTATTCATTTAAAAATACCCTCATATCATTTGCAAGTTCCATTCCATTTTTCTTCCCTATCTACTACCGGTTCAAGGCCAGCTAGGTAGTACCACGAATGATCTCTAGAGGGAGAAGGAAAATCCAGGTGCCTTTTTCCTCTAACTGGTGCCAAATGTCTCATGCTTCTTCTGGAGGACTGATCTTCTGCTGTCTTTCCAGAAGCATGTAAAGGTCCTTTGTACCAGGCTGGAACTCCCTCCAGGTCACCACAGGGTGTGTGTATGTGTGTGTATGTGTGTGTTGGGAGGCATAAATGAGAAACGAAAGCAAGTCCAGGACTGGCACAGTGCTGGTGTCAGTGACCGAGATCCATGCTTCTGCCAGGACCCTCCTGGTGAGAGTGGAATGCACATTGCCACATTCAGTGTGTTCTGTCAGTGGAGAAGCTGAGTTATGGTAAAAGGGAAACTCTCCAAAACACAGAGCAGGTTTCATGTGGAATATGAAATAGAAGGGCTGGCCATGGTCAGAACCCACGGGTTCTGGGCCCAGTTCTGTTACCAATGGGTTGTGGAAACTTGCCAAGGTCCTTTCACCCTTCTGAACCTCCCATTTCATGTGTCCAGGGGAGAGGAGTATGAGATAGTCTTTATTTTCCCCTGTTAATATTCTGCAGTCTTATAATTCTAAACCCCTGGAGTGGGTGAGATCCTTCCGTTCCCTCCTTTGCAGTCCTGAGGAACTGAAAACTCAAGGCTGCAGCCTGGAGGTCATTTTCCTAAACAAATGTGTACCCCAGTTGAGTTATCTAGTTAGAGAGCAGAGACACAGGCTCCGTGACCCAGGCAATGGAAATAATTCCGACTTTCTACCCCTCCCTCCATTCAGAATGAGGTGACAGGGACGTGAACCACCCCCTCCCAAAGCTCACTGACTGCGGAAAGTACTGATCAGCTCAGAAGACTGAAAAATGCCAGAGAAAGTGCCAGATGGGTGTGGGAAAGTGTTGAGGCATGGTACAGAGAGAGGGCTGGGGTAGCGCACGAGGCAGGTTTGCAGATCACTGGGGAAAGGTTGAGGCATTACTGAAAACGCAGATCCTAGATGGCACCCTAGATGGCACATTTCTACCTCTACCTGGGGAGAGTCTCCCCGCAGTTTCAGCCCAATGCTCCATCCAGACTCGAACTGAACCATATTTATTTCTTCAAAACTCATCGTGTCAACAACTAGCACCCACTTGCCAGTGATCCATTAATTCCTATATAGAGGCATACAACGGTAAGATGTTGCCTCTGCTTACAAAAGATGTGGGGCAAAAAAATCACCTAGGGCGATGGGGTGTTTATTGCAGTTACCCGGCTGAAGTACCAAGGGGTACGGGGAGGGTGGGGAACAAAAGGGGCGATGCGCAGGCTGAGTCTCCGATGGCCACGGTGGCCAAGCGAGCACACGGGGCGGGCGGACGGGCGTCCTCGGCAGCAGAGGCCGCAGCTCCGGGCGCGCACGTGGCGAAGACGCGGGGGCCGGGCCGGCGGGGGGCGTTGCGGCCCCCGAGCAGCCCCCGAGCGCTCGGCTCTCCCGCAGGCCTGCATCCGGGCCTGCAAGGCCGACCTGTCCGCCGAGACGCCCGTGTTCCCCGGCAACGGCGAGGAGCAGCTGCTGACCGAGAGCCCCCGGAAGTACGTCATGGGCCACTTCCGCTGGGACCGCTTCGGCCGCCGCAACGGCAGCAGCGGCGGCGGCGGCGCGGGCCCGAAGCGCGCGGAGGCGGCGGCGGGCGATGGCGGCGACGGTGGCGCCGAGGCGGGGCCCCGCGAGGGCAAGCGCTCCTACTCCATGGAGCACTTCCGCTGGGGCAAGCCCGTGGGCAAGAAGCGGCGCCCGGTGAAGGTGTACCCCAACGGCGCCGAGGACGAGTCGGCCGAGGCCTTCCCCCTGGAGTTCAAGAGGGAGCTGGCGCTCAGCCCCGACGGCCCCGACGAGGGCGCCGCCGCCCGGGCCGATCTGGAGTACGGCCTGCTGGCCGAGGCCGAGGCCGGGGCTGCGGCGAAGAAGGACGAGGGGCCCTACAGGATGGAGCACTTCCGCTGGGGCAGCCCGCCCAAGGACAAGCGCTACGGCGGCTTCATGACCTCCGAGAAGAGCCAGACGCCCCTGGTGACGCTGTTCAAAAACGCCATCATCAAGAACGCCCACAAGAAGGGCCAGTGAGGGCACCGAGGGGCAAGGCGCTTCCCTCCCCGGAAGTCGACCCTGAAGCTCCCTCTCCTTGCCTGCCCACCTGCCACCTTACGGCCTGGGTGTGCTGCTCGCTCAGGCGGTGGGAGCAGCGGATATTCAGTCCGTTAAAGCTCTGTCTGTAGTTAGGAAATAAAACCTTTCAAGTTTCACATCTGCCTCTGACTTTGAATGTCGAATGGTTGACTAAAATAAAAATATATATCCACCAAATAAAAAGTAGCATATAGTGGAGGAGAGACATAATGGTTTCCATGTAATCAAGTGGCAGTGTATTTTTTAGGATGGAGTGGGACTGGGAAGGAAATGTATCTCCCTACCCCCTCAATAAATGGGTCTTTAAGGGGTCACATAGTTTAGGTGATGGCTCAGGGTGGCTACATTTCCCACCCTCCGTTGGATAGGAAAAGACTGCTCAGCTAGAAGGTACATCAAAAGGCAGGATTCCTATGAGAGTGACTGGCTCTGTCCAACCCCAAAAGCCAGCCTGACCCTGATGAAGCCCAGCCACAACTGGAGGCCTCTCTGAGCTGTAAGCTGTGTAGCTGTGATAATGTCCCCCTGGATCTAGCTTTGCGTGTGACCTTAGGCAAGTCTCTAAACTTCTCTAAGATGAGGTCATCATCTCCTCTTCCTGGTGTGAGGGCTATTGTACAGATTAATGAAAAACTGGATATGATCATCTTTTTATTACAGAGAAGCTAAATGTGAGAGCTAAGGGTTGGTATCAGTTCAAATTTACACTCCCCAATACATTCTCCAACACATGGTATCACCCACATAGACACACACCCATGGAGACACATCTGTATGAATACAACACAATATATACAGATGATTTTAATCCTGCAAACTCAAGCCTTGAGGTCTTTATCTTTTCCCCCAGCTATGTCTACACGCTCTCCTCCCATGTTGCCCAGCCTCAGCTCTTCTCTTCATTCTCAGTGTTCTTGGCACAGGCTTCCGCTAACATAAAATCTTCCTAACCAAATGGTCTCCTGTATCCAGCCGTTCTTCCCAACCCATCAGATACAAATCATCACAGTCATGTTTATAAAATTTTGCTTTCCCCATATTCCTTGACTCAGGAGCCTAAAACACCACCCCACCCATGAGTTCACTTTCCTTACCACTTTCCTTCTCTCTCTTCTTCTCCCACCCTCCTTCACCCCCTGCCTGGAACCCCCCAACATTCTCCTGCCATTTTGAATGCTACCCTTTTTTTTTTTTTTTTTAACATGAGCCCAGGTTCAAATCCACTTCCCAGGGAAAGCTATGTTTTTTTTTCCAGCCATGTCTGCTCATTTTCAGTGTGTCTGCTGTCAGCCCCTCTGCAATGTAGGGCATGCAGTCTGGCTCAGATGGCAACCTTTTTCCCTTTTTTTTTTTTTTAGATGGCAACTTCCTTGCTGCTTGTGTGTCTTATGTTCTCCTCTCACTGAAACCCTAAGCTCCACAAGGGCAGAGGCTAGGGGCTAGGTTTCTTTTATATGTCCTCATGATGTTTTCACAAGGCTGGGCCACAGGTTTGCAGCCACACATGTTTTCAATTCACAAGACCTACAAACACTTATATACAGAGATGCACACATACGTGTCAACTGCATCCGACATACCAGTTGGGCAGTCTAGATCAAAGCTGGCTGGGAAACATTGTATATGGTACTTACACACATACCTCCATATTTGGATGTTCTAGGAGTTCACACTGAAAAAAAACTGGAATGCACCCTGGGAAGTCCTGATGTGAGGGGAATCAGCAAGCCATATTCCTAAGATAAAGTCTCCTAGTCTGAATTCTATGTAATGGGGCTAGATTCTAGTCACTTTTCTCGAACCTCCTTCCTTTTGGGGCAAGTGAAGTAATGGCAGGTGGGGTGGCTAAATGTCAGCGATTAATGTTGATATTTTCAGATCTGTTTGTATCTCAAGAAAACCATTTGCTTTAATGAAATCAAATAGACAACCGTGTGGTGACAACATTAACATTTATTTGAAAAGGGCATCATAAAGGCTCATTGGGAAATCACAACTAATAGTCCTAAAGAATGATCTTGCTAAGCGTCCTTCCTCCTACACAACACCCCCCTTCCCCTTCCTTAAAACTAATCTGACCCAATGAATTTAAAATACAGAAAACTGCCACAGGCACTGATTCTGCACTCCCGGTTTGAATACATCAGCTATTATATACAGATATTGTCAACTACGGGCTACATTACACACACATGCACACGCACGGGCACACATACTCTCAGCCAGGGTGTGAAGGTCTAAATGGACACGGACATGTTATTATGTATGGGCTGCAGCATTTGTGGATGTATAGTTCTGCACGCCACAGGCCAGAATCAACAGTCATGGAGGCAGAGCTCGAGAGGGGAAGACGATAGGGGCCCCAAGGTCCCCTGAAGGAGAAAATCCAGGTCAACTTGGCTGATGCTAAAGAGAGCACAGAAAACTGCCTTCTGATCCCAGTTGGTCCCAGTTCCTGTGTCTTCTCCCCACTTCCTCAAGATTTGGAATAAGGAGTCACTTTAATCAGAAGATTTCTAGGGTTAATGGGATGAAGACGCAAGACAGTGCCCTAAACTGTCTCCCCAGACGTCAGGAAGGTGCCTTGTTTCAGCATGACTGTCTGTCAGGGTCTAAGGGTCACAGGAAGTGAGTGCGGCCTGCCCAGAGGAGCCAATCTCCTCATCTGCCTTCACGCTTAACACTCAGCCTCACAGCTCAGGTCTAGTCCTCCCCGCAGGCCCCCACCTGGCCAACTGCCATTTTAGGGTCATGAAGAAGAATTAAGAGAATAATAGCCTCACTTTTCAACAACACTCTCTGTACTCAAGTGAGAAAGCCTGGGGACGATGAAATAGCAACTGGAAAGTATCGTGACCCAGGAGACCCCAGAGGATCCTAGAGATTTGGACTTTGAGCAATTCAAATGTACCCCAAGTCTGTTCTAATTCTTAAACCAGTTGAAACATGTCATCTTCGACCTAGAAGATCTAGGGCGAAGGGCAGTGCCTACGTGTCCCTCGTGCTTCCTCAAGCACTTTGGTCAGTCACAGGGCCACCTTTTCACCGCTCATCCGTTTACGCTTCTGTATGGAGGACTGGACAAAGGAGAATATCTAAAGACTTCTCTAGTTCTTTTTCTGCCCTGTTGGGTTCCTTCTCTGGTAAGGAGGTATTTAGGAGTCAAAAAACCACTTATTTCTACTTTTCAGAGAAAGGCAAATGGGATGAGGCACAGGGCACTGGGGACCCCATTGCAGGGAAAAGGGGAACCTCCAGGATCACGTCGGTGCTTCCTGCCGACCTTCTTATGCACTGACATGACTCATCCAAGTTAATAGAACTTCCAAATCTCAAACATATTTGTGCCTTTAAAATCTGTCAGCAGAGTGCTAACCAACCCTACCTCTTGCCCATGAAGTGAGATAGTCCTCAGTGGCTTTGGGGAGCAGTTGGTCTGCACGGGCTTGTTAGCTCAAAATCACAACAGAGAAGGATAGAAAAAGGGTCCATCACAAAACACAGTGCTGTCAGGTGCTCTGGGGGTTGGAAAGCAGGAAGCACGATGATGCCAGGCCAAGCACATGGGCACCCACCAAACTCTGCTTTGCCTCTCTTCACCAGGCTTGTGGTGGGGGCTGAAGGAGACTGCTTAATCTAACATTGAATTGTCTGAGTTAACACTCACCTTAAACTTTCTGATTCTGAGGCATATTTGGCCAGAATCCAGATTCTACCTCCTGTTAGCAGGCAACCTAACATTCTACTAAGTTTAAACTGAAACTGAGAGGAGGGCAGTCAAAAAAAGAAAATTCTCCAAAAGACACTCATCTTTGCTATGGAGCTGTGATGTAAAGAAAAAGCTGCTTTGGAAAGATACATAAGGGAGAGCAGCTGAGTGTAGGAACCATGGGGACCCTGCGCCCTTTTCTCGCTGTTCCCAGGGTGGGGCTGAGGGAGAGACTTCTGAGTGGACCTGCAGGTCTCTGGTTCCAAGGGCAGTGCTCAGGGTGCAGTAGCCATGGGGGTGGAGCCTCAAGTCAGGTAGGAGCAAGAAAGAAACAACAGGGTTTCTCATTAAAGCCGAGCAGGGGATACAGATGGAAAGATACCAAGGAAAGACATGTTTGTGGCTCAAGATTTAGATTTCCTGTAAAATTTCTCCCGGAGGTTATTTGCCTTCAAGTTTGTTTCAGGTTATTTGAATCTTGGTTTCTTAATAAAGAGATATTAAAATAAAGAGAAATCTCAGTTCATGCTTGTAAAGTTAGGTTGAGCATTAGCCAAAAGCCGCAGGGGAAGCAGGAGCTGGACCCCTGGCCCTAATCATGCAGGCCACCCAGAAGCTGTGGGCAGCCACCAAGCAGGGAAGCTACAGGAATAAGAGTCAGACGGCTTCCTACCCAAGACACCACTGCACATGTAATGGGGAATGCATATGTGAAAGTTCTCTCAGTTTGGGAAAATGCACCTATCTGTCCTAATAATCACTGTGTATCTGTGCAGGGTCATGCATGGGTGTGACCCAAGGGTGTCCCGAAAAGCCTGCCATTCCCTTAGCAGAAACGGCTTGCTTCTGACCTCACCCCACACTGCCTAAATTGTACCCTAAAAGGGATTTCTTTGGGTCAAGAAATCTACTCATTCTCCATCCTTTTAAAAATCAAATTCTCCAGGTAAGAATCATCTGGCCATTCATACCTTGCTGTGAGCTACATCAGCTCAGTGAAGTTATGGGAAGTTTCACTGGAAGAGAAGAAAAGAACAATTTGGGGCCATCGGTGCTGTCGCAGGAGGAGACCCAAGAAAAGCAGCTCTGGAGGCAAAAGGCCCCTGGACGGGGATGAGAAAGGGCCTCACGCAGAAAAGGGCCTCCTGGATCCTTTTGCACACAGACTCAGGGAAAATGCAGAACCCCAAGGGGTCGCCATCACTCTGTCCAGGCCTCAAGCTTTGCCACTTGGCACTGATGTCCATACTTTGTCCAAATAGTGAAGAAATCATTCCAATACCAGGGTCTGGGTTTTTCTTTCCTCAAACAAAACACCCAGAAGGTTGACTTCCAACATCCTTGAGTCCCAAAGTGCTATGCCCTGCCCCTTTTCATCACAGCCCAGCCAGGGTCCAGGAGCCTCTTCCAGAGGAGGTGACGTGGGCAGGCCTCCTTTTGGGTCATCTAGAACCAGATTGTCTCGTTCTGCCCTCCCTCAACCCAGAGGCTGTAAAAACACGCTGGGATCCTCAGGAAGAAAGGCATCAAAGAGAAAGAGCTCAATTCAGAGAAACATCCAGAAGTGAGAGAGCCATGGGAGGGCTGAGAAGCTCCCTCTGAACAAAGGAGAGAACATGCTACAGAGGGATGCAGACTTGCCCACTTCTGCCCACCGCCCCTCTACAGGAGGCAGGCCCAGCCTGGGGAGAGCCAGCCCCTCCACCAGCAGCTGCCCCCCGCCCCTACCTTCTGTTACAAGGGCTCAAGATTAATTAATAGAAAGAACCACGAAGAGACAATTGGCAGCATGAGCAGGATTGTGGAAGAGACACTGGAGACTTGCAGGCCTCCGGAGCAGAGGGAGGGGATGCTCTGGAGAGCAGCCGCCCCATCGCCCAGCTCCTGAAGCCACTGTTTCCTCCCGATTGCAGTCTATGCTTCCTTTGACCAACTGTGTCTCCATCTAGTTCCCTCCTGGGAGAACGGCAGCCGTGTTCCCCCAGACCCAACCCCATGAAAGCTTTTCACTTGTTACACCACGCAGGAGCTTCTCAGAACCTCAGCCTTTCTCTGGTACCCAAACCCTGGCTGACACAAAGGAGGCGACAAAGGATGCAGGTGAGAGGCTTATTGGTCCCAGAAGAGCAGGTGCCTCATCCCCTCAGGGAAGACAAAGGGGAAGTGGGAGGACCCGAGGCTCCACCTTGCTTAGCTGGGGAGGTGCTGCCATCCACGTGACCTTTTCTGAGATCCCAGTTAGATTTCCATGTAATAGGGGTGGGGGCGAGGGTGAGCCCCTCCCTCAGACCCCACCCCTCCAAAGGGCTCCATCTCTTGGAATTCAGTATACGCACAGATCTGGAAACTTCATCTCGTAGACGGGGATGGAGTGGTTCTGAGGCTGGCCGTAGGCTGCAGTGATGGTTCCTGATGGGCTTGGCGGGGGCCTGGGGCAGGAACACACACAGGAGAAGGGGGTGAGGAGGAGATTCTGGGGTCCCACCCCACGCAGCCAAATAGGGCAACTGATTTGTGTTTCTCTTTGAACAGGGACCAGAGCCTTTGTCACTCCATGGATCCCAAGGTTTCAAGTTGTTCTAGAACCTACAGCTTTGTGGCAGGCTCTGCGGTGACACTGTTGTTTTAGACCGTAAAGTCTCAGCCTGGGCCACCAAGATTCCTCGCTCTTTTCCAGGGTTTGCTGAGCTGTCTCTTTCCCTCTCTAGCCTCGATTTCCCTTTCTGGGGGAGAGCTGGTGGCTGACTCCAGCCCTGGAGACAGGCTGAAGGGCGCAAGGACTGAGGCAGGCATGACAGGAATACTCGGGAGGAGAGGCCACTGGGTGGGGGGCCCCTGGCCAGGGCTGCCACTTACCGAATGGTGATTTCAAAGATCTGATTGAGTTTGCTCTGCAGCAGTGATGCCTAGACACAAACAGAGGGAGAGAGTGAGCTGGGGCCCCCTGCACCTCCTCCAGCTGCCACGAGCCCCTGTCTGGAGCGCCCCCTGGGGGTGGGACAGTGCAGACTCAGAAAGGGAACAGCGGGAGCTGGTTTCCAGCACTTGTCTGTGGACCCTGGATGTGGGTTCAGGTCAGGCAGAGCCACCAGCGAAGGCCTTCTGGGGACAGCACAGAGGCCAGGAACACCAGGAGGACTTCAGCAGGCAGTTCTTAAAGGGCCCTTTGCACCTCTAAGTGGGGCACTAGAGCCTGCTGGGCACAGAGTCGGGAGGCTCAGAGCTGGTTCCAGTTCCTCCCTTAACGCCCAAGAAGCAGCTGTGCAAAATGGGTGGCTTAGAAAAGACGCTCGCTCTGGTCCCTCTGGTCCAACTGAGTCTGTGTACACAGCATGAGTGGTGCATGTGCTTAGTAACTGGGCCTCCAGGCTGAGCTCACGAAATGAGCAGTATCTACGTCCGGAGATGCGATGAGAAGTTAGGATATTATAGCCCCTCCTCAATCTATATTATACTTACACTTTATATATATAATATATATATTATATATCATAGAAAAAAACCTACGTGTAATTTTATTGAGGGAAAATTACAAACAAAATATGAGTTATTTGTAAATTTTGGAGCTTACAATTACATTTCATCGTTACTAAAATGAGCACCGCGACTCATGAATCCTGGCGTATAAAATCGGTGTCAAGCAACGTTTGCGCTCTGCCCTTAAGTGCTGGCACGAGTCCTTCTTTCCCCCTGTCTGGTGTCCCCTCCTTTACATCTGTCTTCCAAGGCTGGCTTGTTCCATTCTCTCTGCCCGGAAGCCGGTTCTGTTAAACACGGGCCCTCCACCACTTTGCCTCCTCCACCACTGCGCAATGTGATGATCATAACGGTGCCAACCTCGCAGAGGTGTCATTAAAAATAAAACTAACCGAAACTGTCGGGTGCTCAGGTGCACAGTAAGTGCCCTTTATGTGCTTGCTATTACGACTATAATTAGTCTGATCTGTCTGATACAGGGGCTCCTGAGATCAGGACTTCTTTCTTACATGAGAGCTGTGCGATCAGCAGGAGTATGTGGCTGAGAGCCAAGGCTTTTGGGTTCATGGGGAAACAAAGTAGTGCCTTCGGTGCCTTGTTGGCACCTAAACCCTAATGTCTGGGTGACAAACGTGTCACAGTCTCCTAGAGACTCAGTCCTGCCCTGGACCCAGATCCAGGGCCCGTTGAATCCCTGAGGACTGACCCCGGCCGCGCCTCACTTACCCGGGCCCCGCAGTGCGCTGCGATCTCCTCAAAGGGCGCCTTCTGGAACTTCTCCACTACCTGCCGCCGCCGCTCGCGCTCCTGCTCCTCCACCGCCACGCTGTCCACTGCGGCACAGAAGCCGGGTCAGCCCGTAGGCCCCGCCCCGCTGATGCGGAGAGCTGGGCAGTCCCCCCCCCCGCCCAGGGAGCTGTGTCTGGGGCTGCGGGAGGCCCCGAGACCTGGCTCTCCCTCTGCTGAGGAGCAGGGTGTGCCAGCGAGGAGGGCGTGGTGCCACGCTTCCCCGCACCCCCAGGGCCAGACCTTGTCCCCATGTTGCCTGAGGACCCAGCTCCCTTTCTTATGTAAGGGAAATGGTTAAGTGGACCCTTAAGCTGGGCTTTTGAAGCTTCAAGTAGCTACACTGCCACTGGGCCTCTTGGCCAGAAGTTTCTGGAACAGGACGTGTTCTGGGGGTAATTTAAAAAGGGACATCAACAGTGGAAAATCCAGATAGGACCACAAACACCAATGCAGAACCCTTATGGCAGGGCGGTCTGAGGCCCTTTAGTTTAATAAGACTTCTACATATTCTTCTTGGTATCCAAAATAAGTTAGCAAAAAAAGGGGGGGTCTCAAATATGTCCATCATACTCTGTTTAAGAAGGCAGAGAGTATGTAGATTCAGAAAGAGTACCACCAAAGACAACAAAAATAAAAAAGGTTTGGCATTTGATGGCCTAATTCATCATCGGTTATCAGCAAAATTCTCTTATTCAAAATACTTCATTGCCCAATAATTCAGGCAGAAGAGGTAATACTGCATTTTGAAATCTATTGTCATTATTAAATAAAAATATAATTTGTTCTTAATATCTTTCATTGGTCAATTTGTTCTTTTGTATCCCATTCTACCCCAACATAGTCAAAGTAGTTATACAAAATTGCTTTATGCCTGACTGGCTGCAACCCTCAGTGGATTACTTTTAAAGGCACCTGTCAGCAGAAGAAGGGTCAGTTGCTTGACCCGGGATGCACAGGACAGCACTACTGATCCCCATCAGGACAGCGGGACTTTCAATTGGAGCTTCGTAGTCGTGATGGGTTTAGAGGAAGCCACCAGCCTCTGCCCTCACATCTGTGCCGAATCACCCTCTGGAGGGCAGCCGGTGGGGCTGCACATACCCGCTGGCCTCCCATGACCCAGCTCTGCCCTCCCCTCCATCCGACTCGCTTGCTTTCCGCTTACCAATGGCCTTCTTTAGCGTCTCATAGGTGATCTCCTCAGCCGGCACTCGCTGAGGGAGAGGGGACAGAAGCGTTCAGAAAGGTTAAGTGGGGGAGGGGACAGAAGGGAGGTGGCAGCCCCTGCTTCCTCAGTTATCTGGCAGCCCTTTTACCTCTTAGAAGAAAGTTCTGATGGGCAGAAACTCCCTCAGGACACGCACCTTCTCACCGGGGTCTCTGGGAGCCCCCCGAGGGTGGTGAGATGGGAGGTGGGGAGGCTGATTCCTCATTAGAGTCTCACCTAAAAGAACTCACTATCCTCTCCCTGCCCCCGCCCCTACATTTTGTCCCATTAAGCCAGGTGGGAGGAAAACGCTATGTAATTAAAAAAAAATCTTCAGCGAACCTAAAATATTGGAAGTAAGAGGAGGCAGTTGGGAAATATAATTTCAAATGCAGATTTCAAGAACTGAATAACATTTTTGAAAACTTGTGATGTTAAATTATCCACTAAGATGATTTGACTCTGAAATAAAGGTAAGAAATGCTAAGGTTGGTTCAAGGACCTGGGTCACAGCAGCTCAGTCTTATAATGTGCGGAGATCCTAGGATCCGCAGAGCCTATAAAAGGAGGTGGAGAATCATCATCATAATAATAGTAATAATAATAATAATAATAATAATAATAATAATAGAAGGGTGCTCCAAGGATGTGTGGCCTTAGGTCAGATGCTGAAAATAGTGGAGGAGTTTGGATTGAATTCCAGGAATCCTCACTAGACTATGAGCTCCTTGAGGCAGGACCCACGACTTACACGTGTTCTATCACTTAAATAAATGTCAAGTGAAAGGAACAGACACAGGTGTGAATAACGCCATTGATAAGGAGTTCGAGATGTGACCCCAGTCAGACTAGTGGCTCCTCTGGGGAGGGGGTGCAGAGGGGGGATTCTTGGGCAATGCCACTGTTCTATTCACGGGTACATTCTTTTTGTAAAAATCCACCGAGCTGTGCACTGATTTGTTTGGCATTCAGTAAATGCTTGTTTGAGTAGGAAAGGACAGAGATGTAGGATATGGGACAAAGTCATTCAACAAACATTAAGAGACCACTGACTTTGTGCAGGACTCTTGGCTGTCACTCAGGAGGAAGGGAAAAATGTGTCAGCATAGGCATTGCATGCAAGAGAGAGCTGTGCTGAGCTATCAGTCACTCTGAGGAGTCATCCTCTGTACATCCCTCCATCTACCCATCCGCTGTCAGCACCGACCAACATCAGATATCCACATGCGAGGTGCTGGAGAACCGTGTGGTGGCCATGAAGAAAAGGCCGGACACGGGGCAAGGGAAGGCAGAGAGAGGTTTATGGAGGAGATGGAACGCATGCTGGGCATGGAAGAACAGGTGATTCACGGGAGCAGAGGTGGAGAGGAAGGCTGCTTCAGGTGTGGGATTCCATACCAGCAGACATCACTAAAATAAGTGCACTGCATCTGGTGGCTTCAGCTCCCTGAGGACGCCTTCACTCTCCTCCCCCCATTTCTTTCTCATTTGAGGCAGTAAATTGGGTATTTCCACTATGTTTCCTTATTCTCCCTTACTCGTGGGTACATCTGCTTTATTTTCTGAGGTAGAAGAAATAGCGGCAGGGGAGATATCGTAGGTTAATTTAAACAGAAATTAGATATTCGCAGCCCTCAGGAGAAGAGAGAGGGATTGATCTTTGAGCTGCAGCTTTCTCTTTTGAAAAAGCATCTTTATTGGTATATCTGGATGAAACACTATGGAAGCTGTTCTCACTCTCATCTCTCCCATCAGGCCTTCCAATGTCCAACACGGAGCACGTCTGCCTCCATCGTGAGTGGGAAAGGACAAGTCTTTCAAGGGCCATTTTTATGACATCCTCAGGGGAGTGTATGTGTGTGTAGGGGGTGGGGGAGTGGATACAAATAATTTTTCCAGATGGAAATGTCTGTGATATATATATGAAGAGAGTCAGTAAGAAAACAAGACTTCCTTGAGAAATTTTCTCTCCATGCAACCTTTGAGTAGATGTGCAGTTAGAGGGGGGCCTGGAGCATGGAGAGTCTGACTGCACAGGAGGCAGGAGCAGGTCCCCTCCCTTGGGGACACTGGGCTTCACGAGGACACTCACCTCCTCCTTCTCAGGGCTGTTCCTGGATTCCACCTCCACCTGCAGGGAGATGGTTTCTCCGATGCTCTTCCTCTTCGATAAACGATCCTCATCTGGGGAAGAAGAAGCCAGAAGCCTGGGTTCCCAGGCCTGGGAGCGCGAGCAAGGATCACACCCCCAGGTCCATCTCCCAGGCCCTCAGTGCACACGGAGGCTATAGCCGGAGTTGCCTGAAGGCTGTGGGCCTTCTCCGCCCACCTTAGGGTGGTGCCTTCTTCTCTTTAGGGCGAAGATTTTGAAATCACTGATGAGCACAAAGAAGCTGCTTATGACCAGAAAGCATATCTCAACTCGTGTAAATGTCATCTGCTCACAGCAACTAATGGCTGTCATTTGTGTAGCATTTACTACGTGCATTTGCCTTCATTATTTCGTGCACCCCTCCCATCAACCCTCTAAGGCAGGTACTGTCAAGATCCCTATTTTACAGTCAAGGAAACTGAGACTCAGAGATGCCAAGAGATTTGTCTAAGACTTTTCAGCAAGTAAATCACAGAGAACTGGGTCTCTGATTCTGTAACCCGTGTCTGGCACAGTGTGGCCCCTCCCACCCCCACTGGCCAGGCGATCTCACGGCCAGTTATTCCCAGGGACCCTGCACTGAGGAGAGAGGCGGAGAGGGCCACAGGACCTCACCATGGGTTTCCACATGAAAATCCATGGCAGGCAACCGAAGTCCCTTACACTCAGGCCCTTACTCAGCCAAGAAAAGCCAGAGGCAGACTTGGAAATCCTTGAGTGGAGCTCGTACCTGTCAGCTGAGGGATGTAGGGCAGGCCCAACCGGTCTGAATTGTAGCCACTGCCCCCCAGGACCTCACTGATCTTGCTCTGGCGGAAGAGGAACTCCACGACCACTCCGTCGAGATTCTGAGACAGCCTGGAAGACAAGGGAGGAGAGAAGCAAGTGAGCGCTGTGGGTGACCAGGATGATTTCCTATGCCTTTCCTTACCATAAAAATAACGTTCGTTACACAAAATGAGAGAAGCAAAAGGAGAAATAATCGCCCACAGTCCCACTTTCCAGGGGTTCTCACATCTACATCGTGTGCAGAATCTTTCAATCACATACATTTACACATGCACGTAAACATCACCCACCTCCCATTCCTGTTCTGTGATATAGTTTATACACATGTTATATAGTCGGTATTTCACATTAACTATTCTTCCAAACCACTGCAGATAAGCTACTGGTTATCTGCTGTGTGGATGGGCCATTTATTTACAAAGCCATCCCCTATGGTTGAACATTTTGTTTTTACAGAATATCTTTTCCCTGAGTTCTTCTGATGCTGAGGTTATACTGGCCCACAGACTTCAGTCTGAGAATGCCACCTGGATGATGGCAGCCTCTTGTCAGGAACGACTCCTGCTGGATGCATCTCAGGGCTCGAGCCAAAGCTCCCAGAGGTGGCATCTCCCAATACACCGAGATGGTTCAAGGCACGGATTTCAGTCATGCGATGAGATTGAACTGGACCCAGAACTTCTGGTCCACAGGTAGAGTCCACTTTCAGTCCTAGAGCTCTGAGAAACCTCAGCCCCCGTCTCAGACCTCCCACCTTCTTCCTCAGCTGCCTTGGGTATCCTGGACCATGTCCCAGATATGCTCCTCACCTGGGCCTCTCCACAAACACGTCTTCAGGGAGCATGTATGGAGCTTCTTTCTTCCTGGTCTCTATCACCTGAAGTTTGGGAAGAATCACATGATAAGCTCTGGGATCAGCAGCGAGCGGGCAAATCAAAGAGCTCCCGCCCCTCTCAGCATTTCCTCCCTCCCACAAACTCCTCGGCAGAACACCCCACGACCGGGCTTCTGCAGGAGAAACTCAGATCCACAGTGATCCTCAGAGCAGCCTGAGAAGTCCAGGTGGTCCGCTCAAGCTACACCCAGTGACGCATATGCATTAAGTGTCCTCCAAACACAGGAGACTTAGCTTCCAAGAGATGCTTTCTTGCTCCTGGGACCTATTCCTGTTTTCTCTTTAATCATGAAAAAGGGAGCATAGGTCACAGCATTCCCTAAACCTACGTGCACTGCAGACACATCCTGAGGATGTGGTGTTTCCCTCAGTCTCCTTTGTAAATTTTGACAAGAAAGGTGAATGTCATTAAGATGATGGGAAGTGAGAGAATAATTGGCAGGGGAGTATGTGCAGGAGGTGAGTAAGCAACGATGCTGTTTTACAGGGAGAAGATGTCTGGGCATTGCCCTTTCTGGTCTCTGTTGTCACCCCAGAGGCAAGGACGGTCTTGCCTTGCGTGGGGTGGCCTCTGGCACATCGACATAGCACCATCCTGAGAACCTTTGATTGTAGACTGGGCATTAGGTAACACAAGATATTATTGATCATTTAATTAGGTATGTTAATTGCATGGGAATCA
>PVKZ01000689.1:0-404342 GCA_004027375.1 Macroglossus sobrinus
GAAAGAGAAAGAGAGAGAGAGAGAAAGAAAGAAAGAAAGAGAGAGAGAGAGAGAGAAAGAAAAGAAAGAAAGAAAGAAAGAAAGAAAGAAAGAAAGAAAGAAAGAAAGAAAGAAAGAAAGAAAGAAAGAAAGGAAGGAAGGAAGGAAGGAAGGAAGGAAGGAAGGAAGGAAGGAAGGAAGGAAGGAAGGAAGGAAGGAAGAAAAGAAAAAGAAAGAAAGAAAAGGAGATGGAAAACAAGTGTGTACAATGAAGCTGGACAGCTGGGAAAGCAGAGCAGCCTCAGAACTGCCCGCGCCGGGAGAGAGATGATGGGAGGGGAAAAGGCCTCAGAAATCACTTAAAATACGCATACCACTCAGTTTTAGAGTTTTAAGGCAGTGGTAAAAACGCTTCCCATTGTTTCTGGGAAGCATGGTATTTCCTTTGTCCTAACTGAGCGCATAAACAGACACGCGTTGGGACTTCAAAAGAACCCCAACTTGGCCAAGAAAGCTCGAGATCATCTTACGTGATTTTTGCCCAGCAGCCCAGCTGATAGAAATTCTCTGGACTGCAATCCTTTTACAAGTAATCAGCCAACATCCCCTCCACTGCCACCAGAAAACGGGGGACAGGGGGACAAACATGAAAATTTTAGAGCATGTGTTACCTATTTTGCACTCCAACGTATGGGTGGCGTCCCTCTCCCTACTACCCTGTGCCCATTGGGTGAGCATTCTCACATGCACCCTACTTATGAAAGTAGTTCCAGTGTCGGCCCAGGTGTAGAAGCAGGTCTCAGATTAGGTGGCTCAGGTAGCCCACAAACAGGAAAAACAGCCACGGAATTTAGCTGGTTTGTTTAGAGAAGAGTGCCACCCCTATTCCCAATTGGTCCATGCCTATGCAAATGAGGACTCCAAAATTTCCGCTTGATTGGTCAGTAAAGATACAAACGAGGATATAATTACAAAGCTCGGATTGGCTGGGGCAGGTCTTTAGCTCATCGGAAGACTTAGGATCCTAGACACTCTTCTAAAAGGATGTGAGGCTTAGTCTGCTGCTCTTCTAGAATTTCCATGAAGGTGGATGGTCATGAATTTGGGCGCAATCAACCACTCAGGAGGCCTTCTTGGAAGGTATATTCTTTCTAGGGGTGGACAAGTGGGTAAGATTCCCGCCCCACCCCCCGACACACACACACTAAAAAAAAAAAAAAGCCCCACTGCCAGGTGTAGACAGGTCCCAACTCCTAATTTTCCCCGCGTTGCTACCCGCCACCCTGGTTCTCCGCCTTTTGCCACGGAGTCTCCCACGTGGCCTGTGCCCTGCGTCACCCGACGCCGCCAATTCCTACCTGCTCCTTCGCCACCGCGGGGGCGGGGCTTGTGGGCTGAGTGACGGGCCACGCGCGGCCGGACCCCACCCCGAGCTTGACCGTGGCCACACCTCCCCCCCCCGCAGTCCCCCTGCGCATGCGCGGCGTGTCCCGCGGACTTGTGGGAGTCGGAGTCAGAGTCCGGCCCGTCGCCCCGCCCCCGGCGCGCCCGGACTCCATTTTCCGTGGATCTCTGGGAGGCCGGCTTTAGGTGCAGGTCCGGGTCGGTGCACGCGGCCGTTGTCTGGTTGACTGTGCGGAGCCATGGAGGGCAGCTTCGGCTCAGATTTTGGGGGCTCCGGTGGCGGCAAACTGGACCCGGGGCTCATCATGGAGCAGGTGAAGGTGCAGATCGCCGTAGCCAACGCGCAGGAACTCCTGCAGGTCCGGGGTCAGACTGGGGGCGGGGGCAGGGGCAGGGGCCGAGGGCGGCGGTGTCCGCCAGGGGGCGGGCGTCCCGGCTGAGGGCTCGCGTTTCCCTACAGAGAATGACGGACAAGTGCTTCCGGAAGTGCATCGGGAAGCCGGGAGGCTCCCTGGACAATTCGGAGCAGGTGAGACCTGCGCGGTTGGCCGGCATCGCGGGCCGGGCCCCGGCGAAGGGCTTCTGCGCGTGCGCGGACTTACGGGGCGATGTGGTGGGGAAGTGGTGCGTGCACAGACGGCTGTCCGGGTTAGGGGACGTCGATCGTGGGGGAAGCCCGAACTGAGCCGCGCGCCCTCCCCGCCTCCAGAAGTGCATCGCCATGTGCATGGACCGGTATATGGACGCCTGGAACACCGTGTCCCGCGCTTACAACTCGCGACTGCAGCGGGAACGAGCCAACATGTGACCGGGACGCGCCGCCCCCGCTCCATTTCCATAAATGCGCTTTGTGAGGACGGGGCCGGCCTGGGCCGGCCTGGGCGTACTGCCAGTCCTTCGTTTATGAGGATGAGACTGGTGCTGGGACATTTGGGACTCTGCCGCCGCCCAACCCACCTCCCTACTGCCAGCAGGTGTAGCCGGGGGTTTGGGGGCTCTGGAACTTCCCAAAGTGCTAGCAGCGCGGTGGCACCTCCTCTGACGTGACCCGCTCAACCTCATGCCCAGGGCTTAGAACCCTCACGTGGGCCTTTGGGGCCTGTGGTCAGACCGCATTTGAGCTGTGACTTGGGAGTGGGCCCACAAATAAATTGCTGAGCTGGGCGGAGAGCCCTGTCCATCTTCCCTGCAGGGGCCTTCGTGGGAGAAGGTGCTGCTGCTACCTGGATCCCCTGCCCAGACTGAACCTCAGTCCCCATTCCCCCGCCCCCACCTTTCCCCTAAGTGCTGCTGGTTGTCTTGGGTGACTGGGACTGTATTCACACAAAAGGGAGACTTGAACACGAGGCTGAACTCCCAGTCCCAAAGGTGGGGTTTGGGGGGAGTGGTCCTCCCTGAGCCCTTGCTTACCTCCCACACCCTCCCCCAGCCTCTGAGCCCTGGGTGACCTGCAGGTGAGTGGTCTTCACTGTGACATGGAGGTGGTGAAACAACAAGCTAGGGACAAAGGGCTCTTTTATTGAAGTGAAATATGCAGTGAAACTGCACCCTGCCACCCACTGGCCCACTGCCTACCATCTGAACTCCCCTTGGGCTGGGTGGCCGGCCTGCATGCCTCCTGCCTTCACGTTTCCTCCCAGGCCTGGACAGCCACCATGTGGTCACTCCTGGATGTTCTGCCCGATCCAGCCTCTCACAGCTGCCACCCGGGTGTAGACGCCCGGGAAGTGGCGCCGCCCGCAGCCGTAGCCCCAGCTGGTGACCCCGGTTAGCACCCACCGACCAGAGGGCTCCCGGCAGGCCAGTGGTCCCCCAGCGTCACCCTGAGTGGGGGAGGGGAAAGGTCCTCAGGGCAAGCCAGTGTTGCCACAACTCTGACAGCCCTGGGGCCAAGGGCGGACTGGCCTAACCCTGGTGGCTGGTCACAGGGGTGACACATGGGTTCAGTGCCAGGAGGGGCTGTTTCATCTGGGCAGCAGATATTTGTGGTCCCCTAGCGGAACTGGTCCCCACTGCAGCCTGTGTGGGTACCAACCCTGCAGGGTCAGGGAAGGAGGGGGAAGACAGGCTCGTGACCAATGCCCAATAAATGGTAGAGTGAAGCCTCGATGTAGAAAAGGTGCCAGGCTTGATCCAGTTGAGTTCCGCCCTGGAAAGGGGGCCTGGCCAATGGGCCTGAGCACCTTCTTCCTGGGACAATTGGGCCCCAGGCCCTGGAGCCCAGTTTCAACTGTGAAGTGTGCTCACCGAGCAGCTGTCCACGCCGCCCTGCGGGGAGCCAGCACACAGCATGCGGCTGCTGATCTGTACCGGGTAGTAGCGGCGGCAGGCCTGCTCTCCCAGGAGGCGAACGGCTGCCTTCTGCAGCTGCTGCGCCATGGAGCCTGCAGGCAAAACGAGCTGGTGGCCGCCTGCGCCTTGGCTGGGGGCCTACCCGATTACCCTGACTTCTGAGGGTATGGGCCACCGCCTACCTCCCTCGCGCACTGAGCCCCAGCCGGTGATGACACAGGGTGTGCCGTCGGGGGGCCTGGGTGTGGGGTCGGGCAGGCAGATGGGTCGCACCAGGTGGTTGTGGTGCACAGGCTCCGCCAGCTCGAGCAGCGCCACATCATAGTCGAGCGTGTAGAGGTTATAGAAGGGGTGCTTGTAGATGCGCGCCACACGCTCCAGCCTCCCGTTGGTGCCGCTCAGGAACGGTGTACCCAGGAAGGCCGCCCACTGCTTGGGGTCCCTATAGCTGCGGGGCACGTAGGGACATGCATTGGCCTAGTTCCTGTGCTGGGCAATGCCACACTTCTGCCCGCCTGGATCTCTGTCCACGGCCTTGCCTGTGCCCCTAGCCCCTAGGCTCAGGACCTGGGGCAGAGCCTATGGGCCCCGGGTTGCTTATCTACAAAGGGGACCAAGTTCGTCCTGCTAGGACAGCGAGGGAGGCCCAGGCCCAAAATGCACTTGTTGGACAATGAGGTGGTACCAGAACCCTTCCCCACTGCTGCCTAGTATTAGGGCACTGAGAGCCCTGCCCATCCCATCCGAACCCGCTGGAGAGGCCAGTGTGTGCACCCAGGAGCTTGGCATCTCCATGGGGACAGGGCCCCCAAGAAGGGAACTCTTCAGTATGCAGCTTTGGGGGCTGGTGCCACATCCTGGGGCCATGGGTTGAGGATGGAGAAGTCCTGCAGTTCCCTGGAGATCCCATGTCGCCAGCAGGCCTGGCCCTGGGCTGGGAGAGGCTGTGGCCCCAGGTTTGGTGGGGCCAGGGCATGGACTGTGTCCCGCAGTCCCACGTGGTCAGGCCCGGGGTAGTGGGTGGGCAGGGGCGGGCGCGCGGGCAGGCTGCACGGGAGGGAGTGCATTCCGTGGAGACAAGGAGGCACAATATAGTAAGTGTTTAGGCCACAAATCTGGCTCAGGGACCCACAGACGGGCCGGACTCACATGTCGAAACAGTGCGCCGCAGACAGCAGCCATTTCTCAGCCACCAGCACAGCCCCACAGCGGTGCTCCCGGCGCTGCAGCCACAGGCTCACCTGCCATGGCCACTCCCCACGGCCCGCAGCGCTGCCACCCACAATCCTGGTCAGTGCGGCAGCAGGTGCCACGCCGCAGTCTGTGGGGAGGCGGGACTGCGTCGGTGGGCAAGTGAGGGGTGGGGGACCCGCACCAAGGAACACTGGCCCTGGTCCTTGCTCCCATAAATGCGTGCTTCTGGCCTTTTCTCAAATACTATTTCAAACATGTGCACTTGTGTGTGTATGTGTCCTCTGATCTTGGCAATGAGGCGGTCCTCCTCCCTGCTGGGGGCCAGGACAGTGTTCCCGCCCACCACCACCACGACTCTGGCCTCTCAGTCCCCCAGGAGCCAGGTTTCCTGCAACCCTGGAGCCTCTCCACACACCCAGGCCCACTGCCCAGGAGGTCTTGTGGGTCCCATCAGCTCTTCCCAGACACCCTATCTGGGCCTCGGTCCCCCAAATGGGGGCCCTCCAAACACAAGAACAAGGGCAGTTTCACGAGAGTGCTGAAGGGACCCCTCCTGCCAGGAACACTCCCACCAGCCGCCCCAGCTGCTCCCACTGCCAAGTGCCTCCCCAGCCCCACCAGCCACGTCTGGGAGGGGCCCTTCTGCCACGCCTCAGCTGGCAGGAGAGAGATGAGTGGGGCCACCTGTCCAGTTTCCCCCATCCCTCGAGCCCACCTTCCCAACACCAGGGATGCTGCCCAGGCCCCGCTGGCAGGGGGAACTCCCAGATGGGCATCTCCTGGAGATGGTACCCACAGTGGACACTGCTGGGCCTTCCTCCTCTGGGCCCCCAAATGGCTGCCAGCAGCCACCAGAAGAGGGAGTCACCAGGCTGGAGGCCTGGCCAGGACACAGCCGCTGGGGAGTGAACAAGAAACGGTGCTTCTCCCCAAACAACTCCCGCTGTAACGTGTCCAGCACTCAAGACACTGTGCGGGGGCTGTGCACTCTTGCCCCAGGCTGGCTCCCCAGGAGACAGGGCCCAGGCCCTCCCAGCCCTCCAGGCCCACGTCCAGGCACTTGGCATGAGTCTGCTTTGCCCTGAGCCGTCAAAACTGCTTGATCTCAAAGTCACCTACACCTGCCTATGCCCCCAGGGCCCACAACAGCCAGCTTCCTTTGCTTGTCCAGCTGGCCCTGTCCTCTGGCTGCCTTGGTGCAAAGAGCCCATAATCCTGTGCTGTTCAGGTCTTGTCTGGGTGACACAGACCCATGGGGCCGGGACACAGGGTGATATGTGGGGAAGGTAGAAATGCCCTCGTGATCCATCACAGAGGTCATGCTAGGGCTGTGGGATCAGGGGTGGTCCCCCAAGTCCTCTTTCCCACAGTTATGTCAGGCACACCCGCAACCTGAAGGAGCCCTGTGCCCATGGCAGAAGCACTTGTTCCTACTGACCCCTGCTCACATGGCCATTCTGTTGCTTGGGACCAAGACAGGGCAGGGGTTCATGCACACGCACCCACGTACACTTAGGTGCACTCATGGTATGCCCATGCAACCCATGGAACACCCACGTGCACCCATGGTGCACCCACGCACAACCACGCACACACACAGCACACCCACACACAACCTACGACACACCTGTGCTCATCCACGTGCACCTATGGCATGCCCATGTAGCACCCATGCACACACATGTCATGCTTATAGCACACAGCATGCCCACACACCCCATAGCACGCCCAGTGCACCCACAGCACACCTACATGCACCCATGCACACCTATGCATACCCATGGCATACCCATGCAACCCATGGCGCATGCATGTGCACCCAGGCACAACTGCACCCACACATGGCACACTCACGGCACACCCAGGGCACACCCACATACACCCACGGCACGCAGAGCTGGAGTGCTTTCTCTTTAGACCCTGGACGCTGTATTCTGCTGGCATAGGCTTGGTGCGGGCCCTGGGACACTGCCTGTCAGGGGGACACCGCCTGTATGTGGTGGGGCTCTGTTTCCGCCACAGTCACGGCAGCCTCACTTCCAACTGAGAGCATGCTGACAGACGTGAGCGCGGAGGTCTCAGGCACACATTCTCTTGACGTCTCCAGCCAGCCAGCCAGACTGCCCTAAGCCGCAGTGGGACCCCGCACCCCAGCCCTGTCCCCCAAAGTCCATAAGTTGCAGTCTTGAACTCAGAAGGTGATTGTTCGGAAACGGGTCTTTAAAGGGCTGATTAAGGTAAAATGAGATTACGGGGCTGGACCCTGGCCCAACACGACTGGTAGAGACGAGGACATAGATGTAGAGGATGGCCCATGAGGACATGGGGTGGGTGATGGTGCCCACCCACCAAGGAGGGGGGCCTCCGGGGCTGGAGAGAGACACGTCTGTCGTTTAAACCCCCGACTGCGGGACGTTGATGACAGCCCTCACCTACTGATCCGAGACCTCTGCCACCCACAAGTGTCACTCTATTCCTCCAAGTACCTGGTAGCGGGGAGCCCATGGTGGTCCACGGGGACTTTGAAAGTTGCATCTGCCCCCTAGCAGTGGTGCTCAGGGCAGTGGCAGGTTGGCTCGTTGCTCTGCTGGTGGTCCAGAGGGCAGGTCTGCTGGCTGTGACCCCCAGGACCGTGAGGCCAGCTGTTGTGCTGGTGGCATGACTGGTGGTGGCAGGTATCCTCATGGTAGAGGGAACAGGTGTGGGGAGGGGGTGAGAGGACATGGTGTCCAGGATCCAGCCCTTCAGCCTGGCGATTCGAACGTACACGCCAGGTCTCTTGGCCTGAGCACAGCCAATCCCCCAGCTGACAATCCCCGCCAGATAAAACACACCGGGGGTCTCCTCGCAGGCCAGAGGTCCCCCAGAATCGCCCTCAAATAGAAGGAAAGAGGGCTGGTGGTGACCACCTAGCACAACACAGCCACAGAGACCAACTCCCGCAGCCCAGCACCCACCTCCCCAGAAGCGAATGCCCGCTCCCCCGTTGGACAGCTGATCCCACATGTGCTGACCCATGGCCAGCTTTTTCTCAGTTAATATTTACTCTGCATCATTTCAAATCAGCACGTGTGGCTTTGCGTGGATGCACTGCACTCGTAAACTGCTCCCTCATGCTCTGTGTGGACAAACTACAGTCTCTGAGTCACGTATTTCAAGACACTGGGTTCGTCTCTGGATATCCCCCGCTCTGCGGACTCCACTGTACCACAAATCCATGCCTGCCCTTCCCATGGCCTGGGGAAGGATGCAGGCACTGGTTCTGCAGACCGCCCGGTCCCCTGGGTCCCCTGTGTGCTACCTGGCAGGAGTCCACCTGGCCCTCCAAAAAGCCGGCACAGAGCATCCGGTCCGTGAGGGAGAAATTGTAGAGGGCGCTGCATGCCTTCTGGTCTATGATACCCACGGACGCCTGCTGGAGAGTGTCTGGCTTTGTCGCTGTGGGGAGAGGGGACCCAGCTGTGGCAACAGCCCAGAGGAAGATGCCACCAATCCCACCCTGCAGACGGACGCTGAAGGGAAACTGGATCCAATTGTGAGAAGGCCGGGGCGCCCAGCTCCAAGCCCTAGGATCTCGCCACTGTCCCCAAGCGGATTTCCTAGCACCTGGGGTGACCTGCGGGGAGCCCACACTGAGGTCTCAGAGGAAGCATCAACTCCTAGAGGGCTCTGCAGGGTACAGCACGAAGGCCTCCAGACATTTTCTAGAAAGGGCCACAGAGTATTTTTGGCCTTGTGGGCAGGAAAGCAGTCGGGGCCATCTGTAAGCGAAGGGGCAGGGCCGTGCGCCTGTAAAACTTAAAGAAGCACATCTGCGTCAGGCCGTAGGCCAGAGTTGGGAGCCCCAGAGGAGTGCGGGAGGAGTGATCTGTGGCGAGGGAGCAGAGGCCCTGCCGAGGACTCACCATTTCCCTCCTGCGTGTTGCCCCAGCCGGAGATCATACACTTGCGGCCTGTAGGGAACTTCTGGGTGGCCAGGGGCAGGCAGATGGGCTGGACATACTTGCCGAAGACCAGGGGCCGAGCCAGCTCCAGGACAGCTGCGTCGAAGTCCAGGATGCCAGCGTTGTACTGGGGGTGCAGCACTGCCCGCTTGAGCCCCATTTTCACTGGGCTCCCGCCGATGCCCGACAGGGACACAGTGCCCAGGTGGGCCCGCACCAGCTCCACCTTTGTGCTGCCAACAAAGGGCAACTCAGACACCCCTGCTGACCCTGCAGGGCCCACATTCTAAGGGTGCACATGGCTGCTCCCCCAGAGCAACTCCAGGCTGGGACACCAGGGCCAGTCAGGGTGTCCCCGGCCACACAAAAGGCCATTACAGCTTATGACTCTCAATGTTCAATGTTGCCTGGCTGTGCGGCAAAGGGGAAGAGCACTTGTCACCTCCTGAGTTAGCCCCTGTTTGTCCCCCAAAGACCAGCTCAATAGACTGTCACCCAGAACCTGGAACCCAGGCCCGGGCCCTTGGGACAGCTCCCTCAGGCCCCCCACGTCGTCTTCATGCTTCCTGCTCTTATTTGTAGTCAGACATTCGAACACCCTGGTGTGGGGCGGGGGCTGGGGGGCTGCCTCTGCCGTGGCCACCCCATCTTGCAGATGGCCACATGCTTGGTTGTAAGGGGGTCTCTGAACGTACGGGGCCCTGATGGGGTCCAGCGATGTGGGCAGGGGTCCGAGGTGAGCCTTACTGGTTGAAGCAGTGGGCAGCTGAGAGCAGCCAGCGGTCCCCCACCACAGTAGCCCCGCAGAAGTGCCGGGAGCCTTCCTTCAGGCTGGCCTGCCAGGGCACCTCCCCTGCAGCCGCCCCGAACCCGCCCACGATCCGGGCGGGTTTTTCCAGTGCTGGCCTGGCCCCACACTCTGAGGGACAAGAGAGAAGGGAGAAGGGTCTAGGTGGTTTAGGTCAGAGTAAGCACCTAGGCCTAGAGGGACCTTGGGACATGGGGGATACCTCCTGCTCTGGCTAAGCTGTGGCTAATCACCCCAGTATACAGATGAAAAAATGAAGGCTTAAAGGTATTCTAGGGTCCCACTCAATTATGTGGGACAGCCGCATAAATAGGCGAAGGTAACTATAGTGTGACCTACCCCCTCAGCCTAAGCCCACCAGTCACACCTGTGGCCCCTGAGGTCAGGTTTATGGCTGGCTGCAGTGGATGTCACACCCCAGGATCATGGGGGCTCACCAAACAAAGGGTAAGGTTATCATGGGATCTGGGGACAGGGTGGGATGCAGGTGACATCTGCATGAAGCCGAGTTTTTAGGGGCTCAGAGCACTGCAGGTCGTGGCACCATAAAGGAGGAGCTGGGTCATATATGAGCTGTGACTAATTTTATGCTAGGTGCATGTCACCACAATTAAAAAAAAAAGTTAAAAACCAGATAAGCTGATTTCACTTTTCCTGTAGAAAAAGCCGCACACAAGTACATCTAGGACATTTTAATAAAACAAGAATAGAGGTGAGGGTTCTCAATCTGAAAACGTACACACACGCGCTGCATGTGGTGACGTGCCTGCAAGGACACCCCCTGGACATGCGACATTAGTCTCTCCCCCACCCTGGTCCTGGAGCCGTGGCCACGAGCCTCTTGGTGACTGTCAGGGTATCTGTGTTGATCCTCTGCTGGATTTGCCAACCAGTAAATCTTAAGGACGGCCACTGTGTCTGCCTGTGCTCATGACAGATGTCACTAATCCATCCCCTGTCTCTGCCCCATGGAGTGCTTTGGGAAGCCAACACCACCCGACACACCCTGTAGCGGGGGCACTCGCACTGCTCATCTCCCCAAGAGATACCTGGTGGCTTAGAGGTGGTCACTGAATCAACAGGTGCGGAGCTGGGGGCCAGCGAGGCTTGGGTGGGGGTGCCCACCACCCGGTTCTCAGGGCTGGTGGGCCCGGCAGTGCTGGGGGTGGCAGGGGCAGGTGCCACTGTGGGGGCCAGAGGCTTGCTTGCCGTGGCGATCGCCTCAAGGATCCAGTCCCGCAGCCTGGTCACCCGGGCATAGACCCCCGGCCGCCGGGCTTCCGCACAGCCAATGCCCCAGCTGACAATGCCGGCCAGGAAGAACCTGCCTGAGGGCTCCTCGCAGACCAGGGGGCCTCCCGAATCACCCTGGGAGACAGAGGTACACCCTCAGGAGGGGTCAGGGCCCCCGGGCTCAGCCCCAAATCCCAGAGCTGCAGGGACAGAGAAGGCACCCTGGATGGGCCTGTTCCATGCGGGCTCATGAGAAGATGGGCTGAGAGGTTACAACCCAGAACCTCAGTTTCCTCTTGTTTGGACAGTTGGACCTCAGGACCTTTAAGAGCTCTCTCAGGCCTACCCCTGGCAGCTAAACACCCAGCCCCAATCAGCGCCCCTTCTGCCTGGTCCCAGTGGGTCACCCTCCCTTGGTGGGGGTGACAGTACGGCCACCCTGCCGGAGCCACAGATGTCTCACTGGCAGCTGCGGACTCCTCTGGATGTGCCTGGCCTGCCCTCACCCACCCAACCTGTGGCACTTAGCGCTCACGTCCAGCTCACCTGGACTCGTTCCAAGACACAGACACCCTCTCATGGCCACTTATGGCCAAGGTTTTGAGCAGGGGCCGGTTTGGTGGCACCCTGAGCATAGGCAGCAGTCTCTCCCCGCCCGCCCCACGCACCAGGCTTTACAAAGAGCAAAGCATGTAAACCGAAAGGTAAGAAATCCAGAGCTACTGAGCGGGGGACGTCCTGGTTGTGGACCAGAAACTGAGGATGCCCCTTTCTGTTGTGGGAGAGGGCGACCGTGGGGTGGAAACCCGGAGGCCCTCCCCAGTGGCCCTGTGGGGTGGGGCTCACCTGGCAGGAATCCACCTTGCCACCCAGGTAGCCGGCACACACCATCCGGTCTGTGAGCGAGTGGCCGTACAGGCTGGTGCACAGCGCCTGGTCCAGCAGCTCCACAGTGGCTTTCTGCAGCATCTCTGGCTTGACCACTGCAGAGGACAGGGAAGACCAGCAGGTGAGCACTTCAGGGCCCCAGGTGGTCCTCTCGAGACAGGAGCCTACAGGGCCATGCTTCTCTGTGCCTCAGTTCCCCCAGTGGCAAGCAGAGCAGCCGGCTGCAGCAGCAGCCTCAGACTGGCAAACAGTAAGCACCCCACATACATCCACCAAAGGGAACGCTCTCTGCTGGGTCAGCTTGGAGGCGTCTTGGTTAACACCCGAGGCTGGGCTCCCTGCCTCCCCTCCCCTGCCCTACCACTGCTGGCATGCTGGCCCTGCCTGCTGGAGCCTCTTTTAGCCCGGCAGCCAGTGCCATCTTAGGTGAATGTTAAATCACATTATATCCTTTTTTTCCCCTCAAACCCTCCAGGGCATTTACCCCTGGCTCAGCCTAAACACCCAGGTCAGGACTGCCTACTCCGTGGCTTTTGCACACACTGCTCCAGCTGCCCAGCACACTTGTCCCTGCAAAGCTGGCAGCCTTCCCCCTCCTGACCACCTGCTTACGGTTGGACCCACCTCCCACCCCATCCCTCATTATTTCTCTCCACTGCATTCATCACCATCTGTCACCTATTTAGGATTTACTGCTCCTAGAATTGCCTTGTGTAGTACAGTATCTGCTGGTCACGTGTGGCTATTTAAATGTAGGTTTAAATGCTTTCTAACAAAATGACATCTAAGATAGGTTCTCAGTCACACCAGGCAGGTCCCATGGGTCCCTGTAGCTTTTGGTTACAAAACTGTTATAGAGCAGTGGACACATAACCTTGTGTGATATGTTTCTACTTAAAGATACCTTATTTAACATACATTTGTCAAAAGAAATAAAGATCGCTCAGTGTGGTCAACTTAAAAATCCTCAGGGAAGGCCCTTCTTTTGGTGACCAGAGAAGGGACAACAAGCATCAAGAGTACATTCTCTGAAGGAACCAAAAGGGTGGAGATGACAGAGGCTCCATTCATCCCTCTGGCAACCAAATCAAAGTCATGATGGAAACACGGAGCAGCAAGAAAAAATCACCTGGGATCTTGAAGAACAAGCCACATGACTATGAAGAACTACAAAAAAGCCCCTGCAAGGACAGAAGGTAGGACAGGGAAAGGATGCAGGGCTGCCTGGTCCCAGGGGGCTGAGTGGGATGGAGGCTGTGGCAGTGGCAGACACCTCTTAAAGGGGCCGCGACCACGAGCAGATTTTCACAGTGACGGACCTGCTTGCTCTGAGCACCATTGCTCATTCGGCTGCGCAGTGGGCACCAGGGACATACAGGGAGATGTTGGAGTGGGGGCCAAGGGAAGACTCGCTCTGTCCAGAAGTGCTGGTATCCATTGTTCCCTGTTAATCCCTCCCCTCTCCCAGTGCATGGAGACAGCACCACCATAGCTGTGATGTCATCAAATTGGATAATAGAGGTCGCTCCGCCCAGATGAGTCCCTGAAACCCCGCTTCCTCCAACTCACCACCCAAGTCACATATAGGTATGTCCTCTGAGAGTCAGGTGCTCCTTGCTTAGCAGCAGCCTAGACTCACACTGGTGGAGGCAGCTGGCTTCGGTTTCCGGTGTGGCCTTTTGAGGCAACTATAAACACAGCATGTGTGGATTGCTTGCTGAATCTTAACTGGTGGCCCCGAGGGGTAGAGGATTGGGCGAAATTTGGCCTGCAGCTGAACCCCTCTCAGGACTGCACCACTGAACACCTTCGTCACAAATCTGCACTAATAAGACCGGGAGACTTAGGAGCTTTGCTTAATACATAGAAACAGACACAGGAAGACAGCCAAAATGGGAAGACAAAGAAGCAGAAACCATATGAGAGAACAGAGATCCAGATACAATGGAGTCAAGTAATCTAACAGATGCAGAGTTCAAAACACTGGTTTTAAAGATGCTCAATTAACTTTTGGGAAGTGCAGAGAATTCCAACAAAGAGATAAAAAAACATGAAAATGGAAATGGAAATTATGAAAGGGAACCAGTCTGAAATGAAGAACACATTCTCTGAGATGAGAAGTATATTAAATGGAATAAACAAAGGCATAAACAGAATGAATAAAGAAAAAGATCAAATGCCCAATCTAGAGAACAGGAAAGTCAAAGACACGCAATCAGAATGGCAAGAAATAAAATGCCAAGACTTTAAAAATAATTTAAGGAGCATATGTACACAATGAGAACCTCAACAGCATAAAAAAGAACATAGAAACCATAAAAAGAACCAGACAGAAATGAGGACTATCATAACTGAAATGAAGAATACATTAGAGGATTCAACGTAGATTGGATGAAGCAGAAGATTGAATCAGCAAATGGAACACAAGGTAGCAGAAAATACCCAATCAGAACAATGAAAAGAAAAAAGAATTAAAAAAAAATAAAAAGATAAACAGAGCCGCTTTATAATGGAGCCTGAGCTGCCGTCCCAGGGGAACAGCCTTGCACATTTCATGCCTCAAACCCTTGGGGTGTTACAACAGAACAAAGTCACCTTTGCATGAGGCCTGAGCAACCCTCTGTCCCAAAGATAACAAGAAAGCACACATTATGACTATAGGACGGTGACTGCAGAATGGAAAATTAAAAACATTGTTTATGATTAGTGTCACTACGTTACGTTTCTGCACCGAAGTTTCAGTTTCGCCTTCCTTCTAAGTGTAATTGACCCCTTCCCTTTCTCATAAACACTGGCTGCCTTTGGCTCCTAAAGGACACATTACTGGGGCTTCTGCCTTGGTCCCCGCCTCCACAGTAGCTGTCCTGATCTCAAATGAACGCTCACTTTTACTTTTAGGTCGAGTACTGCTGATGCATTCACACTGAAACCTAACACATATTTTTATCATGAGGGACACTAGCCAGTGCATCAGCTCCACACTGCGGGCTGTTTCAGAGCAAAACCCACTACAAAAACCCAAGGATACAGAAAACATGGCAGTAAATATACTGTGAAAAGGACCCTGGTTCCTGGTCTGAGCTGAAACAAGAAGGCAGAGGTTGTCTGATTCCAGCTCCCATGTGTCACCTCTTGTGCACGTGAGATTCCCGCTTGCAACTGTCTGGATTCCAGACGCGGGTCCGGAGCGGGTGGATGTGCACGCGGGGACGCGGGGACCCAGGCTGGGGGCGGGGGACAGAGGGCGGGGCGCTTACGGAAGTCCTCCCGGAGGTAGCCCCAGCCTGAGATCAGGCACTTCCTCTGTGGCGGGAAGGCGTGCGATGCGGCGGGCAGGCACACGGGCTGGATGTGCCGGCTCAAGGGCAGCGGGTTGCGCAGCCTCAGCACCGCTACGTCGAAGTCTGCTGTGTCCGCGTTGTAGGCGGGGTGCGTGATGACCTGGGCTACGCTGGCCCGCACCGTGCTGGCCTGCAAGCCACTGAGCCGTGTCGTGCCGGCATAGGCCACCCACTCGGCAGGGCCTTGGAACCTGCAGGGTGAGCAGAGCGCAGCTGCCAGGCCCTGCGCATGCAGCCTGCGGCCAGGACGGCCAGTAAACATGCAGCAAAGGTTAGGGGGCACCCCCAAATTTAGTCATCCAGACCGATAATGCCTTTAAATAACACTGTCAAAAATTACAACACAAAAGAATCAAATGTTTCGGTGTGGGAATGAGCAACCTCTTAGAGGAGGGCAAATCTGACAGGCAGCGGTGTTAAGGGTAGAGTGGCTGGTCCATGCATGGGAGTATCACCCCGCCCTGCAAAGGACCATGTCCTGGCACCTGCCACATTGGCGATGAACCTGTGGACACTGTACTCGGTGACACGAGCCACACACAAGCCATGTCCCGTGGGACCCCACTCACAGGAGGTCCCCAGAGTAGTCAGACTCAGACAGAGAGTGAATGGTGGGTGACGGGCTGGGGGAGGGGAGAGGAATGAATGTGTAATGGGAACAGTGTCAGCGTGCGATGATGAGGAAGCCCTGGAGGTGGACGGTGGGGACGGCTGCACGACCTGTGAGTGTGCTTAATGCCGCTGAACTGTAATGGTTAAAATGGTAAATTTATGTTATATATATTTTACCATTTAAAAAATAATTTTTTTTAAAAAAGGAGTATCTTCAGATTCAACCAACAAAAGAAGAGAGAGAGAAGAAAACACGAGTTCCAAGTGGGTTCCCAGGTAGCACAGGAGAGGTGGCTCCCCAGGTGGGGTTGGGAGTAGGAGAAGGGGTGGGGCTGGGGGGGATGGGGTGCGGCTCACTCGCTGAAGCAGTGGGCAGCCGACACCAGCCAGCCTGGCCCCAGCACTGCCGCCCCACAGAAGTGTTCGCCGTTTTCTTGGAGGCTGACTTGCCAAGGGAACTCGCCGAGAGACGCTGCCACGCCACCCACTATCCTGCCCGCTGTCCTCCAGCCAGGCCGGGAACCGCAGTCTGCAAGACAGAGGTCATGGCCAGGCCCAAGAGAAGGCAGGGCCAGGGCAGCACCCCTAGCTCGTCCGTCAGCCCCCGGGTCCATCAGCTGCCAGCCCCCACATCCAAGTACAGCTCACACTTGGCTTCATTGTGCCAAGCGGGCCAGAGAGCATGGCCAGCAGCTGACCCTGGCATGGGACCATGCCCCGGGACCAGCCACACAGGCAGACTGACCACAGTGGGCCTCGTCGGAGCCGTCAGAGCAGTCCACCTTGTCATCACACTCCGGGTTCACCGTGGTTACACATTGGCCATTCCCGCAGGAGAAGGTGCTCTCTGGACAGCGACCTGAGGACATAGCAGCATAAGACCTTGCTGCGACCTCCCATCTGCCTTCTCATCTCTGGTATTTCCCACGTGACTTTATCAGAACTGTCATGGGGACAGCGCGGGTACAGTGCGGGGACAGTGTGAGAATGCCAGTCAGCCTCCAGCCGGGCTGGACAGCAGGAGCATTCGTGTGCCCCGGGTGCACCTCCAAATTGTCTAGGAGTCACATTTAAGGAAACTAAGAAATGGGTGACATTCGATACTTAATGTGGTAAAATATACAACATAAAAGTCGCCATTTTAAGTGTATGATTCACATTTGAGGTCAGGTCACTCTCTGTGGGGGGCTGTCCTAGACACTGTGAAGGACTGAGCAGCCCCAGTATAATAGCCACAGATGTCCCCAGACACCACGCAGTGTCCCCTGGGGGCAGGGTCACTCTTAGTTGAGGAACACTGACGTGAAGCTAAATAAATGTATCTACAGGTGTGTGGTAGCTGTCTGCAAGGACAGTCACTAAAATATTAAAAGAGATGGGATTCAAGTGACGCTTACTCTTTTTCCTTTTTTTCCACAAATGATTGGTGTTGTCTTTTTAACAACAGGCTTCCACCACTTTTCAAAATCCCAATAGTGTTTTCCTCTCAGTCACACCTGGCCATGTGTGACCCAAGTGCCTCATCTTCAAACTCTGTGTGTGCACAGGGCTGCAAACCCATCCCCCGTTCAGAGGTTCAGTGTGCCTGGACCCCCTCACAGTGACCGTGATCAGGAACTCTGCAGAGCGCAGGCAGCTCAGGGGAGGGGCAACGGCATACCTGATTTCAAGTCCCGTTCTGTCAATGGTCCCCTCTGGCTTCCTGCGACAAAACCGACAAAACCGAGAAGGCTCATTAGTTGGGCCAGTGGATGTTGGCGCTCTTTGAAAACATCACATGGAAGAGCAGACAGTGGCACTGTCCACCATGGGAGCCACTTAAAGCCATTACGATGACACCCAATGGAACCCTGTGATCCTGTCTCACCCGCCACGTGATAGGCACTCAATAGCCATGCCAGGCTGGCGGCTACTACATGGAGTGTCTCCACCACCACGGAAAATTCTATTAGATGGTGCTGATGTCGAAGTCACTCTCTCAGCTGGAGAGTCAGGGTTGCTGGGGAGGGGACTATGAATGCCCCATAGGGCCAGGGTGATGAGCCTTTGATCTGACTACGGTCTGATGCAGCTTCAGACTTTAGAGTTTAGCATTTTTGCTTTTACTTCTGTACCTAGGGTCAACAAAATCTGGCCCACCCCTTATTTTTTGTAAATAAAGCTTTATTGATACACAGCAGCGTCCATTCATTTCTGCAATGCCCTGGGCTGCCTTCGTGCTGCAACAGCAGAGCGGAGGGGCCATGAAGACAGAGGTATCTACACTTTGGCCACAGCCGAATTGCTGACACGCCTCCAGTCTGTACCACTGAGGGTGATGCTAGGTGTGTACTTTCTGTTTGTGGGGCAGGGTGGTGACCCAACACCCAAAGGTTAACGCTACCCTCCCACCGCATGTCCCTGATGACGTCTTGGGTCCCCATAGCCTACTTGCCTATGAGTGTGGCAGACACAAGGGTGCCGTGGGCGGCCAGGGGTATGTCGTGGCCTTGCAGCCTTGCTCGGAGCCCCTGCTGCAGAAGCTCCTGCTCCAGGCCCAGATCCAGCGACTGCAGGGCCAACAGCAGGAAGTGCAGCCGGAAACGCACCAGGACACTAGAGTTGCCATCCCTGCAGGCAGGAGGGAGGCCCTTGGCGGAAGGGACGCTCTCCCTGGGGTCCCGGGCAGCTTGGGAGTACACCCAGACCCCTTCACCCTATGAAGGCCCCCACGCACCTGTACCCCAGCACCGTGCAGCCTACACAGCTGGCCTCCAGCTCTGTCTTCCAAAAGCTACGTGCAAACTGCAACGGAAACACAGCAACCGAGTTTGGGGCTGCAGCGTGGGCACATGTCCCCCACGAAGACCTGTCCTGAGCGGGGAGTGGGAGGAGGGGCGGAAACGCACCCCTGCTCAGGCCCAGTGCACACTGCGTCCCCACCAAGCCATGTAAATAACAGGAAAGGATGTCCCAAAGTCATTCGGATGACAATATCTCTCCATCAACAGATGGGTGGATAAAACGTGTCCGTCCACATGGGGACGGTCACTCAGCCGTGTAAGGGAGGGAAGTGTGGCACTCTAGGTCCTGGACAGACCTTTAACACGATGCTCGGTGAGAGATGCCCAACATACAAGACCACATGGCGTGTGATTCCATTTATATGACACGTCCTGAACAGGCATGTCCACAGACAGGAAGTGGGTGAGTAGGTGTCAGGGGCTGGGGAGGGGATGAAGGTGACTGATGAGGAGACGGGGCTTATTTTGGGGTGAGGACTCACCAGTCCACATCCCCACTGGCTGCATCTAGACCTGCTCTGTCCCAAGAACATTTCACAAATTTCCAGATTGTTCTACAGCTGCCCTGCTCCATATAGCAGCCACCACCCACACATGACTACCAAGTTTTTGAAAGGTGGCTGATGCCACCAAGGAACCAATTTTTATGTTTCAGTTAAATCATGCTTAAATTGTAAAATAATTCATAGAGCATCACATTTTCAAGGTTCATCCACATTGTGGCAAGTGTTAGCGCCTCCCTCCTTTTTTGTGGCTGAGTGGCACTCCCCGTGTGGACGGACACATGTGTGTCCATTCATCCACCGATGGACAACTAGGGTGCTTCCTCTCTGGGGCTGTTATGAACCCTGCTGCCGTGAGCACACCTGGGCCCATTTTTGTGCAGACATATGTTTCCCTTTCCCTTGGGGACAAACAGAGGAGCGGAATTGCTAGGTCAGGTAGCAATTCTGCATTTAACTTTTTGATGAACAGCTGGAGTGTTTTCCACAGAGCTTCCTCATCGCAAACCCCCACCAGCCACAAACGAGGGCACTGATCATCTGCCACGATACAACATATGACTTTTAAACCATTAAAAAGCCTTAAAAAGCCAGAGTCGGCTCCACAAGACACCACTCCCCCCTGCGCCTGAGAACGTGCCAGCCCTGTCAGCCAGCCTCCCTCCCCCTGCTCCTCCCATAGCCCACCTCCCCTCCCAGCACCTGCCTAGGCTGTCCCCTGCTCAGCTCACTTGCCTGAAGGGGTCCTCTCAGGGAGGCCCCAGCCACCCACGATGTCCCTACTCCCGGGAGCCCCTCACCAGCATCTCCAGGGTAGGTGTCAGCATGCGGTAGTAGTCTGAAGTCTCCTGCTGCAAGCTGTGGGAGTACCGGATCCCTCGCAACTCAGCTGTGTGCTCCACATCGACGCCCTGTGTGGAGAGGGAGGCTGCGGGCAAGACCAGGGCCCTGTGAGAGAGCCCAGCTGCAGGGTGGGGCTCAGCTGAGGGGCCTCAAGGACCCCCACCACCCAGGACTGGGTCACTGACAAACGGGGGTGGGGTGGGCTAACTCCCCAGGGGTTATCCTGAGTGATTTTAACAGTGTTCCCTTTTCACCTCTCACATGTTGCCCCCCTAAGTACAGCACAAAGCCCCAGAGGTCCTCAGATTTTGCGTGAGGGTAGGACTAGCTCCCAGTCAAACTTGTCCCAGGGGCTGACATGGCCTTAGGAGAACTTTCTTCCACTTTAGACCAGCTGTCCCCACCTGCCCCCGGGAAAGGGGACAGCAAATACTGTGGGGACACAACCATTGTCCCCAAGACGCAACCCACTAAAAAAATATAGGTTTCCAACTGCAGAAAACATAGTGTCTTCAAAAGCACACACTAGCAAGAATAATAGTCATAAAAATGTTAAATAAGGAATGCAATAGCAACCACATAAACTGTAAAAACATGTGCTTCTAACACATTAAAAATCAGCAAAAAAAAAAAAGATTGTAATTGAAAAATAAGAAAATGATGGTAACAGCTACAAGAATTGTGAAAGCCAGCTCCCAGTTCTTTCCTGAATGAATATCCATCCAGATAGATGTTTAGATAGCTGCTTATTCAATAGACAGAATAAATACTCAAAACCAATTCTAAAGTTTGTTTTCTCATTCGAAAACTGGAGAAAAACAAGCATCCTGTTGTGTAGACCAAGTTGTTTATGCTCCATGCTCAACTAAGCCTTTTAGTCCCCCGCCGCAAATAATTACAGGCTCCCAGGAAGTTGAGAAACAGCACAGAGGTCCTGGTACCCTCCCCAGGTACCCCAAGGCCAACACCTCCATCAGAAACTGTGAGCTGTCTGAAAGCGGAAAGGGACACATATTCATCTGAACTTGAAAACATTTTTCAAAAATTAAAAATTTTAAGCACTTCTTAAAATTTTCTCTGGTTTCAGGGATCCTGTTAGAAATTATATTTATCTCTTATTCCTTAAAGCTATCTGTGCTTCTAGAATGAAGGTGTAACACCCAGCTCCCTGGAGCAAGGACACATGCCCATGCACACGCATGCACACGCATGCACATGCATACACACATGCTCACATATGCACACATACATACACACTCACGTATGCACACATACAACCACACATGCACATGCATGCCCGTATGTGCACACACATTCACACACTGACACACATGTTCACATGCGTGCACACTCACATTCACACATGCACGCATGTACTGACATACATGCACACATGTGTGCACACATGTGCACACATGCGCACACATACACATGCTCACAAGTGCACACATGCACACATGCACGAACACAGAGCCAAATTTCCCATCCTTGACTTCCACAGCCACTAGGGGGCCTCAGTCAGCCGTGCCTGGCTATGATAAACGCTTGATGTCCAACAAATACATACACTAAAAAAAAAAAACCCTAGGGACCCACGTAGAATTGCCAACTTATTATTTTGTCACGAGAGAGCACTCTCCTGCCAACTGCCACATAGCATCACCATCTTACGAAAGCAAGGTGGCTTTTACGTCCTCTGAAACACCACAGAAACCTCAACTTGAAATAAGCTTATCTCAGAGTCACATGGCCCAGCCAAACTTCTGGTGATGACGGAATGTTCTAGATCTGCACTGCCCAGTACAGTAGTCACAAGCCACACGTGAGATGTGGCTGGTGGGGACTGAGGAATTGAGATTTAAAGGTTATTTACTTTTAATGCATGTAACTCAAAATAGCCACTGGGCCTTGGGGCTGCTAGTGCAGATAGCATGGACATGGGGCCACACCGAATATGGCACTCAGTGAGAGCCTGTGGCTAGTTCTACTGAAATAGAAGAAGAGTTTCTGTGTTTATTTTGTGACGGCAGCCACGTGCCATGGAGATGGTCATCATTTTGCACATTTCATCTTAAATTTCATGACCATCAACTGGGAACAAGCTTGAGACAGGAGCCACTGTGATTGTGGGTGGCGGGCATATAGATGATTGTTCGTTTTTATACTTTTTGACATTTTTCAAATTTCTCAAGATTTTAAAAGTTTTTTCCCCATTCCTATCTGTGCCCATTTCACCCTGGCCATGAAAACTTTGTCAGAGAACCCTATTGGTGGGAAATGCGCCAGCCAGACTGTGTCCTGGCACCTAGCCTGCTCGTCCTCTCTCTTGATGGCCTGAAGGGGCGACCTTCAATTTCACATATGCACACTGTCTCCAGGATCACCATGTGACACCACTGAGCCACACCCTAGCATCTCTGTCACCCAGGATATGAACCCATGCAAGCCCTCAGCCACTTACCCACAAGGACTGCCAGCGTAACAATGATGAAGCTGGTGGCCACAGCAACACAGAGGGCGGCACGGCAACACACGGTGTCCTGAGCGGGCATGTCCTTTGCTGCCTGGGGCACGAGCTGTGATTCACCAACCATGGGCTCCATGGTCTCCAGGCCCCAGATGGCCACCTGGATGCCGGCGAGAAAAAAGGGCAGAAAAATGATGTCAGCACTGAAGTCGCTTCTCTTCCCCTTAGCCGAGGTCTTTCTTGTGCAGATGTGACAGCCATCAACTGTGCCCCAGGTGCCAGTGGACTCCACTCGAAATTGTCCTAAAATGTGGATTCAATGTGACTGCTAGCTGGGCTTCGCACATGGGCTCCCCATAGCTGCTCAGGCCTGTTGCTGGAAAGAATGTGTGTGTGTGTAAGTCCCCTGGGAACACTGGACAAACTGCCACAACCTCAAGGCTTAATGCAACACAGGTTCATTATCTTGTAGTTTCGAAGTCAAACTTCTCAACATCGGGGGCTGCTGGGGACTCAGGGGTCTCCTGAGATAAGGTGACGGGTTGGCCCTGGTGCTTCTGCCTCTTAAACTTATCATCAAGAGCTAACAAACTCTTTTCTATGCAGGGCAGCTGGTTCCCGCCACTTGTGACTAAAAGACAGAGCCATGAGCGCAAAACGCACGCGGCCTCCCATGGGATGGCTCTCTATGTCCTGAGACCTGAGCAGACCTGACTCCAGCCCAACCCAGTGTGTTCTCAGCCCATGGAGGGAATGCCTGGTGACAGCCCTCCACCTTGGCACTGCAAGGGTACAATGATCTGTACCTGGCCCCCAACACACCGCTCCCCTTAGAAAACCTCAGAGAGCAAAGCTGGGGGCACAATCCCATCTCATTTCCCCTGACTGGGCTCCACGGTGTTGCTGTGATGGAAACTTTTGGGTGAGATTAGCATTTAAATTGGTAACCGCGAGTGAAACTGGGGCCTTCTAGACCGTGGGTGGGCCATGTCTAATCTGGGAAAAGGTTAGACTTCTCGGGGAAGGAAGGGGTTTTACTCTCTCTCCTGTTCTGTTTTTCTGGAAGATACTGAGGAACACAGTCTGCAGTCAGTATTTTAGGATAAGGATGCCTCGTGCAATGCTTGGGACACACTGCCACTAAGAAAAGGTATTCGTTGTTTTTCTGAAATTCACATTTACCTGAGTGTAAATTTCAGTATGTTTATTGTTAAGTCTGAGACCCCATGCCGGGGTCCCGCCAGAATGTTCCATTGTATCAAAGGAACGTGTCCCTGCTGGAAACGACTGCTATGTCCCTCACTGCCACTATCTAGGGTGATGAGAAAGGGGAGCTCCATGGGGGTGGTGGGGGTGGCGGTGTGGGGGGTGGGGCAGGAGCAGGGCTGCATAACACTCACCCCTTTATTCTCACACTTGAACTCAACTGCCTTCTGAGGAGTTGAGAATCTCTAAGAATCGCTCGATGAAATGTTTTCGGGACAAAGACACAGATTCACTTCTATGATTAGAGCTGGAAACTCAAATTTAGTGTGCGAGCTCGCTGATATCCCCCCACCCCAAACACACACACTAAGTTCATTCAAGCCCAGCTGTCCCCACGCCTGGGTTTTCTAAGGATGCCTGTGTTCTCCGCATTGTCTTGTCATCACCATACTTAGGGCCCAGAAACTGCTATTTAGCAGCGAACATAGAAGCACCATTCATTCAGCTCTCCCTCTGTCCCCTACTTGCAACCTGGCTGCCCTGGGCTGGGTACCCAACCTGGAGTGAGACAGAGGCAATCCTCTGAGCTCAGAGGCTAAAACCTTACAGCAGAGACCTAAATAAATTACAGGTGCGGTGATAGCAAAGGCTCCAGGACAGAGGTACCTCCCTGGGGCCATGAGCCCTGCTCTGAACAGGAGATCAGGGGAGGCTTCTTGGGGAGATGACTTCTGAGTTCTGGGGGATAAGTGTCCAGTGGATGGATGATGTCCACGCAGTGAGAACACAACATGCCCATGGTAGGATGGTGGGCTGGCATAGAGAAAGCACGTCAGTCAGCTACTGCCATGTAACAAATTACCATGGACAAATCCACAGAGACACAGGGGAGCTGCCAGGGGCTGCGGGAGGGGAGGAGAGTGAGTAACAGGGACAGAGAGTCATTGTGGGACGATGAGGAAGTCCTGGAGGTAGACGCTGGGAACGGCTGCATGCCCCATGAGTGTGCCTAAGGCGGCTGAGCTGTGCCCTTAACAGTGCAAGTAATAAGTTTTATATTATGTATAATTAACCATCACAAAAAATAAAAAGAAAAAATCAAGAGAGATAAAGAAAGAGCAAAGTCGTTGGAAAAGGAAATATGAGAAGGGAGAGTTAGAAGCTCGGGGGCCACGGTGGGGTAGGGCAACTGCTTCTACACAGAAACATCCAGGAGTAGGGGCCAGCAGTGGGTATCTGTGAGGAAACAAGGAGGCACAGGGAAAGTCTGAGGGAGGTGTGCCAGCCCAGCCAGCTCCGCCCGCCTCATGCCCTGGCTCGACCCTCTGGGGGCCTCCTTGAAGGGCCCAGAAACCTCATCCAGCACTTGGCAGGCCTGGTAGGGAGCAGATAAAAATCAGGCTGCGAAGTCCGCCTTTGAACCGAGCAGGGCTCAGTAAAGGAGTGACTGTTTGATCCAAAAATTCCAAGTGTCTCTGGGGCTCCCATAGAAATGGCATTTTGCTTGGACACTGGCAGGCAGGATAATGTCCCCAAAGATGTCCCCATCCTGGTCCTGGGACCTGCAGACGTGTCACCTCACGTGGCAGAGGAATTGTGCAGGTGGGATCGAGTCAAGGCCCCTGAGAGGGGATGACCCAGAGTCCTCATAAAAGAGAGGCAGGAGGGTCAGAGTCACAGATGCACGAGGCTGCGTTAGCCTGGATGCCACAAGCCCCGGGGAGGAGTGAGGTCATGAGAGAGGGATAGGTTGGCAGGGTCCCAAGAGAGGAGGAAGGAAGCAGAGTGGCCAGATTTGGAGGTTACCAGCGAGGAGAGGAAGGAGGCAGGAGGGATAACACAAGATTCCCTGGGCTGGCTGAAGCATCAGCACATGGAAGAGGTAGTACCCAGATGCCAGCTGTGATGAGGGGGAAGGGGCCAGGAGTCAGGGACGCAGTGCCTCTGGAAGCTGGAAAAGATGGTTCTCCCTGGAGCCTCGGGAAGACTCAGCCCTGCCCACACCTGGGCTTGGCCAGCAAGGCCCAATTTGTCACAGCAGCAACAGGAAATTAATGGGCTCTGTGGGTAAGGCTACCCAGTGCTAACCTGGGAGAGAGTGCTGGGTGGCAGTTCAGGTATTGGTCATTTTGTAGGAAGAGCACCTCGAAAATGGAACTGCCTTTGCCCTATTGTCCTCGGGACAGGTGGAGGAATACTGGCCATCAGAGGACCAGCAGCCACATTCTGGCGTCAACCTGACTAGTTCTGTGACTCCCTCACTCAGAGGCAGTTTACTCTCTGGGAGTCACTTACAGCTGGTCATGGATCAACTTTGCCTGTTTGGTTCTAATTTTCCATGGCACGTGGGCGACAATGTCATTTTTGTCTTGCCAGAGTTCCTTCCTGTGGGGAAGACACATCCCAATCGTAGTGTCCCACTCATCGGGCCAACAGGCCTGCCAATCACAGTATTTACCCCTTTTCTTCCCATCAGTGATTGGTCCCCACTGGATCCAGTCCTGCCAATCACGGTGCCCACTCCTTCATCTTATGGGTACTACCTCTTCCATGTGCTGATGCTTCAGCCAGCCCAGGGAATCTTGTGTTATCCCTCCTGCCTCCTTCCTCTCCTCGCTGGTAACCTCCAAATCTGGCCACTCTGCTTCCTTCCTCCTCTCTTGGGACCCTGCCAACCTATCCCTCTCTCATGACCTCACTCCTCCCCGGGGCTTGTGGCATCCAGGCTAACTCCGGGCTTGCTCACAGCTATCTATTTTTTCATACAACGAGAGATATCTGTCTGCACCAGGGGTTCTCAGCTGGGGATGATCCTGCCCTCAGGGGACACTGGGCGACATTCAGGGACACCGTGGTTGTCACAACAGCAGGTGCACCTGGCATCAAGTGGTGGGGCCAGGGATGCTGCTAAACTCAGGACACCCCCAAACATCAGCTGTGAGAGAGGGAGAATGGCCGGTCTGTACGAGTATGATTGCATTGCTGTCCTGTCTTTCCCACTGCCCTTAGCGCCCAGTTCACATTCTCAGCCCATCACTCAGCACCGCTGGCTCCCAATTCCAGCTAGTGCACGTCCACTCTGCTCCCAAAGACGTCCTGATACCTGCTGCAGTGTGGGTGGGCCTGGAGGACATTCGCCAGTGACATAAGCCAGACACAGGAGGACACGTCCTGTGTGATCCCACTCACGGGAGGTCCCCGGAGGAGTCAGATTCACAGAGAAAGAGAGTAGATGGTGGTGAGCAGAGGGAGTGTGTAATAGGGACAGAGTGTCAGTGTGGGATGACGAGAAAGTCCTGGAGGTGGATGCTGGAGACGGTTGCACAACCTGTGAGCTATGCCCTTGACAGTGCTTAGCATGGTGAATTTGATGTGTGTTTCATTGCAATAAAAATATTGTTGAGAGAAGTCAGGAATGTCTGGGCAGGCGTTTGCAGCTGTCCTTGTCACCGTGAATGAACAAGAGAACAGGAGCACCGGGTGCTGATGCAACATGAGGACAGCCTGGCTTGGGAAGCAATTAGCAAGCACGGCACGAACAGGCCCAGTTGACAGAACCTCCCACCCGCCAGCATCTCACGGATAGACCCACACTCTACACCCTCTGCAACTTCTGTTCTCATCTCCCTGCAGTCTCTGTGCTGCTTGGGGCAGATGAGGCACTGGCTGCTGAGTGAAAAGCCCACCATTTTGCCAACAAAGAAATAGATTGCGTGCTCAGGAGCAAGCATTGCGGAGGGCGGGTGACGCGCCTCTCCACGGCGGCCCATCTGGGCTGTGTCCCCTCCCACCTCACTCCAAGGGGCAGGGGCCGAGGTCCTCAGGGGCCACTGTTAGTCTTGTTGGGGTAACGTCTGTAGCACTCGGCCTGCTCCAAACACACTCGTATTTCTAGATCCAGATGAACTTCAGACTAAGAGGTAAAGCTCACTTAGGGCTTAAAAGGAAAGGAAGCTGCCCACATGGGGCTGCACGAGGTCGCCAGCGCTGGTTGGACCAGAAGCCAACCCTGCCTGTGGGCCTGCATCTTCTTCTTTTCACTCAGGTGGAGTGAAGACAGCCTGTCTCGGGCAAGTGGGGGTTTTGCTTACAAGAGAAAGGAGAAGGGGCGGAAGGTTCCAGAAGGTCCCCACACCCCCAATCTCAGACTACAAACTCGCTTCTAGAATTTGCTTTATTTGTATTATTTTTGCAAAGGTTGGGGGTGGGAGCGGGTGGAATACAAAAGCCAGGTAGAAAGAGGAAGATAGCTGATTACAAGGAATAAGAGCACGGAGACAATGCTGGCCCCGCATGGTGACCTCAAGGGAGCGAGAGCCCTTGACAGGATGAGGCCCCTACATGGGAGGGTAAAGTACCTCTGAGCTGAGGGACACATGAGAACACCCCAGACAGGGTTGAAGACTGAATGTGCAGCTGTGAAGTAGGAGGAACGAGGGAGTGAGGTGACGAGAAGGTGAGGTGACAGGGATGAGAGAGTGAGGTGACAGGGATGAGAGAGTGAGGTGACGGGGATAGCCCTGAAGCTTCGAGAAGAATCAGAGCCAGGTCTGAGATCTGGAGGGAGCACAGAGACGCGGGGAAGGGACGGAGACAGCGTGGGACTAAAGTGTGAACTGTCAGCGCTGGCGTCCCCAGTTTGAGCCTGCATCTCGACAGCCTCCAGCCTCACACACACATTGTCCTGGGGCGGGTGGCAGAAGGCCTGACGCTCATCCCAACTAGGCAGTGACCCTGAGCAAGTCACTCCCACTTGGGCAACTGAGCATCCCAGGTCTCCTGGAACTGTTCCAGCCTGAACCTGGAAATGGGGACATCTGGTCATGCTGGGCACCCCGCCAGGGGGCTTCTTCTAAGGAGCTGCCAAATAAGCAAGAGGACTTTGTGAACTGAGCTATCATCATCGTGAGTTAGGTGGGAGCAAGGTCTGTTCGCAGCTGCTGGCAACAGCACGGCGTCTCGGTTTAAGGCCAGCATGTCCTTAATGCCACTCTCACACCTGCCAGCATCTGTTTCCAAACCAAGCGAGTGAGCCTCCCATGCAGAGCTTTGGGGCCGGGGCAGGGGTTGGGGGCAGGCGACTGAGGCAACAATCTTTAAAAACCAAAGTTAATGCCAAAAATCCATGACCAACAGAATGTCAACATCTGACCTCCCAACCATGCTAACTCTACCAACAACCCGTCAAGGACCCACCACACTTCTGACCCCTGAGATTTGGCCCCTAAGTGTCACACCCATGGCGAATGTCCTGCTCCCCTCATCCGAATCCAGGTCCCGGAAGACAGTGACAACTTAAGGCCCCGTCTGGTGGTTTTTCCAATTTCTTCAATTGTACTCTTATGTGTTTTCCATTGGTGTGTGTCAGTGACCAAGTTTCCTTAAAAAACAAAACAAAACAAAACAAAAACCTCTTTTGGGTTTGAAATGAAAGCCATTTAAAGAAGATTAAATAACTGTTTTCATAGGCTGCCTGTGGCTGCATGCCCACCCATGATCCCATCCAGTCTGTGGTTTTAATGACACCACTGGCGGCCACAGTCCAACCCAGGGTCATGTGAATTCCCCACTCAGGTCCAGCTGGCCACTGAACCCACTTCTGGGTGGCCTCAGGTGACCCTCATGTTCAGGATTCACACCCCTGTGTGCCATCTTCTTCTTGAGTGTGTGCAGGACCTGTGACTGGCTTCTAATCAATAGAATGACAGAGGTGACGGAACATCACTGTCGTGATTATGTGACATTAAGTAAGACTCCATCTTAGCAGATGGAGGTGGCTCTATGGAGTAAGTGGCCATGTGTGGGACAGGGAGCTATGGTGGCCTTCAGAAGCCAAGAGTGGCCAGCAATGAGCAGCCAGCCAAGGCATGCACTCCGTCTCTGGCTGGCAACCACGCAGCTGAAACACGGGTCACCCCTCAGCCCAGGCAGCACTGACTGCAGCCTGGGACACCTGAGCAGAGAGTCAGTTGATGAGCTATATTCGGGCTCCCAACCCACAGAAAATGGAAGGTGACAAGTTGGACCTGGGTCAGACCACTGAAATCGTGGGGACTCGTCACCACAATCCAATGACTGATAAGTGTCTCAAATCTGACACTCACTGAGCTGAGCTCCTGATCTCTCTTCTCATGGCTCCCATGGTCATCCCAGCTCACATGGAAGCTCCGTTTTTGTGTCACTCAGGCCAAAAGCCCCAGCGGTGGCCTCCGAGGCCCTTCTTAGAGCCCCCATCGGTCTGCCTATGGCACTGTCCTCTCCGCTTCCAGAAGCCACCAAATTGGGCCTGCCATCACCCCCCTGGGCTGAGGACAGCGCCCCAGCCTCGCGAGGGCTGGCTGTTTCCACCTCGCCCTCTGAAACCAGGTCAGGCCACGCCTGCCTCTGCATGACCTTCGGGGGCTCTCGCTCAAGGCAAATGCCCCGCACAGCCTGGCCCCCACTCTTTGCTGTGTTTCCAGATCCTGCCTCCCACGGCTCCAGCCCCCCGGCCTCCTCGCTGACCCACACACATGTTGAACACGGTCCAGCCAATGACTAACCCACGGGACCCAGGACTCCACAAGCCCTGCGCCCGCCTTTCTGTTCTCTCCCAACCCTCGCTCCATCCTTGGTGGCCTGTCCTGCACCGTCTTCCCGTCCTCTGTCCCCCATCCTTCCTGCCAAGTGCCCCTGTGCATCTTCTCCTGGCCTCTAATGGCCGGTCTGACCTGGTTGGCCATGGCAGTGGCTCAGCCTCTCCCAGGGGACACGGCGCTTGGGTCCCCATTTCTCTAAGCAGGGCCAGCTACTGACTTCCACTAAACCCCCAGCTTCACCCCAGCATCACCCCGGGAGCCTCTGTCACTGTCTTACCCATCTCTTCGTGTGACTTTCCCTTCTGATCCAAAAAGGTTACGGCTTACCAAATCTCCCATCCCCCATACAGCCAAAGCCTGTTTATGCCACAGGCGTGACTCGTCTATACCGCAGCCTGTCCTGTTTCTCCCTGTCCCTGTCCTCGGACCCCAAGGAGCCATAAACTCCTCATTCCCCTCTGCCCCAGCTTCATGAAATAATCCGCTTGGCTAGCCTAAAGGAAATTTAATAAGCTTGCTCTGCTTTTTCTTCCTTTTGTCTGTGAACTTTTGTTAGGTTTTCATTAGAAAGAGTGTTTGTGAGAAAACTATTTCAGCGATGACATCGTGCGTTCTGGCAGCTCGTCAGCAGGCACTGGGAGAGGGGTTCAGAGATGCAGGGGTTGAGTGGAGAAGCTGACTCACAGTAGTACCCGGATAAAGACACACAATCCACGGAGAAGCTTCCAATCGCTTGGGACTAGTTTAGTTTAGAATGCATATAGATCCTGGATGCCATGGGGGGAGCCTGGCTTGGATCCCAGGACAGAAAGTGGGTACAAGTGGGAACACAGAACATTCTAATGGAGTCGGCTGAGTGTCACACCAGGTTGATTTCTCAGCCATGGTCGCTGTGCTGGGGTCGTGAGCAATTTCCACACTCGCTTGGGGAGGCTGGATGAGGGAGGGGTAGGCGGGGATCCTCTCTGCCAGCTCACACCTGGATGTATCCTGAAATTGCTTACTTTAATTAATAGAGGGAAGTGGAGGACAGCAAAGCCTTACGTGACGACCCGCAGGAGGTTGTGCTCTGCATTACTCTGGGGCCATGCAGGTTTGGCTACCTGGCTCCCAGCAGCTCACATGGTGGGGTGTGCTGTGTCTGGGGAGAAGTAGCTGAGCTCAAAGCCCACACTGGATGCAGTTCAGGTTTTAGGGACTTAAGTGAGCCCCAGGGAGTGGAGACATGACTGTCCCTGTCTTGTGAATGACAGAATTGAGCTGGGAGAGACTCCCTCCTCTGCATCTCTGTCTCTCTGCTTCTCCCCGTCTCTGCACACCCCCCCCCGGACACCCCTCACATGCATAGTTCTTAAAAATCCAGAGACCTTCTCCCTACTTTGCTGCTGGCTTCTCTGTCATGAAATGGGCCAATGCTGCCCCAGAACCCTGCTGTCCACAGAGCCATAGAGACGGGGACTGAACATGGTGGCACCCATGGGGCTCTACCACCTCTACCCACACCCATCTCTACCTCCTGCCTTTGCTGCAGAGTGATGACAGCAGACTGGACCCCTACAACCCTGCTTATGTCCCCAGCCTCCTCCTCCAAGACCAGCAGAAGTCACCCAGCTGCTGTTGGGGGAATGCCTGCCTCTGCCCGCTCACTCTGTGGTCCCTGGGTCCCAGACAGAGCCACCACCTGCCTCTGCCCACTTACTCAGTGGTCCCCGGGTCCCAGATGGGGCCACCACTCCAGATGCTTGAGGGACAGATGTGATGATGGGAGCAGAGCTTTCCGTGAGCTGTTCCCAGTCAGAGTCCCACCGGGATGAAAGGCCACCGAACACACTTCCATCTACCATCTCTAAGCCACAAGAGTCACGCCCCGAACCTTCAGTATTCTATAGAGGGGATGGCGAGTGACAGTCACACAGACACTCAGCAGGGATGGGCCAGAGCCAGGAAGAGCTGCAGGGCTGCCCGAGTTTACAAACTGCGGCAGGGAGACAGTTCCATGGAATGAGAGCTCGGCCGACCGCAGGGTGGGCTTGGCTGTGTGGCCATCAGGTCCGTGTGAGAGGCAGTGACTCTGGTCTCGTTTGCCAGACGAAGAAATGAGTAAGGGGGAATTTGTACACATGCAACCTTACGCCACCACACAGAACCACACACTATTCCAACACAGTCACAGAGGACCACACTAAGATGCACAGTCATCTACGACCACACAAGCACGATGACACAACCACACAGTCTCACATCACATCATACCTGGCCAAGGCCACAGGCTTCGGGCCAGAGGGTCCGCACCCCATAGGCAGAGACAGATCTGTGACTAGACCACCACCCTCACCTGTCAGACATTGCGTCCCATGGTCCCAGTACCCCAAACGTGGACCACCTGTGCACCCAGGCTCACAGAGGCTGCTTTTCATAGTCCCCATGAGTGGGGCCAACCAGGGCCGGGGGCCTGCAGAGTGTGAGCACACAGTCTCCAAACCTTTGGCCCCCGGAAGCCCACGCCTCCCCTGTGGGTCCCAGGAGCCGGTCTTTGACTCACGGGATGGGGAGGGCGAGTGAGGGCCACCGGGGACCCTGTGCGGCCCTCTGCAGCCAGGTGGCAGGCTTACACATCACCCTGATCAGGCCACAGGAACTTTCAGGGGTCACCTGGGTGCCCAGGGTGGCTTTCCTGCCTGCGAACCTGAACCCACGACCGGCCCTTCCCCAGGCAGAGGACCCCAGCCCATTTCAGGCCTATGAATGCACCCTCTCCAAATCCCTACCCCCAAATCCTTGCTGTTTATTCAGTCACCAGCCACTCCCAGGTTGGGACAAGGTGCAGAGTGTGAAAAGCCGCTCCACACCGGACAGGGCGACCCTCGCCACCACTTCCTGCCGCCCTCCACCCCCCACGCCAAAGCTCTGCCTGAGGCACCAGGCTTGGTTTTAGCCTCTTGAATTGCAGAAATGTCATGACAGCGCTGTCGGGGAGGGCAGCCCATGGGGCCGCGTCACGGTGTGACCTTCCGCGTCTACTCCGCGGCCACATTCACACACCCCAGCTCGTCTACACAGCCCATCTGCATCCTGACGGCCTGTCCCCGTGTCTACACTGCCGGCCGCATTCGCACAGTCGGGCTGCGCGTCCCAGAAGCTGAAGCCGCGTCCACACGGCGCTGCCCCTCGACCTGAGGTGCAGAAGGCGCTGCCCCAGACCCCCTACAGGAGGGGGCGCTGCGCCCCGCGGACCCCGACTCACCACGCTGTGCCTGAGCGGCTCCGCGTCTGCCTGGCCACAGACTGCAACCCGGCCTCAGGAGCCCGCGGGGCAGGTTCCGAACCAGCGGGGTGCGACACCTGAGCTGGGGGCGGGGCGTGAATTTCGGGGCGGGACCTGGGATGGGGCCGGTTCAGGCTGGGGCTCCCAACCTGCCGCCTCTGGGGTCTCCCGGTGGGGGCGCCCTCCCCTTCCCTCCGCCCCTCCAGGGTGTCACCCGTACCCCTCGCCCCCCTGCCCGGCCCTTCACCTGCACTCAGTACCGCGGGGTCAGGGGTTCGTCCCTAGTCCCTGGGGGTCGGCATCAGGTGGAGGGCAGGGCCTGGGCAGGTGACCCAGATGAGGGTGGGGCAGGGGTATGGGGACGCAGGGGGCAGATGTCAGAGAGGGAGAAAACTCTCGAGGCGGGGTGTCTTGAGTAACCACAATATTTTTAAAATTAACTTTTGACTTTAGAACAATTTTAGGTTTTCAGAGAAGCTGTGACGTCCCTGTTTGCCCGCACCCAGGTCGCCATTACTGACAGGTAGTGTCACAGTTAAGGAACTCCCATTGACACATTAACTAACGCACATGCATTATTCCCTCTGCCTTCTGTCCACGTGCCAGTCAGCCGTATTGTCTCCTTGGAGCCCTCCTGGTTGTGGCAGTTTCTTGGACATTCCTGGTCTGGACGCTGGCCCTTGTAAGCAGCTTGGCAGACACCCCTCCACTGGGGTTCATCTGCTGTGTCTCACATCCACTGTGGTCGCAGCTGGTCTCTGGGTGAACCCGCACCGCCGTGCGGCAGCCCAGCCTCCCCTGTCACTGCGTCCACCCCCTGGGAGACAGGGCCTCTGTTAGAACCGCCATCTTTGTCCCCGGGCATGTCCCAGCTGCCCACACATGGTCCCGTTTATTGAGCACACGGGGGAACTTAAGCGTTTCTTCTCTGAAGCTCACAATGACGCTGCAGAAGTAGCTGTCACCCCTTGGGGCTGAAGAGGCAGCTGCAGCCCCAGAGGGCAGCGATATGCCCAAGGTCCCACTGCCACCACCTGCTTTGAGCCAGGACAGCTGCGCAGAGGTGGGGGTTGGAGCCTATGACCCCTGGGGCCACCCTTCTCTCTACCCTAGGGATGATGCCACTGGACTTTTTCTGGAGCTACGAGCCCCTGTCTGGTGACCTGCCAGTGCCTTCCCTGTGTGGCTGCAGACTCCCGCCCCGCCCCCATCCTTGAACGCTGGCTCCAGCCACCCTCACCTCCCCACCATGGCCTGGAGCTACCCTTCCTGCATCTTTTGGCCTCAGCCAACTATCACCTCCTCCAGGCAGCCTTCCCTGATACCTGCCCCCCCAATCAGAGCTGGGAACCTCTCCAGTCCTCATCAGGCTGAGCCCCCCAGGCCAGAGGAGGGTCTGAGACTCACATACATATTTCTGGGCCCAGGCGGGAGCCTGGTACACAACAGGCACTCAATGAAGACTGCTTGAATGGATGAGTGAACAAGTGAATGAATGACTGAACGAACAAAAATGTAGAAGCTCTGGCCTGCTTCGTGAAAGGAACCATCGTCCTCATAGCATCGTTTCACTCTGTAGCTTAAGTGCAAGATGCTGAGCTGTGTGCCCCAAGGGAGTAGAAACACACACGAGGTGTAGCTGTTCCCTTGGGGCACCCACCATTAGTCCTTGAGTAGGACTGAGGGACAGCCCAGCGGACACCACCACTCGGCCACCCAGGCATTGAGCTCAGGGTCACCCAGGCTGTGCCACCATCGCAACAAGGCACTCTTTTTAGAAGAGCTTGTCAGTAGTTAACTGATAGTTAAAATTTACAAGCATCGGCGATTTTAAATATTCTGGAATGACCTTGCAGTGATTAAGCCACCCTCCCCTGTTTAAGGCAGGTTTTGCCCTGAACCTCGCTTGTCCCCCAGGCGTTGGGGTCCTTTGCTCGAGAAGAGGGGATGGTGACCACACATGTCTGTTCAGGCCTCGGGTGGCCCCTGCAGTCCGACTGGCCTTGGAGACTTGCCTCCCATATGTATAAAGGAGACGGTGACGAGGTGCCCACACCAGCTGGCTTCCTCAGCAACACGAGTGGTCTCCAGGATGTGTGCTCCTGCGCCGGGGTTGGCATGCAGGCACCCGCCTGTCCTTGCACAGTCACTTGTAAGAAAAGGTTTGTATTTTTAAATATTTGGAAAACATCAGAGTATTTCATGATGTGAAAACTACACGGAACAACTCGTGTTTAGATGTCCACCCACAGCTTTGGCTGCAGTCAGCCCGTGTGCTCGCACCTGTGATGCTTCCAGCCAGGGCTGACTACTTGTAACAGAGACTGTGTGACCCACACAGCCCCAATGAACACAGGCCATTACGCCAGGTCCGCGACCCCCGCCTGGGTGATTCCCCTGCAGACTTCAACAACCATAGACGAGCCAACGGCATCCAAAACACAGGGACAGAGTAGCTGCTAAGCTTCCTTCAACGCCCAAGTGCCACTGATTAGGACACCACACACACGTGACAACTACCAGCACCGCAGCAAAAATGCCACGGGGGCACCAGCTGGCACCGCCTGCGAACCTGCCCTCAACCATGAGGCAGGTGTCAGAGCAGGACAAGCCCTGCCGGCACCGGCTCCCTCCGCTCACCGCATGGCAGGAAGGCAGAGGCCAAGCCCTCCATGTAAAAAGCTGTTTAATTATAAGATTCAAACAGAAGCGAGGCCGAAACCACAAAACAAAATCTTTAGGAACATCTACCTTCTGATTCAGTGACATTTGTCAAATTTCCAAACAGAAAAGATTCCACTTGGAGACTGACATGCCCAACGGCTTAGGGCACAGGCCGAAGGGCAGGCGGGGTACGACCACCGAGGCTACATTGGGTCTAGGACACTCTTCCTCCAGAGAGCAACACGTCAACAGGCAGAAGACACCATTTGTTTTTTGGAACAAGATGCCCCCGTCAGAAGTGTGGCTAACGTGGCAGCATGCAGTCTGGTGTTTTCAGAGTGTGCCTGGCCTGGCCTGGCCTGGCCCAAACCTGCACCCCTTCCACAGTGTGGCTGGAGGGTTTGCACCCTCACAACAGGCCAGTAGAAACGCCTACTGACGGGAGCCTGGGGGCTACGTGGATGAGCGGGGTCAATGAGGTAGAACTCAAAAGCCAGATCCAGAATATTCTCCCATGTTCCAGAAGCTCCTAGCCCATGCTGCAGCTGGAGACAGGTGAGCTGTGTTGCTGGCAAGAGAGAGGTAAGGACGTGCAGATGCTTGTGATGTGGGAAGGACTCAGTCCCTCTGTGCTGCGAACAGGAGAGCGATGCAGAGACCAGAGCCAGCCCACAAGGGCTCTGGGGGCAGGCTGCCTAGCCCCGCACCCACCCCACCCCACTCCCAGGAAGGGCAGCTGGAGAGGAGACACCACCGGGGTTTCAGAAAGTCGTGGCCATTTATTAAGACACGTAGGGACCGGATGAGCACAGGCTCCAGATGCGCCCAGGGCTGATGGAGAAACCGGGCAGTGCTCTCGGCCAGGCACACCACTCACTCACCGCTGGCAGAGCTTGTGGCCCTCCTCACGGCCCCCTACCACCCAGAGGCAGGTCTGGACCCCACAGCAGCCAGGCCAACAGCTTGAGTCCACTCCCCTGGGGCCCAGGATCTCAGAATCTGAATCGGCTGGATCACAGAGGGAATGCTATGGCCTCCGGGACAGATGTGTCCCCCTCCTGCCCAGGACAAGGTGTCTAGGGAAACCTGAAGGAAGCAGCAGTGAAGTGTAAGCACCAAACGTGGCATATCTGCGGCCAATAGTGGACAGAAGTGACGTTTCCTGCCCCTTCTGAGGTTCCAAGAGGCTCCAACTAGGCAGACTGCGGGCAAGGACCTCTGTGTCCAGGGGCATGGCAGGCACGGGAGTGGGGAACAGGGCCGGGGTCCAGGTGCAGTAGGATTTAAGGGGCAGAGGGAACGTGAGCATCGGCCAGACCAAAGCACCAAGTTGAAGGGCCAGCGGGTCCGGTCTTGGGGGCACGGCCACACTGCTGCTAGGCCGAGGCACCCGGCAGGCCTGCAGGCTCAGGGGCGCAGTGTGCAGGGCTCGTGGGGTCCCGGGGCGACACGCCAGCCACTTCATCAGGTTCAGCCAGCTCTGATGGCTGTGGCTGCTGGGAGTGCATGGCCTCAGGGTCTCTCAGAGGCTGTGGGCCCTCGGCCGAGGCTAGTGCCCAGGAAGGCTGAGGTGGGTCCTTCTGTAAGAGAGAGGCCAGCAGTGAGGCGTGGGCAAGGCCGTTGAGGCCCTGGGGGATGGGAGGCCCAGGACAAGCAGGTCCAGTCCCAGTGGCCAGCATGCAGGCCACAGGAAGAAACCCGAGGCAGAAACTCGACTCCGACAGCACTGGTCATCCTGCTCCTAAACCTCCTAGGACAGCCCACTGGCTCTGTGGCAAAGGCCTTCCTTCCCAAGGCCTGGGAGAGGGTCCAGCTGGGGGTCACTGAGAGCCACCAGCCTGAGTGTAGGTGACTGGTTAGACTGGATGCCAGGGTAGACAGGACGAGTGCTCTGACTTCCCCAAGACAGAACAGTGATACTCATGTCATGGCATTGCTGTATGCCATGTCCCGGCCCCCAGATGCCCCTCCTGTGGGCAGAGTGCCAAGTTGAGACTGTGTAGGTGAGGACCAGGGTGGCCTGTATTCTCCCTGCTTTTATAAGTTCATGGCTGGATCTGGAAGTGCCAGGTTTCCTACAGAGCCCACTGCCTGAGCTGTCACAGATCTCGCCCTGACAGAGGGTTTCTGTTGGTCCCCCAGCCTGGCCTGGCACTGTGTTCTCAATGGTGGGGGCAGCTGGCAGCCAACACCCAATCAAATGTTGCAGGACGGGTACATCCTCAAGTTACAGCTGGCACAACCACAAGCTGTTTCCTCTGCAGGGACGGCTCAGATCCCCACAGCCACATGGACATGACCCTCAGATTAAAGCCTTCCAGAAATGGGGAGGCACAGGCCACGGGACAGGGGCTGTGGGCTTGGCCGCTTCGCCCAGCTTCAACCCAGGTAGGGCTCGTGGGTTATTACTTCTCGCAGGCGTCATAGCAAACTGGTATTCACCGCAAAGCCACTGCCCGTCCAGAACATGCCCAGCTCCCGGCGCCACAAGGCCAGGCCGCCGCTAGTGATGAGTGTGCAGGGCACCAGGTAGAGGAGGGCCGGCTGGCCGCGCTGCATGAGGGCTAGGGCCATGAACGTCACCAGGAGGCCGATGCCATAGGCTGCAGGAACAGAGAGGGGCGGATATCACATGGCTGGCTAGTCCCTGAGGCCACCCCTGCCCCGCTGCTTCTCATGTGGAGTGGGGGCACCACAGACGTGGTACAAACCAACAGGAGTAGGGCACTCTGGAAGTGAACAAAACCTTCTGGCATTTTCTGGGACACATGCTCCCACTGGGCTCTGGGGTACAGGTAAAAGGGGAGTCAGATGAGAAAACAGGAGGGAGTGACAGTGTAGCAGAGAGGCTGGGGAGAGGACGGTACACCAGGGAGATGACGGGACACCAGGGAGAGAACAGGGACACCGGAGAGAGGCTGGGGACAGGAGAACACAGGGCTTTCTGATAGGTAGCCAGTGGCTGAGGGAAGGGTATGGAACCACAGAAGCAACGGAAGAAAAGACTGTGAATGTGCCCCGATATCTTTTTATATACCTTTAGTTAGAAAAATTATTTTGAGTTAGTGTAACACGAGCATAGAATTAGTTAATCAAATATTTGAATGGCATGGCGACCCTAGAAAGCAAAGTTGTGTTCCCACGAAACACCTGGCAAAACATCAAAGATGACAGGCCATGCTGCCTGTAGTCTGCTCACAGCTCATTGAAACAACAGGCACAGTCACATCCGTGAACGAGCCAGGAACCGCACACATATGGAAGGACGCACGCATGGATAGATGGACAGGGAGTACAGCAGTGCCTGAGAGCAGGGACGTAGGTGTCCCTGAACTCCCCTGATAACAGTATCCCTGCAATTGTTTCAAAGTAAAAAGTTACAGGAAAACAAGCCTTTAACTGGAAGCTTCCTCCAGGGCCCGAGCCAGGTCCCCGGCCTGTGCTCAGCTATTCTGCTTGCTCCTCGCCACATGCTTTCTGTGGCACGCTCACCAGGGAGGGCTCCTGGTGACACTCGTGTGACTCGGGCAGGCAGTGGAAGGGCCGCATGCGGCCGCTGGAGAGGGTCCAGAGAGACCCACCCACGGGACCTACAGGAGCACCTGACACTGACTCACAGGGCGACTTCAGCAGCTGGGTCTCTGCGGGACGATCTTGAGGCCATAAGCCCAAGGGAAGGCTCAGGTGCAGAGCGCCGCAGCCACCGGGACCAGGTGGGAGGGGGTGAGAGGTAATGACCAGAAAACGCGCCAGGCCAGCCAGTGCCCTGTGCCGCAGGGGCAGCAGTGGGCCCCTCCACGGGTGCTCAGGCTCTCCCACCGGTGCGCTCTGCCCCGTCCCCGGGGGCAGCGGCCAGAGAGTGTGTCCCACCAGCCTGGTTCCCCTGTGGAGGGGCTGTGTGCATCGGCTCCTCTTGAAAGCCGAGAAGCTGGGCACGGCCAAACTGGCTGGGGACTTTTAAAAAACAATCAGGGCTCAACACAAATGTCACCTCTGTGTCAAATGTCACCAATGTTTCTTTTGGTAACAAAAGAAATCAGTTGAAAACAAGAAAGAGAAAAATGGAAGGGAAGAGGAAAAGGTAAATCAACCCAGCCACTGCGAATACTGCGGCTGCCCGGCCCTCCCCAGGGCGGCGCTTACCGATGGTGCAGGCCACAAAGTAAACCCGCGACGACTGCACCTGGACGTCGAACCTGTGGCAGTACGCCACCAGCAGCCCTGCGGGGAGAGGATGTGGGCCAGGGACCGGCTAGCGCTATGCACCATCCCGTCCAGCAGCTGTCACTGCCACTTCACAAACAGCTGTGCTGCCAGCTCAGGGTAGAGCTATAACCAGACCAGTGCAGAACCACAGCATGGAGAGAGTGAGAGATCCTGCCTGGGTGGACCCTGGGGGCACTCTGCAGCCATGATCGACACAGGCAGAGCTGCCCCTGGGGCAACCTCAACCACAAACTGGCCCCCCTTGCCACCTGCCCTGCCAGCACGGTCCTGTCCTCACCCACTTGGTTCCACATCCACCCACTGGCCCCTGCCCAACACAAGGACACCTAGGCACCCAAAGGGCCATCGGCGCACCCACTGGCATTCCCAGCCCCCATACCTGGGACCAAGATGTCTCCGAAGCCCAGGAGAGAGAAGGGCCGGTCACACAGGGCCAGTGGGGACGCATTCAGCCTGGGCACCTTCAGGACCATGGGCAGCTGGGGGAAGAGGAGGCGGCAGCTGCATACCTGCCCAGCCCTCAGCCCCTCTGCCACCCAGCTCCAATGTACCTTCTCACGTGTGGCCGAGTCCGTGGGCCCTGTTGCCACCTCTACCATGATGCTGTTCCCGCTCTAACACAAGGGGCAGCGTCAGAGTGGGGCACGGAAAGAGGGTGTGGGGGCACGGGATGGGGGGGCAGGGATGTGGGGTGCAGGAGGGTGTGGGGCGGGGCCACCTTGGTCAGGAAGGGCGTGACGAACACGAAGAAGACGTCATAGATGAACAGCACGAGCAGCAGCAGTGTGCAGGCCTATGGAGAGACTCCTGAGGGGTGGTGGGCACCCCCCTGCCTGTGCACCCCACCGCCACCCGCATACCCCACCTCCCCTCAGGAGGCTCAGACCACCCTGCTGGGAGGAAGTCTTTCTGAGAACTCTGCCCTTGGCAGCAGGAGACACAGAGACTGTTTCAGAAATAACATCTGGTGGAGGGTCTGAGCACAAGTCACACTCTAGTTCCCCTAGCACAGGAGGAGGCAGAGGTGAGCAGCTGGGAGGCCTTGTCACATTCCTTGTGTATTCCTAAGTGACTTCCGCGGGTCAGGTAGACAGTGACCTTGGGTCCAGCTTCGGAGGGGAAGGCCAGGGCAGAGCCAAGTGACACCAGGCCTGGGGATGCCCAGGCCCTGCCCCCCAGGGCCCTAACCTTGAAAGTGGGGAGGCGGATGGTCTTGAGCATGTAGAGACAGAAGGCGATGCCCAGTGCATCCTGGAGGATCCAGGCCCACCTGGAGGGAAGTGCAGCATCAGTCCCTGGGAGGGGGGCTGCTCTGAGAGCTGCCACCCACCGGGTACCTTCCCTCTTGGCCACTTTGGCCACCAAGCACTCTGGAACACCCTGCCCCCAGCCTGACCCCACTGTGTTGCAAAGACTCTGCTGCTGCCAGAGGCAGCGGTGTGGGTTCCAACGGACCCGCCACATTGGGACAGGTGGGCAGTTATGGCTGGCAGGGAAGGGTGACCGACCCCTGCACCACATGCACTCTCGGAGATAGGCAGACCATGGCGGGCTTCTGTCCACCACAGCCGTGGCTCCTACACCCAGACCACAGGACAGGGGGCTATGCATCTGCTGGGTTCACATTCCTTCCCAATGACGTCTCTAAATCACTCAGACACTTGCGCCCGACTGGGCTACAGGTTCTTTGTTGGGGCAGGACAACAACGGGGGAAGCAGTGGTGACACCACTGCGAATATCTGATGTCTGCCTGAACCCAGCACCACGGGCATCGCTGTGCACAGCCACAGTCAAGTCTGCACCTTAAATGTGCATGTCAATGCTCTGAGAAGTACCTGGCCTAACAGCAGGGTCCGAGGGGGACATGAGTGTTGGCCCTGTGCAGCCCCACCTGCCCCTGCCTGGGCTCTGAGCTCCCCTTCCTGTGTCTGTCCCTGTGACCTATGAGGTGAGTCACTGGACAGAGGATGAGAACCTCGCCCGTCGGGGAGGAGCGGTAGGTGCCCAGAAGTGGGCCCACATGGCCTGTTAGTTTACGCAACAAAGCGTCTCCCACCTTGGATTGAACTGTGAGAGCTCATGTACTCATTATGTGTGAAGAACTCAAAATATTTTCCCCGTTTCCTTCTGCCAGTTAAATCTGTTGTGGCTCCAAAAGGAAGCACTGCCAAGACCATTTAGCCACCTCTGGAATCTGAGAGTGCCAGACGGTGTCAGCAGCAGCAAAGGAGGGCCCAGCACAGGCTGGTTTCCAGGCCATGCCATGGGCCCACTGTCCCATAGGGGAAGCTGATGGGAGATGGCCACCTCCCTGCACAACCAGGGGAACAGGACAAGGGGCACCAAGGCCAGGGAGCAGCCCCCTGCCCCATCTGGAGGACACAGGATCCTGGGACACCCGGCCTGGGGTGTCCGGGCCAGAAGGGTGTGTGGCATCTCCTAACCAGATTCCAGTCACTCACAGCTCACATGGCACCCAGCAAGCCGAGTGAAACTGGACGCGGGTATCAACTGAGACGGGTGCACACATAGATGCCGCAAGGCCATCACTGTCCAGGGACTGAAAGGAGGGCTTTCAGCAGCCAGATGTGAACCTGCTCGGTGCCCCTGAATGTACTGAGCAGTGCGAGGAGGTCACAGGCCAGCACTCAGAGCACCTGAGGACAGCCCCAGGAAGGAGGGGCCGCCTGGGGCAGCACTCACCGGTCCTCGTTCCGGAAAACGCCCCAAACCACGCTGACGGCCACACAGAAGAGCGCCAGGAACAGCATGCGGACCTGAGGGCGCTTGTGGAAGTAGGGCAGGCTGTTATCCCAGATCCTGGGGGGAGGGGAAGCCATCAGGGCCCGCACATCCCCCAACACCCTCTGACCCTCACAGCTGCATCCCCATCCAGCACCCAGAGGTCATCTCAACTGCTGACCAAAAGCTGCTCAGCCCCCTTGTCCTAACTCCAATGGGGCACCCTACAGGCTTCCCACTGCCCTCTGTGCTGTGCTGAGGGGCCGCCCCACCCAGCCCTGCCCCCTCCTCACCTTTGACCACCCCCAGTCCTCTCGCCTTTGTTTTGTCTCAAGAGATAGTCCCAAGGGCAGAGTGGAGTTAGGTGGAGCAGGCACAGAGGGTGAGCAAACCTTGGTCACTCACAAGCCAGCCTGCTCACAGGAGCCCATGGGCTGGCCGGCTCCAGGCCCTGCCCTCTCCCTGTCAGATGGCAACCCAAGAAGGTCCCACCCCACAAGCTGGGCTCCTGGTCTAAAGCCCAGAGCAGCTGCCAGCTGCCCGGGTGGAACCAGACGGGGTCCCCAGCAGCAAAGCCCTGGGTCTGCAGCAGCAGTGCGCCCAGCCAATAAACCCAGCGCCCACATGCGCCCACATCACCACTCAGCCCCCACGTCCCCCTGGGCCTGCCCTGGAATGGGACGTGGGGAGAGGGAGGCCTATGTGCCCTGACCAGCACGGAGTAAGGCCCTGCCTCATGCCCATGCTATGCTGGCCCAGCCATGCCACATGCTGAGGGCTCCTTGCACCTCGGGGGCTGAGACCCAGGGGGATAGGGCAATCAGCTGAGGCAAGGCCGTGGGGCAGGACCTCATGGGCAGAGCTGGGTCATGGGTGCCCACAGGGGCTCACCTGCATTTGCCAAATGGCAGCCTCTGGACCAGCGGCGACAGGCAGCTGTAGAGGCCCGTGGATGAGGCCAGGCAGAAAATGCCAATGATCACGTAGACTGCGGGGGAGGCGGGGATGAGGGCCCTGTGCCCAGCACAGGGAGGGATAGACCCACCCAAGGCCCCTGCCCTGGCCAGGGGCTGGACGCACCCAGGTGGTCATAGAAGAAGTACAGGAGCACCAGCATGGAGCAGCACATAACCACGAAGACGCAGGTCATGACGGGCGTCACATCCACCGCCTCATCCTCCTGCTTCTCAAGCCCATCGTCCCGCTTGTGTTTCATGTACCTCCTTAAGAAGCATAGACAGGTCATGGAGCCTAACCGGCTGTCACAGCTCTGGAGACTGAGGGCCACAGAGACGAGTAAGGACAACAGAGATGGCTCACGAGGACATAACAAACTACTTTCTCTGTAGGCCTGTCTACCCTCCCACTGCCGACAACAGGAGCCAGACCCGGCCCATGGACCTCATGTCCTTAGCCAGGAGCTCGGGGTCCTTACAGGGAGGGCCCATAAGCGCGGCCTCAGCCACCTGGGGGCCATACGGTGACAGAAAGCTATGGGATGCTGTGGGCCCCATTTCACACACGCGGCCTGCCTGCAGTGCCAGAGCGGTCGCCTCGGTGCCCTTGGCCGAGTCTCCTGGGGGTTCACAGAAGCTGCACTACAGAAGGTGCTCCGGACCTGGGGACGTTCCTCTTCTGGCCAGTCCTGTCACTTCCAAAGGCACAGGCGCAGCTGCATGGGGCACTCACCTCTTCACGTCCCGGCTCCCGGCCCAGTAGCCCCCGAGGGCGACAGTGCCGACGGCCATGATGAAGATGATGACCATATTGTAGTCCAGCAGTGGCTCACTGGGTGCGTACAGTGCCACCCTCACTGCCCGGCCAAAACTCTGCCGCAGGAAATGGGCCAGAGCTCAAGGTCGGGTCGCTGTCCCCGGCGTCTCTCCCCCACCTTCACCCGCCACTGCTGCCCATGAGCTGTCTGCTGTGACGTGGTGGGCTCTGCGCGAGGGCCAGTGAGCACCTGGCACGCAGGGACACTGACCTCGCATGCGTTGCCTGGGGCTCATGGGAAAGGCATGAAGCCTGATCAGGAGCCCTTACTGTGAACTTCTAGACGCTGGCCTGCTTCAGACCCAACTCCTCAAATCAAAGATGAACATGGGCCTCGGGGGAGATAGGAGGCCCAGATGAGAGTGGGCGGCAAAGAGGGCAGTGTGACAGTCAGTCTCGGTGTGTGGGCAGTGTCAGGCGCCCAAGTCTGCAGCCTGGAGACTAACGGACCATAAACAGCACTTTCTGGGCTGTGGTCTCTGGTCCTGACTTTGGGTACACAAGGGCCTTCCCTCACGGGGGGTGGGGTAAGAGCCCCCCAGGGCTAGCCCACCCTGCACTCAGGCCCAGCCCAGTGCAGACCACAGGGGCAGAGGCCCCACCTTGAAGACATCCAGCATGTCCTTATGACTGAGCAGGGCCACAGGGATGCCGATCTCCTCGTACTGTGTCTTGTTGCCTCCTGGAGGGACCTGCGGGCCCAGAGGAGGCTGCTGGCTGACCAAGGCCCACCTGATGCAGCAGGCAGCTGACCCCTCCTGATGGCACAGCCCACAGAGACAGTCCTCCCTGGAGGAACGGGACAGCCCCGAGAACCAGCTGAGACCCTGGGTGCCAGGTAGCAGGGACGGGGACCTGCGGGGGGGGGGGGGAGGCTGCAGGCCAGACTACCTACTGGGGGAGAAAAAGCTGGTCCTTCTCTCCAACCTGGGGCTTAGGCTGATCAGGGGCCAATCCGCCCTGGGGGAGCCTGGGGGAGGGGCCAGCACATGGGCCCCAAACCCCAAGACTGCTCTAGGACTAACCCCCTCCAAGGCCACGGTCCAAAGGCCCGAGTCCCCAGCCAGGGTCAGCTGATCAAACTAGCCTCCCCCGGCCGTGGTCACCCCAATCTCAGCCAGTGCTACCCTAATCTCGGCCAGTGCTGTGCCCGTGGGCTCTTCCCCGCCTCTGATCCTTGCTCTGGTGGGTCCTGCTGCCCAGCAGGCCTCTGTCACCCGGGTCCCTGGCTGCCCAGATGGGTGCCCAGGCGGTCGTACCAGGGTCTCCTTGCTGACGATGAGCAGCCCACGCGCCCCGCCGCCCTGGGCCAGCCTCACTTTTTCATAGAAGGTGCAGTTCCCCCGTGCCACCAGCGGGATCTGGTTGCTGAAGCCTTTGGCAGGGAGGTCAGATGGCGAGCAGAGCATGGAGCTTGTCCAGTCCCGCAGCTGCAGGAGAGACTGAGGGAGGCAGCGCTCACATGGGTGGCTCTTAAGTCAGGGCAGGACCACGTCCTCACAGGAGGGAGCAAGGGGACCTTAGTGCCCAGATCACCAGTGCACGCCATCTCCACTGCTCTCGGCCCCACACCCACGCAAAAGGAGAGGGGTGGAAGGCAGGCAGGAGGGGCAGGGCGCCAGTGCTCAGCAAACACCTCAGGAACCCTCCTGTGTCCACAGGGGACAGACACGAGGGGCAGGAGTGGCAGTGAGGACTCCTAAGAGCCCCAGCCTCCAGGTGGGGGCCAGGACCAGGGATCGACTCCCAGGAGAAGGGGTGGGCCATCACTCCTGCAGTGTCCTCGCCAAGGTCTGGCCCTTGATGGCAACACATCCTTTGCTTGTGACAAGAAGACATAGACATGTTGTGGCCCCCTGAGATACCTAGGTGTCAACAGCCCCAGTGGACTCTCAATCCCACCCTTGTGCCCCAGCTGAGGTCCCTTCTCTAACCCCAACCAGCTTTCTGCAGACACTGGAAGGGGGCGGTGGGACAGCAGTAAGACAGACAAGACCCTGGCCGGCAGGTCCAGCCCACACTCACCGCCTTGCTGAGGTCGTGTGGCAGATGTGCCCACTGTGGGTTGTAGAGGATGCAGTAGTCCTTGCCTCTGGGGCCCCCCGTTTCAGAGACCACGCGCACCATGCCATATTCACAGGCCACCTAGAGCAATGGTGCAGGGGTCAGAGTGCTCGGGGTGGAGGCCAGGCCACCCAGAAGCAGCAGGGTCCAATCCAAACAGGGACACCCAGTGAGGGTCAGGCTGGATACCTCCCTCCAATGAGCAGACAGGGCACAGCTGTAGGCATCTTGTGGTGGGGTAAACTGGGAAGAAAGCAGGCGCAGGGACAAGTCTCCCCAGGGAGACCCTGGTGTGACGGTGGCCAGTGCGTCCCGCTACGGAATGTCCACAGGCCCTGGGCCCTCCTGATGCCTGGGCTTCTTGGTGGGGCCCGTCCTGTAGCTCTCGCTCCCCTTGGGCTGCAAATGCCTCAGAGCCAGAGAACACACCCCATGGTTTCCCTAGAGAGTCTGTCACAGGGACACACAGGTGGCAGCTACTCCTGACAATAGACATGTGATGGGGACAGAAACCAGTGGCACCTCGGGACCCATGTTTGCACCACAGATGCAGCTTTGCCGAGGTGGGGGTAGGCAGGGGATCCTGACAGACCGAGGACCCAGGTACCAGGCCTAGGGCAGACTGGCTCTCAAACAGTGGGACATTGGAGAGCTTGTTACCCTGGCCCTGGGCACTTGGCAGTGGTGGCGGCATGGAGAGAAGCCCAGGGTGGCCGGACCTTGCAGCCTAGAGGCTGACAACAGGTGCTGGGTGCAAGTCCCACGCTCCACAGTCCCCAACTGCCATTGTTCCAGCAAGCCCACCAGCCCTGGTAGTTCTGTCACCCTGAGTGAGGTACCACTGCCAAAGCAGTGCCCACAAAGCAGTGAGCTTCAAGGAAATTGGATGTGCAGGGCCACTGTCACCGGTGCTCACTGGGGGAAGGCTGAGCTTGGGCTGCCAGGCCCAACAGGAGGCTCAGAGCATTTCACTAAGGTAGCATCCTGCCCCCACCTCTCAGGGACCCTCCACACACCTCACATGTCACCTTGCCCCTTGATCAGGGACAGAATTAGGAGATCCCTATTCTAGGTTCCCCCCACCAGACTGCCCCCAAGTACTATGAGTGATGTATGCCCTTTCCAATGGTACACCCCATGCTCAGAGCCCCTGGCATGTCCTCACCCTGGGCCACCACAGCGTGTGTACAGCCCTCAACCCTCAGGCCTCATCTAGCTGCCTCCTGTGTCTGTAGATAAAGTTTTATTGGGATACTGCCACCTGTGCCTGTACGCAGGGCCTCTGGCTGCTCTCAGCCACCACCGTGGAGTGGGGCAGCTGCCCATAGTGATGAAAATATTCACCGTTGGGCCCTTTCAGAAAGCATCTGCTGACCCCAGGTCCATGAGTGCCAGTTGTTGACGAAAACTGTCCTCTGTGTCCTGCGGGACAGCAGGGCTGCTGCTCAGCACTCACGAGCACATGCCTCAGCTTCCTCCCCACAACCACAGAGCCAAAGCTGCGCGCTCCCAGAGGTCATAGCATGGCTGTGCCGCAAACACAGTTTCCTCGCTCTCTGGCTTAAAGGGACCAGAGGTTTGTCAAAAGGACCCAGAGCTGCCAGTGCCCGCATCCCAGCACAGCCCCATCTGGAGAACCAGAGACAGCCAGAAGTACAGCGGACAGGCCACCTTTTGACACATCACAGTCACAGAGCAGGTCCAGGAGCTCCCAGGGCCACTGCGTTTCAGGATGACCACAAAAGCAGGCACACCAGGGGTTTGAGAGGCTCTATGCCCTTGTTCTGAATGTCTGGAAGGCTCAAAGTCCTGGCCCTTGAATGTCTGACAGGTGAGGAGGCCGATGAATCAGGGTCCCGGAAGTATAGGGACGGTTGACACCTGGGAGAGCGCATCCCCGAGGGCTCTAAGCGTGGCAGCTAAGGTGATGCCCAGGAATGCCAGAGAAGCACAAAACACAGAGCGGCCAGCCTTCAATACACTATAGCTGGAAAGGGAGGCACGCTTCCTGGGCAGGGCAGTCGCCGGGGCCTCCCAAATGCCCTAGCCACCACCAGAAGGTTCTATCTGGACACAAGACCCAGCAGAGATCGCTACTGCTATGTTCAGAATGGACTGGGATGTGGGGAACCAAACTGACCCCGGGGAGAATGCCAGCTGCCCCCTGGGAGCTGCAGCAGAGGTGGCAGTGGGCTGGAGTGGACAGGTCAAGGTTAATGGCCACATATGTAGAGCAGTTGGGGCACCATTCCCTGAGCTGCTGGACTCAGGGAGAGGACTTGGAAATAAAAGATATGCCTGTGACAGTGTACATCAGCCATTTCATAGTCTGCCCCCATGAGCACCAGAGACCCTTAAGGTTCAGTGACAAAGTAGCATGCTGTTCGTTCCCACCCAGTGCACTATGTCGTAGATTCCACGCTGTATTCTTAATCTTCCTTTTGCAGAACAGCAACCGACGCCCAAAACGAGGAACTCCTTTGCCCAAGGTCACGGAGTAAAACTGAGAAGGCAATTCGACCCCCCTCTAGGGCTGGGCTCCTGACGTCTCCCCGACATTGCCGGACACTGGGTGCCGTGCTAAACGGCTTACCACAACCATGGGGGTGGGAGTAGCATCGCGCCTGAGGGAAAACTGAGGCTCAGAAGTGGGGGGCAAACTGGCTAAGACCACGGTGCTAGACAGGCATTTCCGGCGGCGGTTGGAGACCCCGAGATGGCCCAACGGGGCCTGGCGGAGGAAGAGGGGGTCCCAAACTTTAGAGCCGCGCAAAAATGAGTGACGCTGCGGCTGGGAGGGGCCTTCGAGGAGGGGAAGGGAGCCGGGCCGGGGACAGGACCACAAGGTCACGGCGGGGGCTCTAGGCCTGCGGGCTGCTCGTGCAGGGGTCGCGGGTACCCGAGGCTGCCCCAAGGCCGGGTCGGACCGAGTGTCTGAGCCCGGCGGATGGCCGAAGGGCCGGGTCACCGCATCTGGTGGGGCCGGCGGAGCAGGCATAGCCCTCACCTGGACCACAAGGAGGAGGAAAGCGGTTGCGAGCCGCGCCAGCGCCGCCGCCGCCGCCATGTCGGCCGGTCCCCGTCGCAGGCGTCGCCAGACGTTTCCCAGCAACGCCCAGCGCGGCGCGCGGTGCCGCTCAGCGCCTTACGTGTGTCGCGCATGCGTGCGGATCGGGGTCAAAGGGGGGCGGTGGCGGCGGCGCCTGCGCAGAGGGGCGCGGCAAGATGGCGGTGAGCGTTCGAGGAGGCCGGCGGGGCGGGCAGCGCGAGGTTGGGCAGCGCTCTCTGCCTCACGCGCTCTGTTTCTCCCTCAGGACAAAGAGAAGAAGAAGAAGGAGAGCATCTTGGACCTGTCCAAGTACATCGACAAGACGATCCGGGTGAAGTTTCAGGGGGGCCGCGAAGGTGAGACCCCTGCTCCTTCACCCTCCCAGCGATTTACGAGAAGCAGCGAGCGGAGGTAGAGGCGGCTGCTGCCCCGGCACCGCGTAGCCGCTTTGCCGGGGAAACTCGTACAAGCTTCCTGGCGACGCCGAGAGGTCGGAACTGCTATGTCCATTTAGCAGCTGGGGAAACTGGGGCATGGGAAGGGAACCCAGCCTAACCCGGAGCCACGGTGGCTTAGCTGGCGCTGGGATGCAAGCCTTTGCCTCCCGTCCAGTTCTGTCGCTGCAGTTCCTCACTCACACCCCTACCCCAGGGTTCCTCAGGCTCCAGCTTTGTTGGCTTTGGGACTGGAATGTTCCCTGCCGAGGAGACGCCCCCGACACGTGGGGTGTTAGCAGTATTCCTGGCCTCGTCCAGTGGCCCTGGGGGGCAAACTTGCCGTGGCTGAGACCTTGGCGCTACAAACAGTCTCCCCATGTGGACCAGAGGAATCTGTTAAATCTTGTACTCTGTTCTGTTCTCTGGGGCTCCCATTGTTCTAGAGTAAAACAGACCTTTTCTATTTCCTTGTGGTGGTACCCTCGTCTTCCACCGGGCTGTAATGGTGCCTGTTTTCCCTCTGCCGAGAGTTCTCTGATTAGTTTGCCTTGTTACCACATTTACTGCCAGAGTCATTTCCATGGCCTCAGCTGGAGGTTTTTGCTCTGAGAAGCCTTTCCAACTCTCCACCCTGGGTCAGGCCCCTTTGTTAGACCATCCTGGTAGCACCTGTCACAGTTTGCAGCTTTAGGTGTTAACATGGTGCCTAACTGCATCTTCCACTGGAGTCTATTGAGGAGAGGGCAGTACAGTGCCTGGTCCCTGCCCTTCGGGTAAAATGGGCAAGCAGAGTGCTGACGCAGTGGGGAACGTGCGTCCAGGTGAGACCAGGCCACAGGGGGGCCTGGAAAATGACAGAAGTAGGAAGGGAGGGGTGGGAGGTGGAGCCTCACAAGCAGAAGCACAAGTAACTGGGAGAGAGAGCAGGGCAGGAAAGATGGGTGGCCTGCCAGGGGCACTTAGGGCTCATCCCCTCTCAGGTGCAAAGATGTGTCACTTGGTCAAAGAGCCATAACCTAGGATGCCTGTGTGTTCTTTAGTTGAGGTAAGATTCACATAAGTTAAAATTAACCTTTTAAAATATGCAACTTAGTGGCATTTGGTCCCTGCTCCTCAAACGACTATTTATCTTACGCTTTTTCGTTTCTCTTCTCAATTCCTACAAGCCAGTGGAATCCTGAAAGGATTTGATCCACTCCTCAACCTCGTGCTTGATGGCACCATTGAGTACATGAGAGGTGAGTATAGCCAGCAGGGCTTTGAGCCTCCTCACTGGGCACTTCTCACTGCCCCAGGCCCACCAACCTGCCACCTGAACGGTGCATGTGATCATTGCAGACCAGATGGCTGCAGACTTGCTTTACTTCCCACTGTCCCAGCATTCCCGACAAGCTCACTACACCATTGTCTCGGGGACTTAAAGGGTATAGGGCCCATCATCACTGGCTTTGAGGCTCCTGCAGGGCACTAAGAGTATGCCTGGTGTGATTAGAAAGATGCCAGCCCACTCTGGAGCCCTGGCAGCCCTGTCACCTGCTGTCCTGTGTATTAACCCCTGCTGCAAACAGTCCCATTTCCCCAGGCGCTGCCCCAAGGCCCTGTCTGCCCAGGGCCACAGACTCCGCAATAGCCCACACAGACAGGCCAGCCCGGGCCATCAGCCACAAGGTCTCCAGCACAGCCTGAGCCAGGCGTTGAGAGGACGCCAGGACCCTGGAGGGAGGGTCTTGCCCCTCAGGGCATCGTTAATACACTGATACACAAGTTAATCTGGTGAGGACTTGAGTCCACACAAGAGTGTCACGGGGCCACCGGGGAGAGTCCCTCTCCATGGGAGAGGCATGGTCTCAGCTTATCAGCCAACTCCAGGGGCCTCTCGCTTTGCCTTCATTTTCCCTCCCTGGCTGGGTCTACCTGGAGTACCAGCCCAGCCTCCAAGATCTGGGGACAGCTCAGAGCAGGGGGCCAGTGGGGAAACCAAGTCAGCCCAAGGTGCAGGCCATTGGGCCCTAAGACTTATGGCTGCTCTCCCTGTCACAACCTCGCCTGCTGGGGGCTGCCTCGCTTGTCAAGTGAGTCTACGTCCCCTCACTGAGGGAGGCTGGGCCACTACAAGGTTTGGGGGATGAGGGGACTGCCTCTCTGATTTCACTGGGCTTCCTGGTCCCCCTCCCCCACATCCTGCAGTAATAGCAATGGGGCCTTTTTGTCCCTCTGACCTCGAAAGAGCTTCCTTTGAGCTTGCTGTTACTTCCATGGGGTTCCTCCCCCCACCACTCGCACCCTATTGACATGAGTATAGGGGCCCCACAGGGCTTCCGCATTGATACAGACACCTGGACCTCCGTCTGACAGCATGGCCCCGGGGCCTCCACTGGCTCAGGTGTCCATTCCCGAGCTGCCGCGCTACCTAGTGCTGGGTCCTGGGCCTTCACGTTCTCACTTGCAGAATGAGGGCAGGCTGCATACGGGGTTCTCAGAGCTTCCTCTCCTCGTGGGCTGCCACAGTAGGGGCTGCCACCCAGCCAGCACAACCCTTTCAAGGTCTCAGGTTGCGGGGGTGGATCATGGGGGTTGGGAGACCCTTCGATTTGGGTCTTCAGGCAGGGTCACAAATCCTCACTCCTGTCCTCCTCCGCCCCACCCCACCCCCACCTCACAGACCCTGACGACCAGTACAAGCTCACAGAGGACACCCGCCAGCTGGGCCTGGTGGTGTGCCGGGGCACTTCCGTGGTGCTCATCTGCCCGCAGGATGGGATGGAGGCCATCCCCAACCCCTTCATCCAGCAGCAGGAGGCCTAGCAGGAGGGGATGGCAGGGACAGGCCGCCCTCGGACTCACAGTAGCTCCTGGAGGAATGTGACTTTCTTTTTTTTTTATATAGGTTACATTTTTGTTTTCTTAATAAAACTGCAAACCTCACGTGTTGGGACTCCCAGAACCTTGCTTTTGGCCTTGGTGTTCTGGGATTTGGTTCAGCCCAGCAGAGTTGTCAGGTGCCAGCCCTGGTCCATGCTGGGGCCTGGGGGGTGATGACCGGGCTGTCCCAGGTGGGAGACAGAGAGCACAGCCGGTGCGGACACCCCAGGCCACCCTGCAGTTCCTGGAGGGTGGACCAGCCGCCAGCCTTCTTGGCAGCCATCCCTGCTGCGCTTTGTCCCTTCAGTGCCTCTGTGTGGCCTCATGTGGCCTCGCAGAGAACAAAGCAGATGAAACTGGATCTCAGCCCAGCCTGCCTTCTTCCCACCCAGGGCCCTTCTCCACTCCCCACTCCTGGGACTGGGAGCCCCACCCCCTGGCCCTTTCAGGATTGTGGTCATGAATGCCCGTCCTTAAAAGCAGGGTTTTTCTGGGCCCCCTTTTCTAAGCTCTGTCCCTGTCCTGCACAGGGCCGCTCATGCTGAGAGCAAGTGTGTCTGATTTTCATGAGGGCTGAGAGCCGGGGAATTGTTGGTCAAGGACATGGGAACTGGGGCCTTGATTCATGCAGGAAGTGGTAGCAGGACGGGGCTGAGTGGGCTTGTGCACTGTCTGGACCTTGTGGCCACCAGGTGAACTGAAACCAGGGGGCTCCCAGCTTATAGCGGGATCTGGGCTCTGCTGTCGCCTCACACTAGCCCAAGCTGCTGGGAGTCCTGTCACCAATCCTGCATTGCTCCTCCTCCTCATCCATTCTGCCCCCTTGCGCCCCTACCCGTCTCTTATCTGAGGCCCCATCCCAGAACCAAAACCTCCAATAGCTGGGCAGTGAGGGTGGTGGCCTCACTGTGGACTATTCACACCCCAGGGAAGGCTGTGGCCTAAAACCTGGATGCACTTGGTATACCTCCGTGTTGGGGAGTGGCTCCCCTGTGTCTGTTTGATAGTGGGGGACCAGGACTCCAGGAGGCCACATGGGGACGGACTGAACCCGAGCACCTGGTCTGTTCGCTCCACACACCAGCCTGCACCTTCTTAAGCCAGGCACAGGCTGAGTCTGGAAAATTCGGGAGCACTCTGGGATCAGCGGGCCCAGGGGCTCAGCGGGAGGAGGGGTGGCAAGCTTGCTGGCCAGTTAGACTCCATTAGAACCCTGGGCAGCTGGGGGCCAGGAGAGAGGGACACTTGGTTTTCCAGCCCCAGCTTCCATCACAGAAGAAGCAAGGCTGGTCCCTGGCACTCCCTGCCCCACCATCACACCCTTCAAAGCAGCCTCCAGGCTCCAGACCACTGTGCCCACACCCTCACCCCTTCACTGAGCTGAAGAGGGCAAAAACTGCCTTCTGCAGCCACCAAGTCCAGGGCTTATCTCCTCCCACCACTTGCTGTGTGGCTTAGAAGTGTCCCCACCTCTTCAAGGTCCCATTCCCTGTCTCTTCAGTTAAGAAGAGGCATTGCACGTCCTTGCCATGGCCAGACAGCTGGCCGCAGCTGTGTAGCAAGGCGGTTAAGAGTGCAAAGGTTCAAGTCCAAGGCTGAGAGCAGAATGCGATGAGTGCCCAAGAGAAGGAGACCCTGACTTTTCAGGGCTCAGGCAAGACTCCCCAAAAGGAGGCCACTGAACCACATCTGCCCCTGAGAGCTGCTTTGATCTGGTTGGTAAAAGACGAAGTAACCTCACTGCCACCCCTGGGAGCCTGCTGTATAAACGCAGGTGCCTGGATAAGTACAAACGTAAACTGAATGTAGCCAAGTAGAGTGCCATCAGTGTCTTCACTCGGGTTTGCTTTGCTGATGAGAACATAGGGGAAGTGACAGCAGGAACTCAGAGCTTACTTTACAAAGTGTCCTTGTGCATTCCACCTTTATCCTCTTGGAATACTGTCCGGAGGCCACCATGCTGCAAGGAAGCTGGACCAGCCTCCTGCAGGCTGAGAAGATGTCGGAAGAGCACTGAGCCCCCAGTCAACAGCCAGCGCCAAGCACCCATGCCTTGCTGCGGGTCTCAGAACTTCCGGTAGAGCTTGCAGGCATCTGAGGCCTCCCGGAGTTAACCCAAGTGACACCGCAGATGGACTTCGCAGCCAACCCCAAAAATCGTGACAAGTGATAAACTTTTATGCCACTAAGTTTGGGTATGTTTCTTATGCAGAGACAGGTCACTGAAATTTGCTGCCTTAGGCCTATGGCAGACCGCAGAGGGAGTTCAAGTTTGTCATACAGATGTGTACAGTACGCTACCACCTACTTCAGATAATTATTTTGCAAATGTTCTTATGTTTTTATGCTTTTAAATGTATAGAGAAAGATCTGAAAGGGCACATGCTGACCTGGAATTGACAATGGTGACGAAAGGGGCCTGTTAGCCTATTTGTCAAGTTTTAATATTTCACAGAGAAATTCAATATTTCATATTTTACATGAAATATGGAAATTTTAATATTTTGTCAGGAGTCAGGAGGCCAGAGGCACATGGTAAGACACAAAGGCAGATTATAGAGACAGGAAAGGCAGAGAGGCGGAGATGTTCAAGGAGAGAGAGAAATGAGGACACAGCTACCTGGCTGGTGACATCGGATCCCTCTCTCCCCACCGCCTGGCCCCGGTATAAATCCCCAGTCCTCACCACCAGCCCACCATGCCCAAGGGAGGCTGTCCCCTGACCCCTGCTCAAATCCCGCCCTTCCAGCTTCCAGCCCAAGGTCTGAGCAGGCCTTGGAACACTGGGCTGGGGTTATGGCCACCAGCCCCGGGTCCAGCCTTGCTGCATGTGCAGCCGGTGACCACAGCCCACGGCTTCCAGGTCTTGGCTGAGAGGCCTCGAGTGCTGTCTGTGGAAGCCCTGCTCTGGGGGATGTCACTAAGGTCCTCGGCAGGTGGGCAGAGAGACTGACTCCCTCTCCAGCTTGGACCAGCCAGGGAGCCCAGGATGCTACCTCATGTCATGTTCCAGAGCCTTCCAAAAGGCGGACAGCATCTTGACTTTGGTGACAGCCAGCCTTGCCCCTTCCCCAAGGAGCTTTTGTAAGCAGACGGGCTACCACACCCCTTCTGGCCACTCAGCCCTTCCTGTTCGCTTTGTTCACAGATGAAAAAGCAGAGGCCCAGAGAAGGTTGAGCAGCTTGGATGGGCCACACAGCCTGCCCCTTCTGCCCGGAACCCTTTCTGCATCTAAAGCCACCGAGGCTGACTGGCCTGTTTTGTGGGTGTGCAACCAGAAGCCCGAAGCTAGGTGGGCGAGGGCCCCATGCAGGGCAGGCAAACCTGGAGCTGGGAGGGGTCAGGTGACCTCGCTCTCGCACTGCAGCCCCCACACCCGCGAATACTCGCAGGCTAAGCCCTGTGCCACAGAGCCCTAACAGCACCCGCAGTGTCCCCACATGCTGCTGTTGGTCTTGGAGTCCCAGCTTCCTGGAATCCGCCCCTGCTAGAATTCACGAGGACATGGATGTGAGAGGGAGGGGTTTCTGTGACCGGGAGACTTCACAAATGTCTTGGATTCACAGGTGTTGGTTTGAGCTCAGGATCAGCCCAGGCTGAAAGAGTGAGGCCACCCCCATCTGGCCCTCCTGCTTCCTGCAGCTCTCAGCGTGTAGCTCCCCAGCTCCAAGCCCTCCAGAGCTCCCGCTGCCTGCAAGGTCAGCCCTCCCCCACCCCCCATCCCCATTAGACTAGAAGCTGGCGGGCAGGGGTCTCTGATGCCCATAAACATGGGCTGCTGAATGGGAACCATCCTGCCTTTTCACACTGTCTGCATCCACTCCCGGCACTTTCCCCACCAGCAGCCCTGCCGTGCTGACCGGAGCTAGCAGGGGTCAGGACCCACTCAGGAACAAAGAGCCAGAGGCAGACCGCACCTGTCCAGCCTGCTGGACAACCCAAGGGAGCAGTCACTACTCTACGCCCCTGATGGGGCCACGGGGGCTCAGAGAGAGTCTGTCACTAGCTTCGGGCTATGCAGCAGGGACCCAGCATGACCCCAGGGGTCTGGATCTGGAGCCAGAGGCCTCAATCACTCTGTACATTCATCCACTTTCCCACACCTGATGGCTGCACCTGCCATTATAGAGGGGACCCCACTCATCTAGGCTCCCAGGCCACCTGCACCCACATAGCCTCCCTCCACTGGCCTGGACCAGCAATCCTGCACACTTTGCTGGAGAGGGAGGTCGGGGTTGGGGGACTTTTAATTTTAGGGATAATTACAGCCACACCACCTCTGGAGAGCCCGTGGCTTCCTCCTGCCCCCAGCCCCTCCCACAGCTTCCTCCTCAGAAGCCACCCTCTCTTCCCAGGTGATTTGTCTCCACGGCAACGTCTCCATTATGGTGCTTGTAACCTTGGAAACCAGGTACTGCTGCCCCAGGCTGCACCTTGTACCCATGCTCTCCTTGCCCCCCATGGCAGTATCTCAGTGGAGGTGCTGGGCCCAGCAAGGCCTGCCTGCAGCCAAACCCATCTCCCTCTGCCGCTGGATGCCAGCGTGCACATTCTAGCTGTTTCCTGAGCACCTACTGTGTGCTTCCAGGACATGGCAGTGAGCAAAATGGGAGTGGTCGCTGTTCTCAGCGGATTCCCACTGGGGACAGGGAGCAGGGAGACGCTGGCCAAAGACAGAAAAGACACACACAGTGGTTCCAAGGAATGGAAGACACTCTGAGGAAAATGGGGTGCCGCTTCCCCACTCAGACCCTCAGAAACCTCACATCCGGAAGCAAAATGTACCATCCCTCAGCGTCACCGAGTCTCATTCATTCACCCAGTGTTCACTGCACACCTACTATGTGCCTACTGAAGCTACAGCAATTTTTAAAAAGGGCACACAATAATAAACAGGGTAAATCAGCAAAATTACAATGTCTGCGGGGAGAGTGTGAGGAGGCAGAGATGGGGTGAAAGGGGGGACAGGCATCAGGGAGGGAGAAGGCACCTGTGGGAAGGGTGGCACAGACAGCGGCAACAGCCATGCAAAGGCCCTGAGGTGGCATGCGCCTGTGGCCTTACCCTGCCCTCAGCCAGGCATCCAGAGCGATGACCACCAGCTGGGCAGAGCCATCAGCGCCTTCGGTTCCACTCTGTCATTGGGGGCTGAGTCTCTGTGGTCCTAAAAGATGGGTACTGTTCTGAACTCCATTTTACAGATGTGGAAACGGAGCTGGAGGGGAGTCCCCCACAGCCCCATAGCCAAGAAGTAATAAGACCAAAATTGCCCGCCCCTGCCTTGCAGGACTCATCCCCAGCCCACTCCCCACAAAAGCATCCCTGACCCCAGCCCAGGTCAGACACCAAGTGTCCCTACTCATGAGTCAGCTCCACCCCGCATAGCACCCGTCTCTTCCCCTCACACACTGCGTCATTTCCCTCTTGGCACACAGTAGGCGCTCAATAAACACTTTCCTCCCAGATCTCCGAGAATGGCATCAGGAGGAAGGGAGGGACACTCAAAGAAGGAAAGTGAGCACCCGAAGGCAGCACTGAGAGGGAGGTGCTCTGTGTCAGGGAAGGAACCGCCCCCCTTTGTCTGTAGGGGACCCAGTCTGCAGCATCCCGGGATGCAGTTTCTGGGCCTCAAGCCAACACAACAGTCTGGGAAAAGAGCCTGCCTGAATCACAGGTGGCTGAGCTGAGCCAGGCCGCTGTCAGAGCAGCTGGAGGTGTGCGGTGGCCACAGAAGGCTGGGGAGCGTGCAAAGTTACACGCCCAGCCCCCATGGCAGCCTGGCCTGCCTCTCACCCCTCCTTTGGGTCAAATGGCATCGCTGAGCCTCACTTTGCTCATCTGTGAAATGGGACAATAAAAGTGACCACCTGTGAGGGTACAACAAAGAACCCAAGGCCCCTGCCAGGAACAGAGACCAGCACGTGGTAAGTGCTCAGCCATCTCTGCTGGGGTCATTAGCAAGATGGGGGCTGCCCGGCCCTCTGTCCTCAGGCCACGGCTGAAGTCCCACCTCCCTTACTGGATTCCACAACATGAGCACCTGGGAGGGGCAGCCCTTCCAGCCCATGTCAGGTGGTCTGTCCTGGGAGGTTGGGACACCCACACCTGGTGCCATCTCTGTCTTACCTCCTACCCGTACAGGAGCCACTCACCCCAGCCTGGGAGCCAGCATGGGAGGAGGCTGCCTGGCCCCCATGTTCCAGGATTTTAGGCTGTCTGCTCCCTTTCTCAGGGGACACAGGCCCCCTCTTAGGCTTGGGGGTGCCCGAAGCCCCCACCTACCCATAGTTCACCATGTGTACAAGCAAAATTCGTTCTCCTGCAAAGACCCCTTGATCACCCTGTACGCTGCACAGTGGCCGAGGGCACCACAGTGCAAAAGCCCCTGTGAGTCAGGTGAACTCAGTGACTGTGAACTAGCCAGAGAAGGGGGGAGTGGACAGCAGGTATGAGGGCCCCAAGCACGGCAGGACTGCAGGGGGACTGGCCCTGGTTCCAGAAGGAGGGGTGGGAGGGACTAAGGTGGGTAGAACTTAGAGGAGGCCCTGAGTCGGCAAGGGACCGCTTGCTTCTGGAGACCAGAGAGATTAAGCCTGCTCTGGGACCCGCGTGGGAAATGGCCCTGCAGCTCTGGTCTGAGGGGACAGCGCTGGGGCAAGTTTCCGAGGGACACACTTGAGGACCCCTGTGCTCTGTGCACTACAGCCTCAGCATGTCCCCCAGGCCGTAGCCGCGGGGTCCTCCGACGCGCGTCAACGCGGGTGGGGATCACACGAAGCGGCACTCGCTCCTGGGCCTGGGCCCCCGGCGGTGACCGCCACCCTGGCACCAGTCCCGGCACCTGCACGCACGTGTCCCCGCGAGCCCCGCAGCCGCGGACACCTGCGGCCCGAGAGCCCGCACCCCAGCGGGCAGGCCGCGCGCATGGCCGAGCGCAGCCTTGCGCACCCAACCCCGCGCACCGGATCCGGGAGGGTGGCAGCGGGCACGCGCTGGCGGGTGCGCGCACGGCGGGCCCGGGAGGCGGCGGCAGCGGCGGCTTCTGTCGGCTCCAGTCGGCCCCCGCGCCGCAGCCCGCGCCGTGTCCGCGGCGGAGCCGCCCAGGTGAGTGGCCGCGCGGGACCAGCGACCCTGCTCCGCCAGCGCCCCGCAGTCCCCACCTGCCCCCCATCCTCGCCGGGAAGGGTGGCATTTGCCCCATGTGCCCCTCCTGGGTGCATTGCCCCTCGCCAGGCCCCTAACACTCTCCCGGAAACTTTGGGGGCCACTCCCTATGCTGGGGTCCCCCCGTACCTTCCCTGGGGCTTGAAGAGCAGGGAGCTGGGTGGGTGTCTCTCTGGAGCCCAGGGACGCCCAGTGGGATGTGTCCCCTGTCTGTGGGGTTGAGAAGCCAGCACTGGCTGGGTCTGGGGAGGAAGCTGGGTGGTAACTTCAGCCCAGCGCCTCTCTGTCCTGCCCACAGTGGGTCTGCTTCAGCCCAGAGGTGTGGAACTGCCAGGGAGGCGAAGCGGGTGTTAGGGTCCAGCCAAGGATCTGGGAACAGCTCAGCCTGGTGAGAGGGATTTGGGGGCACATGGCTGAGTGCCAGCACTATGTCCAACCTGCAGCAAGGGTTTTGAGAGTTTCTCTCTATTCTCTTAAGTGGGGCCTCGGTGTCCCCTGGGCCTCTAGGGCCTGGCCTAAGAGGCCCATGAGACTCATTCAACAAGTTGGGGTGCAAGGGGGACAGCACCTAGTGGCAGAACAGACCCAACCCTTCCTTTGGAGGGCACCTTATAACTGCCTTGCAACATGTGCCCCCAGCACTAAAGATGCAGGTACCCCAGCCCCCAAGTTCCGAGAAACCTGAATTAGGGGGCCTGGGCCCCAGACTTGCATTTTTAACCGTTGGCCCCTGGGGAAGCCATGCGTGCCCAGAGACAGCTGAGAACCTCTTGCTTCTGGCATGAGGTGGGAAAGGGGCGTCTTGCGTGACGTGGCAGCAGGCAAGGGGACAATCTGGGACTTGATGTGGGGGAAACTTCCGGGCCAGCAGGGCAGTGAGGCCTGGGGCAACCCAGGAGGGCTACACGGAGGAGGCATGGCGTGTGAGCACCCAGAGATGTCGACAGGGTCTCAGAGTGGTTGAGGCAGGAGGAAAGCTGGTAAGTGGGTGTGGAAGGCAATGACCTTTGTCTGGGGTCTGGGCTGGGGCTGGTGGTGAGCTCATTGCTTCCACGTGAGACATTCTCTGACCTGGAAGTTCCTGTGGGCCCACCAGTGGGGTCCCCCTTAGATGCAGCAGCTACAGTCTATGCAGATGACCTGGGATAACAGGAAGGGGCCACCCAGCTCAGGGACGGAGCTCAGAAAGGCTAAACCCAGCCTTCCTCATCTCCCTGTTCTGTTCCCTATCCCAGCTGGCAACTTCTGGGACAGCCCCTCTCTGAGCTCCAGGCTTGGGACAGACACGAACACAGGCATGAGACAAATGGGTGTGCGTCGTGGCCCCAGCCTGGTGCTGCTGTGAACTCGATGCTCAGTTAGCAGGGGCTGTCACCACCACATTATCGTCATCCTTGCAGCTCTGCCTCAGTGTGCTCGCCAGTCGAATGGGGAAGGTGAGGGGCTGCTCTTGGCTGCCCCCAGATGAAGCCTTGCTGCTGAAGGTGCCGGGCTGAATGGGAATACAAAGCAGATCCCAGGCAGCAGCTTGATGTCTCGTCCCACAATGCTGTCACTGCCGGGTGCCCCTGAGTCACCACCTAGTCACCAGGTAGAGAACTCATCAAGCAAAGCTTGTCCCAGGTGGGCCCGAGGGAGCCACTCACCACCACGTGTCAATCCCAGGCCTCAGAAGAGTGCACCTCTGTCCCTGCCACCACCAGCAGGGCTCTGAGATTTAGTGGAAAGGAGCTGGCATCAGACCCAGGTTCAAAGGTTGACTCTCAAGCTGAGTGATGCAGGTGAGCTGGGGACCACTTGGACTCTGTCTCCTCTTCTCCAAATGGTCTCCATTACTCCTGCCCTCTGGGCTGGGATGCTAGGCGAACAGCCACAGTATGCCATGGGTATCGAAAAAGTGGTTCCAGATTTAAATACCTCACCTGAGAGAGCAGCCAATATTCTCCCCAGCCCGCCCCCCAGGCTGGCAAAAAAAGTGGGTCGGGCGGCCTGCAGCCCCCCAAAGGGTTAACAGGGACTAACAGCAGACGGAGGCTAATTAGGGCTTAATGAATTGTCACGGATGAGAGCCCCAGGAGTGCCCAGATCTAGGACACAGGATGCACTAGTCCTGGGGGTGTCAGCAATGTGTCCCCAAAAGCAGCCTCAAAGGGCACCCACTTCCCAAGTCTGTCCGGAAGCTTGAATTGGGGACTCTTCGAGGGCCTGCCAAACCACCCTCCTCTTGCTCCCTCTGGCCTCAATTGTGGTGGGGGGCAGAGGGAGCAGTGGCCTGGGGACAGAGCTGCCAAGCTTGCAGCATCTATTATCCATCCTGCCCCCACGCTCCCTGTGGGTTCCACTGCTGCCTCTAGCTGAGCCTGGGGGCTTCAGCATCGCCTGGCCTGGGAGGGGACAGGAAGATGTGTCACCCGCGGCTGATGAGGGAGAAGATCACTCAGAATAGAGGAAGGTGGATGGGAAGGGGCTGGAGTTCAGGGAGAGGGGCTCACACACCCGCAGACATGCTCGGCTACCTCGGATTGAGAACTTCATGGCAAATTAGTCCAAGACAGCTTGAGGGGGACAGGAGGCAGGGTCTCCATTTCCCAGGTCCTGCTGGGCCCTCCCCAGGTAGGCCTCTGCACTTTGGCTGAGGCTGATGGTAGACACCACCCCGTGGGGAGCTTGGCCCCTTCTCCTCACCCAGCCCCAGGAGCAGGTACTCAGCCCACCTCCTCCTCGAGGCTGCAGAGGTCCCACATGTGTCTCCTGCGGTTGCTGAAACAAATCATCACCAGCGTAGTGGCTTAAAACAACATACATTTCTCATCTCCAGTCCTGGGGCCAGGGGTCCCACACAGGCCTCTCAGGGTGAACCTAGGAAGGACAAGGCCGGGCCTTCCCGAGGCTCCAGGGAGAACCGTTCCAGCCTTTTACAGCTTCCAGAGGTGCCATGTCCCTGGCTTGTTGCTCCTTCCCCCTGGTCACCAGCAGCGCAGCCTCGTCCATGTCTCTGACGGTGACCCTCCCACCTCCCCCTTATGAGGACCCGTGAGGATGCTGGGCCCCCGGGAACCCAGGACAATCTTCCCCATTTGGAGGTCGGGTGATTAGCATCCTCAGTTTCATCTATAAACTTTTTTCCCTTGCCATGTCTTCAGGTAACAGTCACAGGCTCCAGGAATTAGGACGCAGGTGTCTTTGGGGGACTGTGTTCTGCCGACCACAGATCCTCCCATCCCTGCAGATTTTCTCCACACACTGGCATGCATGACCTCTGTCTAACTCCTTCTGTTTCTCACCCATGAACAGAATGGTGAGGTTTGCTGGTCTTGTTCAAAGCTGTTTTCCACTAGAACGAGAACAGGGTACACAGCAGGCACCCATTAAATGCTCATAGAAAGAACGAACGAACGAACAAGGTGAAGACTTGGCCAAGAGCAGAGTAGGACCCAGGACCCATGGCTCCCGAGCCCAGCTGGCACCCGGTGGAGACTTCCAGGAGGGTTCCGGCTCACGCCATACCCCCTCGGCTGAACTCACTTGCCGCCTGTCAGCCTGGGAGGTGGTTGCTGCCGGTCACAGGAGGACACTGAGGTGTTGGGGCAGGCTCAGGGCCAGCAGGGGGCTCCCGGGAATCCTGTCCTAGCTCCAGCCCCTTGCTGGCTCTCCGTTCCATTCTTCGGCATTGGTGAGACCCTCAGAGACCCCACTCTATGCATGCTGGAGGTGGGAAGAGGAACAGCGGTCCTTGCTCTTAGGACATCCAGGCTTGGGTGTTGGGGGTGACAGGTCAGACCACACAGAACAGGACACGTCTTCAAGCCACGACTCAGGGGTGACAGAGTAGGCTGGAACCAGGGTGGCGGTGGCTGCATGTATCTGGGAATGTAGGAGACAGCACTGACTTGGACACCTGAATGGGAAGGATGCGCCCACAGAGGCTGGGCAGCCATGGTACCCCCAAGGCCTGCTCAGGGCTGGGCACCCTGAGTTCTAGAAAGAGGAATGGAGACCCAGAGCAGACTGGGTGGCAGGTGTGCACATGGGCCAGCCCCCACCTGCTCCAGGCGGGTCCCCCCTTCTGCCTATGGCGACCAAAGCCACCCTGCAAAGGCCTCTGTGGCCTCCTCTGTGGCTTGCCATGCATGGCAGTGAATCTGCCCTTGAAACACATGTCCTCTGTGCACCCCAGCCCTGCCACTGTGAGCAGGAAGCTGGGGCACAGGCTGCCCTCAGGCTCTTCAGCCTCATCCGTGCAGTTACAGACTTGCTGGCCTGCAGCTCATGGTGTGGGGGAGGGCTCCTGGGCCTGCAGGGCCTGCAGAAGTCAGAGTTCCATGGAGGACAAGGGTCCCTGTGCCAGGGAGCACCTTGGGAGCACAGAGAGTGTGGCTCTGGGCTTGCGTCTCTAGTCTGCTTCTCGCCGGCTGTGTGACCCTGGGTAAGTCGCTCCCTCTCTCTGGGCCTCTGCTTTCCCATCGATAGCAAAAGTTGATAACCAATTTCCCACTGAGGATGCCTGCCCTGTGCCTAGCCCCTCTATGGCAGGGTCCCAGGGTGATACTGCCCCCAGGGGACACTGAGTGATATCTGGGGACATCTGTGGCTCTCACATTGGGAGTGCTCCTGGCATAAAGTAGGTGGGGACCAGGGAAGCTGCTCAGCACCCATAGCACCCAGGACAGCCCCCCACACAGAGAATGATCCTGCCCAAATGTTCCCAGGGCCAAGGGTAAGACTCCCCAGTTCAATTCTACAGGTGGGGACACTGAGGCCAAGAGCGTTCATTGACAGGTGGGGTGTGAGCTGAAGCCTGCGGAAAGGAGAGGGGTTCGGGATGGTCTGGTGGGGACAGGAGGCATCGGGGTGGAGCTGGTGGCACTGGGTGCCTGGTCGCCATCATTCTGGCTGTGCTAAAGGACGCGGTGAGTGGGGGTGAGGGTGGCCACTGCAAGGCCTTCTGGGAGAGGGCAGGGAAGTGGCCGGCTGGGGCTGGAGTCAGGCAGATGTGGTGGCCAAGACACGAAATCAGGAGTTGGCAGTGAATGGTAGTGCTTAGTACCAGGAGGACAGGAGGAGAGGCCCCAGGTGGGTGGCAGGTCCCTGGGGAGGGCCAGGGAGTCTCAAGGACCCTGCAGAAGCAGGACTGGAATGCAGACCCTAACTGTGAACTGGGGTCCTGGCCTCCCCTACTCCCCACCTAACGCCTGGCCATCCAGGGAGAGGGGCACCCGGCCCCGTGTCATCTGAGAGTAGCTGGAACTGAGGGCCACTTGGGTATGTTGGCTGTAGTCCCTCCACAGCCCTCCCTCCGAGACCACCCTCTGCATCTTGCTTTCAGACCCGGCCAGTGGTATCGTGGAAAGTGAGGAAATTGGGCCCCGCAGGCAGAATACAGTCCCCACCATCCCCCCCAACCAGAACCTCAGAGACCCAACTGCAGGTCCCCTCCCTGTGCCCTCCATGCCTCCCCCATGGAGGAAATGACAGGGCTGTGCCTGAAGGAGAGGTTAGAGTTGACAAATTGGGTCACAGCTTGCGTGTACCCCGCTGGGTTCCGGAGACAAGCTGTCCTCTCATCCCGGGAGTAATTATAGCTCTGGGGCTGCAGTGCCCCAAGGGTTCTTGTGCCCTCTGACAGGCTAGGTCCAGAGGTCTCATAGCCCGCCAGAGCCAAGGTCCCCTGCGGGACTCCCTGCGACATATCACAGTGGCTGTGTCCCAGCTGTGCCAACCTTTCATCACTTGAGTACTCCCTTCTTGATTTTGTCCTTACCCAACCTCTGTGGCAACTATTGTTTTCAAAATTTTTTCCAATTAATTAAAAAAAATCTTCGTATTATGAGAAGTCTGTTCTGATCTCTCTGGCCGCAGTGCCCCCTCCCCCACACCTCCCATGCCTGACCTGCTGTGAGACACTGCTTGGTCCCCTCCTGTGCCCTCCACAGGCTGCTCTTCCTGCCACCACCTGCTCCTGCCCCACTTTGTCCTCTAAGTCCTTTAAGAATGTCCCTCTCTCAGTGAATTAGATCTCTGCACTCACCCGATACACCTTCACCCTTTTCCTGGATTAATTTTTCTCCACTACAGCACTGGAGACAGGAGAGGCTATATTATCATTCATTAGCTCCTGCAAAAATGACCTCTTTGTCTTCCGTTTTCAGTGTCCCCAGAACATGGAAAATGCTCGGCACATGGGACCTGTTTGTTGGCTGACTAACTGATGGATGGATGGACTGAATCATCACCTGAGGTGTTACAGTGTCTCAGAGGTGGTGATAAAAACTGGTCCATCACACAGAGAACCGTGTTTTAAATTCTAGTTGGATGAGCTGCCAGGATCCTGTCCTGGCTCTGTTAAAAAAAAAAGAAAAAAAGGTTAGGGAGTGTTATAGGGTGTGAACACCACCCACTTCTCCTTAAGACTCCCCCTACCACTTCTGATGAGCTGGGTGAACCTGAGCCAGTGACTTAACTTGCTTTGAGCTTCATTGTTACCATCTGTAAAAGGGAGGTGACAGTGGGGTCCTCCTTAGATTGTTGAGGGAATGAAAGGGGACAATCCAGGTGGAGCCCTTGGCCCAGGCTAGCATAGAGCAGGGGCTGTAGGAGCATATGCCATGATGATGGTGATGACGGTGGTGATGGTGATGGTGATGGTGATGAAGATGATGATGATGATGGTGATGATGGTGATGACGATAGTGATGGTGATGGTGATGATATGATGGTGACAATGGTGGTGATGGTGGTGATGCTGATGGTGATGATGACAGTCGTGATGATGGTGGTGATGGTGGCGATGATAGTGATGGTGATGATGACTGCATTAAAGGAGAATTTAAATGGCATATCAGGGAGACTAAAGTGGAGACTTTAGTTCAGAAAGTAATCAGTGACACTGGGGGTACAAATAAAGTCAGGGAGAGCCACGGGGAAGGCGTTGCAGGTGTTAGCCACAGCACGACCAAAGACAATGAGGCAAGATGGTGCCTGATGTGTGGGATGAAGAGGGAGGAGGCCCCTATGGCTGGAGCAGTCCATGAGGGAGAGAGAGGGAGGTCAGGGAGGGGATGGGTCATACAGGGCATGTGGGCTATGGGGAGGACTTTGAATTTTATTCTAGGGTCATGAAGTTCTCTCCTGCAGAACCAATAAGCCAGGCAGCCCTGCCACACGAGAAGCGTGTATGTGGGGAGCTGAGCAATACCAGCCATTTTGTCTTTAGACAGAGCCAGGGAGGTTCCAACGCCTCCAGAGCAGGCTGCTGAGGCCCTGTCCCCCATTCCTTGGTGAGGGGACAGTTTCTTCCTGACTACAGGGAGCAGCAAACAGGGAACTGGGAGTGACCTCAAACCTGGGACAGGTTTAGGGTAGGATGTTACCAGAGGCATGGAATGGGTGTCTGAATAGGGAACCATCCATTCTGGCTCTGTCATCCCTACTGGGACGCGGCCTCACCTCATGCTGTCCAGGGCAACAGTAAGAAGCGAATAACCCAGGAAGACAGTCTGGGAAGGTAGGCTTGCCTGGCGGAGTTATGCTTCTTGCCCAGGCCAGGATTAAGGACGTTTGCAGGGTGGGCACAAGCAATGGCTCTGGCTCCCTCCCTTGGCCTCCTCACCGCATTCCCCAGCTGAGGACAGGGACTGAGGACTGATGACCCCCTGGAGACCAGGGGTCCCTCAATTTCCTCACAGTGTCACCACATTTTTGACTCCGGCGGCTCCCTTCTCACCGACCCCCACCCCCGACTCCAGTCTCTGCCTCTGTCTTCTCACAGTATTGTTCCCTCTGTGTGTCCAGATGTGCGTCTACGTTGCCCTTGCTGTAAGGACACCAGCCATTGTCTCAGGGCCACCCTACTCCGTGACCACATCCCAACTAATCGCATCCACAAAGATCCCATGTCCAAACGAGGACCCATTCACTGGGACCCGGGTCAAGCTTATACGTGTTTTTTGGGGGGGTCACAGCTCCATCCACTGCAGGGTGTCAGCTCACATGTCATCCTTCCTGGTCTGGAGTATCCTTGCCACCTACCCTGATCACCTTGGTCACCCGTCCACACTGTTTCCCTTCGCAGCCTCTCACAGTGCATCCTCTGGTGGTGTCGCCTGTGTGTCAGGCAGATGCTGTGTCTCAGGCCCTGATCAAGATAAAGGTGCTGGGGCATTTACAACTTAGTTGGGGGAACAGACAATGAACAGGGATTTAGGACACACTATGGTTTTATGCAATGGTTGGGCTCATGCAGACAATAATGGGAGGAGGACAGGATGGGGGTACCGGAAGGACTCGAGGGGCGAGGCACCACCTGTACCCCCAGCAGCCAGTGTCTGTCCTGATCTCTGGTGTATTCAGATCCTGGTATACAACTGGCACTCAATAATGGTGTTTTTTTTTTTTTTTTTTTGGAGGCAGGGGTAGACCAAAACTTTTACATTATATTTGTATGGTTCTTCCACAGTTTGATAAATGCTTTCTTTTTAAATTTTTTAAATTGAGATAAAATTCACACATTTAAGGTGCACAGTTCAGTGATTTTAATATATTTACAAGGTTGTGCAACCATCACCACTATCAAATTCCAGAATATTCCATACCTGAAAAGAAATCCTGTTCCCCTTAGCAGTCACCCCTGCTCCCTCCCCTGACAACCAGGAACCCACTTCCTGTCTGTGGACATGCCCATTCTGGACATTTTTCCTAAATGGCATCTCGCATGGTGTGGCCCTGAGTGTCCAGTTCCGTGACACTTACCGAGCATCCTGTGTGCAAGGTCCATCCACGCCTTGAGGAGTGTCAGTGTCTCCCATCTTTATGGCTGAGTGCCCCGCCCCGGTGGGCAGGCATCGTGTTCATCCATCCTTACCGTGGGTGACACTGGGGTGGTTTCGATCTCCGGGCTGAGAGAAGGCTGCTGCTGTGAACAGGGGTGCACAGGCTTTTGTGAGGTCACGTGCGCTCGGTCCTCTAAGGTAGACACCTAGGAGTGGGACTACGGTCCCTCAGTGGATAAAAGCCCTGCGGGGCACTACGAGGCTGGGACATCGGGACACAGGTGCTAATGCTGCCCCTGCCCCCAGGTTCCCACGAGGATGGTGGCGTGGCCCTAGGCCCAGACTCTGCACCATGACCTGCTGGCTGTGTGTCCTGAGCCTGCAGCTCCTGCTCTTGCCCACGGCACCGCGCCCCGCGGCGGGCTGCCCAGTGCGCTGCGAGTGCACCTCGCAGATGCGCACGGTGGCCTGTCCTCGGCGCCGGCTGACTGCGGTGCCCGATGGCATCCCAACCGAGACGCGCCTGCTGGAGCTCAGCCGTAACCGCATCCGCTGCCTGAACCCCGGCGACCTGGCCGCCCTGCCATTGCTGGAGGAGCTGGACCTGAGCGAGAACGTGATCGCGCACGTGGAGCCCGGCGCCTTCTCCAATCTGCCGCGCCTGCGCGTCCTGCGCCTGCGCGGCAACCTACTCAAGCTCATCCCGCCTGGGGTCTTCACGCGCCTGGACAACCTCACGCTGCTGGACCTGAGCGAGAACAAGCTGGTCATCCTCCTGGACTACACTTTCCAGGACTTGCACAGCCTCCGCCGGCTGGAGGTGGGCGACAACGACCTGGTGTTCATCTCGCGTCGCGCCTTTGCTGGGCTGCTGGCACTCGAAGAGCTGACCCTGGAGCGTTGCAACCTCACGGCGCTGTCGGGTGAGTCGCTGGGCCACCTGCGGGGCCTGGGCTCCCTGCGGCTGCGACATCTGGCTATCGCCGCCCTGGAGGACCAGAACTTCTGCCAGCTCTCAGGCCTGCTGCACCTGGAGATCGACAACTGGCCACTGCTGGAGGAGGTGGCGGCAGGCAGCCTGCTGGGCCTCAACCTGACCTCACTGTCGGTCACGCACACCAACATTACCACCGTGCCGGCCGCCGCACTGCGGCACCAGGTCCACCTCACCTGCCTCAATCTGTCACACAACCCCATCAGCACGGTGCCACGCGGGTCCTTCCGCGACCTAGTCCGCCTGCGCGAGCTGCACCTGGCCGGGGCGCTGCTGGCCGTGGTGGAGCCGCAGGCCTTCCTGGGGCTACGACAGATCCGCCTGCTCAACCTCTCCAACAACCTGCTGTCCACACTAGAGGAGAGCACCTTCCACTCGGTCAACACGCTCGAGACGCTGCGCATGGACGGGAACCCGCTGGCCTGCGACTGTCGCCTGCTGTGGATCGTGCAGCGCCGCAAGACCCTCAACTTCGACGGGCGTCTTCCAGCCTGCGCCACCCCGGCCGAATTGCGTGGGGACGCCCTGCACGACCTGCCAGATTCCGCGCTGTTCGAGTACTTCGTGTGTCGCCAGCCCAAGATCCGCGAGCGCAGGCTACAGCAGGTCACAGCAGCCGCGGGAGAGGATGTGCGCTTCCAGTGCCGCGCAGAGGGCGAGCCGGCGCCCACCGTGGCCTGGGTGACGCCCCAGCACCGAGCGGTGACGGCGGCCAGCGCCGGCCGCACGCGCTTGCTGTCTGGGGGCACGCTGGAGATCCGCGACGCGCGGCCGCATGACAGCGGCACCTACACATGCGTGGCCAGCAATGCAGGCGGCAACGACACATACTTTGCCACGCTGACCGTTCACCCCGAGCCGGCCGCCAACCAGACCCTGGGCAAGGGCCGCAACGAGACGCTGGAGGCCACGCGCTTCCCATTGGACCTCACCACCATCCTTGTGTCCACTGCCATGGGCTGCATCACTTTCCTGGGCGTCGTCCTCTTCTGCTTCCTGCTGCTCTTCGTGTGGAGCCGCGGCCGCGGGCAGCACAAGAACAACTTCTCTGTAGAGTATTCATTTCGCAAGGTGGACGGGCCGGCTGCAGCCGTGGGCCAGGGTGGTGCCCGCAAGTTCAACATGAAGATGATTTGAGCGCTCCTGGGCGACCACCACCTACCCTGCCCTCCCCTGCTGGGGCTGCCGGCTGAGAGGGAGAAACAGTCTCTGTCCCTACCAGCGCCTCACTGACGGGTCCAGTGACACCTATGCATTTTCCAAAGGGACAGCAGCACTCTGGCCCCTGGCAGAACTTTCATTTTGTAGACTCCTACCCACAGGACTGCTTTTTTTCATCAGGATGCACTCTTTTGCAGAGTTCCTCAAGAGTTTTCAAAGGTTCCCCCTTCTCTTCCTGGCCCTGAGTGGTCACTGAGCTTCCTGGGGGTGGTGTGGGGGCTCAGAGATCCCAATGTCCCCGCAGCTCACGGTTTACACACTCAGGAGGCTCAGGACTGCTGCCCTCAGGGCCCCAACAGCCCACACTGGGGAGAGACACACACACAGAGGGCAGCCCAGCCCCAAGTGGGGCACATGAAAGCCTATGCTATTCATGGCCAGGCACCCATACCTAACACCCAGTGCACACGTATTCACACCAAGGACACAACTGGATGCACAGCTCCAAAGTGGAATGCACACACCTGACGCCCAGCTGACGCTAAGCAGATGCTCCAGGCACCAGAGCTCAGCATAGGCATGCAGCGCCCTCGTGACAATACAGTTCACACTAGGCACGAGCAGCTCGGATTCAGAACACACCCAGCTCCCACTCAGCTGGCTGCTAGTGGGGGACCTTGTGGGCTGGGCTAAAGTCGGCCCACCTGAATACCCACCCACCAGGACCCAGTGGCCCAGCAGGCCAGGCTGGCACAAGGAGAAGCCACCTTCCCAGGTTCCTCTGTCACCCTCACAGTTGCCACTTGCCTCTCTAGCCCACACCACATAAGAGGGGCAGCCACCCTGGGGCATCCCTCTTGAGTCTGCACCACCCTGAGCCAGCGCCATGTCACCTGGGAAGCGAGGCCAGCAGTGGGCAGCTGCCAGGGCTCGTCTATGCACCCTGCGGGGCAGCAATGGGAGCAAGGCCAGGACAGGATCCAATCTACAGGGAGGCCTGGATCTGGGCCCTGGGGAAGTGACAGAAGCACGTTGGTCTCTGCAGCTTTAGGACAAGTCTAGGTCCAAAGAGTTGTTGTGGGGGGTGGTGGTGACAGGCAGATTGCAAACAAGGTTAAGTAAGAGCTTCCCCGAAGTCGTACCTGTGGCTCTTCAGGTAGTGAGTTCTCCATCTCTGGGTGTAAGTAATCGGAATGCTTCCACAGAATTATTCAGACACCAGATGGGGACCATCCATGCCCCTGATTTCCCCAGCCTGGTTCTTGCCCCCACTCTCCATCTTGGCCAGATAGCGAACGGTTAGGGGAAAAGGCACAGGTCATGTTGTGGTCAGTAACCCCAGCTGGAGTGGAGCTGGGCCACAGACCAGGTTAGGACAGTATTCTCAAGGGACTTGTAGGAAGGCTAAAGCCAGCTTTACTCTCTTCCAGCTGTGCAGTCTCAGCTGGTGACTGAGGGCCACCTGGACCATCAGTGTCCTCATCTGTAAAGTGGGCCTGAAGGTCAAACCCATTACTCTATGTGGATGGGCTGGATGGTGGACCTGGATCCTGGATCCCTCACCATAAGCCAGTGAGAAAGACGGGTCAACCCTGGAGGTTTTGAGCAAAGGAATCAAACCTCAGAAGGGGACAGCAGCTGTTCTCCCCGGGCTCTGGCTGTGAGTGCTGGAGGCCCTGATCCTGCCCCAACAATGTGCACACAGGCCAGGAAGGCTGGGTGATAGGCTGCTGACCACAGCCAGCCAAGATGGAGATCCTGTCCCAAACCCATTTGTGGACAGATATGAGGGCTGAAGGGGCATATCCAGCAGGCCCACACTCCACCCAAGTTGAGCACAATCCACTAGTTTTGTTCGCTTAGCATCCTCTTGACCTTGGTTGCCATGACAACCCCGAGGGCCTTTCAAAACGACATCTAAGTGCCTTTAGCATCATCCAGACAGGAGAGGGGTAGTTCTCTGCAGCTTAGGGTTTTCAGAACGTCACATAGTGAAAACTCCTAGCCCCCTCTGCCCACCTCCATGTCCTGACATGAACTGAGACCCCGGCTTCCCGCCCCACCCTGCTGTATTTGGTTGAAATCCAATAAAAATGAAACCAGTTTAATAACACTCCTCAGGTTTTGTATTTTTTTTCTCATGGGAGGAGTAGGGGCAGAAAGCAGGAACAAGGAATAAGGGCCTGCTGGGGTCAAAATGGTTGCCTCATCCCTCAGTTTCTCCATCTTCAGTGGCTGCCCGAGTCCCAGTTCAAACCAGGTCAAGATCCAGGCTTCCTGAATCCTGTCTTATTCTTGGGGTACAGGGTCAGAGGAGGGGAACTCCTGGGTGATGAAGGGATGGAAAGTGAGATCATTCCATTTTTTAAAGGACGACCAGCTAGTATGGCTGTGAAGACTGAAGGACACTTTTCTTCACTGAACACAGAGAGAGGTGGGTTTGCCCGGGGCACACAGCAAATCAGAACAGGGCCGGGCTGACTGCAGTGCTACCGCCCAGAGCACAGGGGCACAGGGTCGGGTCGAGGGTCCCAGGATGGGCTGGGACTTCTCGGAAGGTCCCACAGAAGGGGAAGTGGTTCTCCAGGAAGTGAAAGCCACAGAAAACACAGCCTTGCTTGCATTTCTCTCCAAACAGTCATCACTGGGGTTCCCTACTCTCCCCAAAGATGGCCGACTTCACGCATCCAGCTCCCCTGACCTCCCCGGGCTCGCTGGGGCCGCCCGCCCTGTGTAGTGACTGGCGGGACCTCAGCATCTTCGACACCTGTCCCTGCTGGGCTCTCATCCCTGGACTGTTTTCTTCTGGGTGCCACCTCCTGATGTTCCCCCAGGCTACTGCTCCAGCCTGGAATACTGTCCCCACCTCTGAGATGTAGGCCTGTCCCTGGGGAGGTGGTGCAGAAGGGCCTCAGCCCCGGCCCAGCCTGTGGTCTAGCTGTTGCACAGGCATTTCCGGCTCTCCGCCAGTGACAGGTCAGACAGCCCAGGGGCTGCAGCCATCAGGAGTCTGTCCCCAAGGCCCTCTGCCCTGCGATCACGCCTGTCCTGAGGTGAGGGACTCTTGGAGGGGTGCTGGGGCAGGGAGAGGGCAGAAGCGGCCACTTGCCCAGGTTGGGGTGAACTGGACTCCAGATGGGGCAGAGCTGGGGGCCGGGCTGCCATTGGCTTGAGGCGACGAGGCCCAAGCTCAGGTCCTTGAGTACTGTCAGTGGTCCCCAGCTGTCCTCCAGGTGGCTTGTCCTCACTGCTGGACAGTCTATCCATGCCACGAAAGAACAGGGTTCTTCTCAGCACTCCAAAAGGTTGGTGGGTGACACACCTGCCTCCCCGATGAGGAAAAGAGCCCAGAGAGGAGGAGAAATGCTCCCAGGGCCACACAGCAGGGTCGGGGTTGGGCAAGAAGACAAGGTGCACAGACCACCCTGATCTCACCCAGGGCCCGGCACCCCACTCCTCCACTGCTGCAGAGACCCCGCACGTGCTCCGCACGCCCGCCCCCGCTCAGCAGCATGAACAGTCCAGAGCCACCCACTGCGACCCCTGGACCCAACGCCCCCACCTGGCCGACGCAGCCCACCTACGGCAACCTTGGTGAGTCACTACCCAGGGGCGCAGGCTGGAAGGCGTGGCAAGAACCGCCTCCCCAGATGGCCAGAGCAAGGGGGTGGAGTCTCTCTGGCCATTGGCTTGATTCTCTTTTCTTCCATCTCTATTAAAGAAAAGAGAAAAAGAGGCAGAGCTCACCAGCTTGTAAATATGAGAAAACAGGAGTTCAGGGAAGTGCGGTCGGCTACCCAGAGCCATGCAGGGAAGTGGGCCATCTGATGCCTGTCGGCCGCTGCCTGTCACTCCTCTGAGCCTGGCCCCTTGTCTGTGCATGGGGTGGTGTCTCGGCCCCACAGGGCACAGGGCAGATGGGTGCTGGTTTTATTTCCATTTCGGAGACGGGGGCATGGAGCCCAGGGGTGCGGTCTGTTTCCAGGGCCTCATGCTCTGTGTCCTCTCCCCGCCCCACAGGTAAGGTCCGTGCCCACCTGCTGCCCTCCAAGGCCTGCCGACCATGGACATCTGGGTCCTCCTCGACCGACCTGCAGGTCCCGCCCCCACCCCTGCCCAAGAAGACCCTGGCCAGGGCCCGGTCCCTGCCTGCCCACAACATCCCCAAGCCCAGCCCGACTCCAGCAGGGCAGGCTCGGAGGACCCTTCTGGGGTCCCGCAGTGTGGATGAGAGCCAAGCAGGTGATGACAAGGAGGGGCTGGCCTGTCCCCAAGCGGAGCTCCTCTTGTGCTCCTTGGACACGGAGCTGGGCCTGTCCTTCCACGACTTGCTGCGCCCAGAGGCCGTGCACACCATGCTGGAGGCCCGCCAGCTGGAGGGTCTGCGCCAGTGTGCATGCACAGCTCCAAGCGCGGTTCCTGGGGGGCCACCCAGGTCCTTGCCGCCCAGGCCACAGCTTCCGCCTCCTGGACAGGTCTCCCTGCGTGGAGAGCGGGGAGGCCCTCTACTACCGCCTGGTTCGAGTCGACAAGGAGCTGTGGCACATCCTGGCCGCCAAGGTGAGCAGCCTGCACCTCCTTCCTCCTGGGAGCGCCCCCCAAACTTCCCTCCTAGGGTTAACCCACACCCACACCCCGCAGTTTGCGTTCACCTGCTTATTTGGCAACTAACATGATGAATTAACAGCCCTTGGAATCACGTTTCTCAATTACCTGGGGATCTCTTTAAAACTCCTCCCCTACTCCGCTCAAGTGCTCACAGATCTGCATTTTAACTCACCCCACAGTGAATTCTGGCTAGAAGCCACTGAGTTCAGCCACAGCTGGCTGACTGCTAACCTTTCATCAGATGCTTCTGTTTTACGTACTACTAAGGGAAAAAAAAAAATCCTCTTGAGTAAGGTGTATCATCAAGCGTCAGACACTCACCATTTTGGAGGACCCTCATCAATTAAATGGAATGTGTTATCTGGGGTCCATTTTGCAGATCGGAGCATAGAGGGAGTTGTTGCTGGCTGTGAGTACTTTAGTGGACAGCTGGATCCTGGCTCCAGCTCAGAGGCCTCTTGGTGTTTTATTTTTAAAACCCACCTCTATAGCCCCCCCACAACACCTGCAACTTTTAAACCCCCTCCTCCAGATGATTCTATGTAATCCCCAGACCTGAGTTCTGCTGACCTTCTAAAGAGCTTTGTTGTCCAGTGCTGCAGCTGCTGGCCTGCTGCAGCAGCTGGCCATGCGTGACCACTGAATGCATAAAACGGGGCTGGTCAAAGGATGTGATGTGTTCTAAGTGTCAAATGTACACCTGATCTTGAAGACTTAGTATCAAAAAACAATAATGTAAGACATCTCCATATTTTTTATATGGATGATCTGTTAAATAATACTTTGGATATAACAGGTTAAATGAAATAAATATATCATGAAAATTACTTTCAACCTGTTTCTTTTCCCTTTCTTAAAATGTGGCTACTGAAAACAATTTAAATGACAGCACAGCCCACATGGTGTTTCAACTGGACAGCCCAGCTCTGGCTCCTTGGCTGTCCCCTCCCACTTCACCGAGTGGTCAGAACCCAACCCTTTAGCAGACAGGAAAGTTTCACACCATCCTCCCCAGTGTAGTTTTCCTTCAAATCATCTTGGCAGCAAGCATGGAATTACCATCGGACCCCTGCTTCTGGAGGCTGCAGGCTGCCTCCCCCTACAGCCAGACAGTAGGTAAGGCAGAAAGTCTTCTGGGCAGATAGAGTGGCTAGGGCATGCTGGGCGGGTTTGGGGGACTCCCTGGAAAAGCCCTGAGGAACCCTCGGGAAAAGCCCTGAGGGACCGACCCCCTCTGCCCCACAGGTGCCGAAGCCGGAAGCCAAGGAGCCTCACCCGTGGGGCCTGGAGTTTCAGGCCTCGCTCCCCACGCACTTCAACCTCCAGGGGCTGTGCGGTCTGGTGCCCAAGGGTGAGCTGCCGGAGGCGCCCTGGAGTGGTCCCGTCGCCCTAACCGCGGAAGAGCCGGAGTGCACGGTGGCGCAGTGGCTGGCGGAGGCCAGCACGCGGAGGCCCACGGACTTCGCCTGGACTTTGGCCCTGCTGCTGCTGCAGCTGAGCGCGGCCCTGGAGTGCCTGGAAGCCCGGGGCGCCACCCTGGCAGAGGTGCGCCCAGAGAACCTGCTGTTGGCGGCGCCGCGAGGCTGCGCGGCCTGGGGGCCCCTGCTCCTGCTGTTTGCAGACTTTGGCCAAGTCCGCCCACAGCCGCCAGAACCCATGGGCGCTCACGCGCTGCAGCTGGGTCGCCTGCTTCGCACGCTGCTCGGCCGCGTGCCCTTGGCCACGCCCTTGACCGCGGGCCTGGAGCGCCTGGCAACCCAGCTTGCCCGCGCGCGCCCGTCGGCTGCCCTGACGCGCAGCGCTCTGCAGGCACTGCTCTGGGGCCCTGGGCCCGCGTTCCGGGGCCGCGGAGCATCGCTAGGGCCCTTCGAGTGCGCCGCGCGCTGCTGGTCCTTCGCCTGGCGGAGCGGGCCGCGGGCGGGCAGGCACCTGGCCTGGAGGACTGGCTGTGCTGTGAATACCTGCTGGAGGCCACCGAGGCCTCGGTGGGCTGCGCCTTGGACCTGCTGTGGGGTTGACCCCTCCCAGAGCGGACACGCCTGTTCCAGGACTTCTTCACGAGGCAGGAGCCCCTTTTCCAGAGACGGGGCTGGTGGCAGTGTCTCCACAGTAGGATAGGTCCCTCCTTCCAGAAGGAGCTAGAAGACCAGCAGAGAGTGCCCCAGTGGGGATGCTCCCTGCAACGCCTGCCCCTTCCATGCTGGGGACTTACGCCCAAAGCCTTCCCAAGAGGGCGGAGAGCAAACGGCCAGTGCCAGCTGAGGCTTTCCCATGCCAGGGCCACTCACCTCTCTTCCAGGTGAGGATGCTCCTTGCCAATCAATGTCACTCTGAGTGTGTGGAACCCCTCCCCCTGCACCTTCCAGAAGCCAAGGTGCCCTTCTAATGCCAGGCTAACAGTCTTTGTCTCCACTATGGCTCAGACACTCCTTCCAGTGTCCACATCAGAGGTATGCCTGGCCCTGGAGCACCCCCTGGTGCTGGAGATGGCCAGTGACTCCTCCAATGTGACTGTCCTTGTCAGGGGGCCTCTAAGGGGAGGGGAGAGAAAGGAGCCCACCCAGTACAGCCCACCCCATGAGGTCTGAACTCCCTAATGTTCCCATACCCTGCCACCTCCCCCATGATCTCTCCACCCACCATGACCTCCTTGCTGTCCCTGTCCCAAGTAATTCTGTCCAGCCACCCAGCCTTTGCATGGACTGCCCCCTCTGACAGACTGTGCCACCCCACCTCTTCTAAGTAAATAAAAGCGGGACCCCAGGGCCCTTCCCAGCTCCTCACCCCGCTTCTCCTACCTTTTGCCCCAGAGCATTTATATCCACCTAGAAGTGTTTATCCACCTCAGACCTGTCACTTGTCAACCTTACCCACCAGGCTGAATTCCCCCAGGACAGGTGCCAGGCTTAACACACAGTGCCTAATTAATAGGACAAAATGATGAAATAAACAAACTGTGTGCAAGACTCATCCAGGGACATGAGGGAGAGAATGGGCTCTGTTTGTTCCTCTGAAAAGTGGACACAGATGCTCTGGCCTGGGGCCTCATCATGCTGCCTCATTCCCCCTCCCCTAGCATGGTGATTCTTAAGGATCTTGGTGAATGAATCTCTGAATGAACAGGCCCCTGTCCTGCTCAGATCTCTCCCACAGCTCCCTAGGGCCCCCAGAATACACTGGGGCTCCGCAGGCTGTCCCGACCTCCGCCACACTGCCCAACATGGAAATGCCTTATGGCCTCCGGGCCCTGCCCAAGCCCGTCCCTCACCTCCCCTCTACTCTGACTTCCCCTTCCATGTTCCCGCCCAACACCCTCTCTGCCTGGGAGTGTATCCAGCTCCATGCCCCAGGCCTTTGAAGACTGGCTCTATCATCACTCAGGTGGCTATCCCACCCCACCCCCAGATGAACTCCGGTCCCCCAGTACCTTTCCTCTTCCCTCTGCAGCCCATTTCTCACCCCAAACCTAGATGTGACTCTGGGCGATACTCCCTGATGCAGCCAGCACGTGGCACTGCAGTCCTGCCTGTCCTGGCCTTCAGCACAACCCACAAACCTGGCCCCCATCTAAGGGACCATCTCTGCCAAGAGTGCTCCTGCTCCAGCTCCACACTGCAATGCCCACTCCCAACAGCAATGAAGATGCATGAGGGTCCTCACAGACACTGAAGGGGGGCCCACAGTCACACCCCCATCCCTACGTGACACTGGAAAAGTCCCTAGCTGGCCCCAGCCTGAGAAAAAAGTTGGCCAGCCTCCAAGTCATGGGAAAGAGGAAAGGAGTCGTCCAAAGTGTAGGGTTGGGGTGGGCTGCTACAGAGTGGCCTGGAGGCAAAATGAGGCAGAGGTAGCAGGGTGGGGACCAGGGACTCTGAACCAGCCTGACAGCTAGCACCTCCCAAGAAAACCTGGTTGTGGCCAGAGGTGAGACCGAGCCCTTGACTTATGCCAGGTCCCTCTGCCCGTCAAAGGGGTCACTCAAGAGGCTTGCACAACACCCCTCCCCACAACCCAAGACACCCCTGCCAGCCTCCATGAACGCTGACACCACCGAGCCAAAAACAGGTCTTGGAGATGTAATGTTTTATTTGATTTTTGAGAGCAATAGGATAGATTAATACGTCTTTCCAAGTTAAGACCTAAAACTGTTTCCAAAACTTGAAATAAGAAATTCCTGCTTGAAGTACAAGGATAATCTGAATCATCTTAAACCAGCAATAAAAAAAGTAAAATATAAATTTTTATTTAGAATTAAAGCAAATACTTCAGTATCACAAACACAATATTAAACTTCAAGAAATATATCGCTAATTTGGAGTGAGCGTTTATTTGCACAATTACAACATGCGGACAAACCCAGAAGAGGGGAGCGGGCCTGGCAGCTACACCCCAGGCGCAGCTGGTCACACCAGTGGCGTAAGCGTGACAAAGGGGCTGCGGTCTGTGGGGACCTGGGGGTGGCAGCGAAGGTGAGGGGCGCAGGCGGCTCAGCCACTAGCCGACCTCATCAGAAGACTCTCTCTCGAACATGTAGGCCATGAAGCAAGCGTCGGGTCTCTTGGGGACAAGGGGGTGCCCTGGTCTCACAATCTCAAAGCCCATAAAGCTGAAGGTGCGGAGCAGGGCAGCTGTGGAGGAAAATGAGTCAGAACCACTGGGCCACCAGTACCTGGGCTTGGAGCCCGCCTGCCCACCCCGCAACAACCCCTAACAGAAGGCCTGGGGGCTTTGCCAATGGGAAAGGGGCAGGGCAGAGTGGGGACACCAGCACGGTGCAGCCTGAGCCATGGACAGAATGAGTGGGCGCCATTGAAGGTCTGAGAATGGGACCAAGGGCGGAAAGCTACGCCCCAGGCTGTGCCCCACAGGAAGTGGGCGACCTTCTCCCCTTAACCCTGCAGAAGCAGATTGCCCTGGTGGTCACCCACCTCTGTCGTCACGGTTCTTGTGGAAGCAAATGAAGACGTGGTCAGCATGCAGCTGCTCCTCAGCAAACTCGAGAAGGACTGCAAAGCTGAAGCGCCACGTCAGGATCTGCACACTCGCCATGGAAGCCTAGCCCCCGCCCGCCCCTCTCCAGGGCCTAGTAACCCACAGTACCCTTCTGGAGGTCGCCCCTTGGGGGACCATCCTGGGCACTGGGGGTACTAAGCATACCCGACCCCACCTACTCAATACCAGAAGCACCCCCAGTGTGACAAACACATTAAGTCCCTAGCTATGGCCCAATGTCCCCTGGGGGGGAATGCTGAAAATTGTTGGTCCACTGCTCAAAAATGGATCCCTTGGGCCCGTCCGCCTCGCGGGGGAAAGTGGTGACACTCATGGGGCCCTCACCTGTCCTTGGCCCCCTCAGGTAGAGCACCACCTGGGATCTCCACATAGAGGCTGCCGCTGCTCAGCACCGCCCTCCAGTGGACGTGCTTGGTGTCTGTGAGCCTGGTCTGGAGATTGAGAATTCTGGCCTTGTCGTTGGACGTTAGTTCCTCTGTCACATTCAGCCGATTGTCCTGCACAGGGAGAAGATAAGGCTGCCCTTTCACACCAACTCACAGGCTGTGATCTTCTCCTTGGTGCCAACAATGGGGAAAACCCAGAAAAGTACGCACATGGCTGGTCACCCAACCCGGCGGTGCTGTCAGCTGTGTATGAGGCCTCCCAGGGATCTGAGGGGAGGTGGCTCTGCCCAGGGTCAGGGTGACAGACAACTCACCAAGGGCTACCTGTGCTTGGGCAGGGCCTGGCCACAGTTTGCACTTTGTGCATCCTGATTTCCGGATTCAAAGGAGTCAATAAAATCGCATAGATGACGCCTCTGGCACAGGGCAGTGTACCAGAATCCTCTACCACTGTGCAAAGGCTGGGACCTTCCTCCCTTCCCACCCACCTCACCACCTCACCCATAGTACTTACAGAGTAAACTAAGTTAGCTGACAGACTGTGATCCCGCTGACTATTCCCTCGCCCACCTGGGATCTTCAGGGGTGGGTGAGGGGCATCAGGAGCACCACTGAGGCCCTGGACCCAGGTGACTACAGCAGTTAACAGAGACCCTGGAGCTAGAAGAAAAAGGGCTAGTTAGCAACACTGGCCTTTCCTGACAAGGCAGGCTTCAGCCAAGCCACATGCAGACCAAGGACCCCTGCCTCCCACCCTTCAAGTTCCATGTTTACACTAGTTCAGCTCTGCCTGGAACAGCTCAAAGACTCCACCCAAGGACTCAGACAGACCACTTACATGGGTGGCTTCCGCAGTGACCGGCCACAGACCCAAACCCCACTTGGTGCCTTCAGCCCCCACATCACCTAGGAGACAGGCATAGCCTCACCAACCCAATCCCTCCCCGCTAGTCTCTGCTTCCCATTTCTGGGTCCCCACCCTTCAGCTTCCCTTTTTCCACTCTGCAGTCTGCAGCCAAGATCTTAAGTTCTAGCCCTTACTCAAGGGACCAACGACCTGTCTTTCCCCATAAGAAAGCCTCCCGGGCGGCCGTTCTCTTGTCCGCCCAGCACCAAAGAGGCGTGTGGCGGGGACAAGCCCGCGGAGGCGCCCCTCCCGCTGGCCTCCGAGTTGCGTCATCTCGGCAGAGCGGCCCTGTGCCCCGGGGGAGAAATTTTTTTTTCACAACCGCGTAGTCTGCAGCGCCAGCAGCCATTTGCTGCGCAGTGTAAACAAGCCCCAGAGTCGCCTCCATTTTGCCCGGCTACCACTGGTTCCAGCCCGCAGCCGCGGCCTGGAACATCGCCCCCGCGGGGTAATGGAAAGCCCAAGGGAGGGGCGGGTCTGAGAGCGTGCCAACAGCAGCCAGCACACTCCATCGCGGGCCACCGCGCCTAGGAAACGGACATGACCGCGTCCGACCCATTAGTCCCTAACGGGAGGGGGCGGCACGAAGCGCCAGGGCTCATATGCACTAAGAGTGGTCCGGTTATTACCCCGAGAAAAGCCCCAAGAAGCGCCTACGTGGCGCCTCCCCCCCCCGCGCTTTCTCGGGGGCCTGCCGTACCCGAACCGACCACCTTTGGGGCCAAAAATGGGGGGGTCACCAGGGAGACCAAAACGGGGCGCGGCATGGCGGCCCCGGTTGGTGGAGCTCCCCCATCCGCGGAGTGTTTCCGCTCCCCGCGATCGATGCTTGTGGGCCGCGCCTGCAAAGCGCAGATTCATGGGATTCACGGACCTGACCTCAGCCTGAAACCAGCCCGCCCCCAAAGCTGCACCCGGAGCCCGCGACCCTCCCGCAAACCCAGCCAGGCGCCCTCGCGCCCCTCAGGCCCGGCGCCCGGATCCCGGACCGGCGCCGCCGCCCTCCCTGTCTAGAACCCAACCCCGCGCGCGATTGTGGCCTCGACAAAGGAGCGGATCACGCGCACCGGGACTTCTGTGGCGCTCTGCGGCCAACCCCCGCCGACCTGCGAGCGGCGCTTCTGGAAGCTTCGGGCGGGGGCGGGGCGCTCACCTCTCACTGCTGCGGCCGCCACGACTGTGCAGACTGAGGAGCGGCATGGTTCGGCTGGCGTGGGCGGTGGCGCTGGGTTTATTCCCCTCCTTTTCTCTGGCGAAGCAGTGGCTGTTGAGGATCCGCTGCAGGGAGGATTTCACCATCCGGCCGCTGGGGTCCGAAACCAGGAAAACCTCCGCTGCGCTCCTCCGCGCCGCCGCCGCTGCTCGCCGTTCGTAAAATGGCGCCGCCGTTGCCGCCCGCCTTTATAGGCGCCGCGCCCAGGCCGCTCCCCCACGCCGTCGGGAACGCGGCCGCACGAGGGGAAGAGGCCGCCGGGAAACCAGATGATTGGCAGATTGTGAGGGGATGGACGAAACTTCTCCGAGGATTGGGCGATACCCTTAGGTCCCGCCCCTCGAGCTAACGTCCGTTTGCGGGCGCGCGGAGAAGGCGGGGCCTCCATGGCTTCGAGAACGCGCTCGCAGAGCCCGCGCCCCTCGCCCCAACCACCGGGCCTGAGGACGGGGGCCCCACGCTGGTTCAGGTGCCTGCGGTCTCGCGGTGGCCGGGTCTCCATCGTAGTCCCTGTCGCCCTCGCTAGGGTTCCTTCCCCCAGCGAGGCCCCTCCCCCGGCGGCTCGAGGTGACAAGGCCCTAGGTATTTGGGGGAAAGGGTCCCAGCGTCCCCCTCAATAGGCCAAATTATATTCAGTAATAACCTCGTAATGTTCACTGACAATGATAGTTTTCTGGGTACGGTATTTCACGTTTTCAAACAACTTACAATTAAAGGAGAACTTTCAATGTTAAAAAAATTATTCAAATTTAGTACAACATTTTGTCTAGTGTTTGGACTTAACAAAAATATTACTCCTTGCAGATAAACTCAGGTATTTCATTTCTGAACTATATTTTTTCCCAAGCGAAGCTATCATTTCTGACCAGTTAAATTCAGAAACATTTCTCATAAGAACTAAATTTTGCTCTTACCAAGCAAAAATGTCATTTCTTACAGGTCCCACTTTATTTCGTGGTTTTACGTTTTTAGGCACAAATGGAAACTCAAAATCTTACATGGGGTTCAAGCAACTCCTATGTGTTTCTTTATCTTTACAATCCTTGTCTCTCGTTTTTATCTCATTTTAATTCCCAATCTAATGTGTCCTTTTGGGTTACAGACACAAACTTTCCGCAAAGGGACCTTGAATGATGACAAAACTGATAGAAATTTACTCTGCAAAGCATGTGTCTGAGTCCCTGTGTGTCTCCAAAATTTCCTTCCCTGTGTAACACAGTACTTATATGATGTAAGTAATAAAAATAGTTGATGGTAATAAAAATGTCTAATGCATGATAATATACATTATTAAAACTCAACCAAAACTGTAACAATTGCAGATAATGGGCCAACCAAAGAATTTCCCAGGGAAAGAATATTGAATCAATGACATTGCTTAGCATTGCAGCCCAGGGTCTCATGGTAAAAACTAAAGCAGATGCATTTTTAGTTAACTTTATAGTTTTCAGTGTTTCTGCAGAGGCCTGTGATTTATTGGGAGGGCTTGCTCCCGCCCACCCTGCTGTAGGGTGCTTAAGTGTTCTCTATTATTAGTAGGATTAGCCTCTTTGCTATTATTTAATTTATAATTTTTGAGGCTGGAAGAGGCTCTGGTTTGGAAATCTGTTTTTTTCCCTCTCAGTAACCATCTAGTGTCTTACCCAGACCAGCGATTTCGGGCCAAGAGTCCAGAATCCAGACCTGCCAATGGCCGGCTACTGGTCACTGGGTCACACTGTGCTTACCTTCCATGAGTGAGGCCAGACAGTGACTCATGTTACAACCCACCCCCAGCACAGTGGGCTCCGAGTCTGTGGCCTTGCAGCCCATGGGGAACTGTCCCAGTGGGCTGTCTTTGAGAACTCAAATGCCAGGCCAGCATCAGGGGGCTGAAACTTAGGGTACACCCAGGCCTCTTCAGTATGGAGGAGCCAGCAGAAGCCTCAGGACACGACACTGGTCGGGGAGGGGTCTTGCTTCAGTGGAAGGCCCTGTGCTGTTTCTGGCCAAAGTACACTTTAATTTGCAATCGCTGTGGGTGGAAGTGGGGGGTGGAAATATAGCCTTTTAGTGAAAAACAAAATGAAGCAGCTTGCAGGAAAGCAGAGCGGAGGAGAAATGGGGTGTGTGTGGGGGGCATGTCAGGAAAAGTCACCTCAGGGGATCAGGGTGTCTGAGCGCCCCCAGCTCTGGCAGGGAGGTGGGAAGCCGTGTCGTGTCTCCCTCATGGCAAGCGGGGGCGGGGCTCTGGTTCGGGGCAGCTCTCCACCAGCTGCCAGGGTGGCGGGGGTGACCAGGCTGCAGAACGGGGAATATGGTTATCTGCTCTGCTCCCTGCATGTGATGATGGGCTGTGTAGAGGGTGGTGGAGACCAAGGCGCCTGCTGCCCCCTGGGACTGCGGACACTGAAGCCAGACCAGAGGCCCCTCCTGGATGTTGCCTGGGGCCGAAAGGCTTGCTGGACCTTGGTCATGGTCACAGAGCATGCAGTGCTGGGTCACTTAGGCAGAAGTGAAGCCCCACTGTCCACTTGAGGGCCGGTCACTCTCCTGGGGCATCCTGGCCACTGTGGGGGGGCGAGCAGCATCCCTGGCCCCTCACTTGATGGCAGGAGCACCCCCCGTCGAGACAACCACAGATGTCATCAGACACCACCCAGTTTCCCCCAAGTGTCACTTTTCTCCTTCCTCTGTCTAATCCAGGGGTCCCTACAAATGCTGATCTGGCAAGAGAGGCCACCCCATGCTCAGCAGACCATGGTGGGGAAAGGTTCAAGACCAGCACAGCGGCCCTAGGCAGCCTGCCCTGGGCATGCTTGCTGGGGACTGAGAGAGAAATCAGAGGATGGAAGACACCTTGCTAGGAGGAGGCAGGCCACGCCCGGGAGGGCTTCCTGGAGACCCTGAAAGCTGAGCTGCTGGGAAGGGACAGTGGAGGGCATGGGAAGGGCACATCAAGGATAGAAGCTAGTGTCCCGCTGAAATCATCACGGCCAGATTAGGTGTCTGGACATGGGGATCAGTCAGGGAGGCTGAGGGTCTCTGTATATGATTTTTAAAAAAGGACTCACAACATGTATTTGGCTGAATAATAGCCCCCAATGATGTCTCATCCCTAATTCATGGGACCTGTGGACATGTCACCTCACCATGTGGCAAAGGGGGCGCTGCAGATGGGACTGAGTCAAGGACCCTGAGAGGGGACAACCTTGGTTTCTCCAAGGCCCAGTGTCCTCACAGGGTCCTCATGAGAGGGAGGCAGGAGGCTCAGAGTCAGGGAAACCAGAGGACAAGGCCATGTCACCGGCAGTGACTGTAATGACGGGGATAGAGATCCAAGCCAGAGACGTGGCGCCTCCAAAAGCTGGCAGAGGCTGGAGACTGTTCTCCCTGGAGCCTCGCAATAGCCTGGCCCTGCCTCCCCTGGGCATAGCCCACGAGACCCATGTGGGAGCCCTGACCCCAGGACTGAGGATGAGAAGTATGTTATTTCAAGCCATTGAGTTGTCGGTGACTTGTTCCAGCAGCCCCAGGAGATTCATACATGACATGATGGGAATATGTCACTGGATGGGTGACATTTGCTGTGTGCATTTGACAAAACCCGTCCAATAGTACAGTTAAGACTTTACATTTCAGTTCATGAAAATTATGCATAAACATAAAACCACAGCAGGCTCTGACTGGCCTTGGGCTCCTGGAGTGCCCACCAAAGTCCTCCCATGCCTGCAGCTGACTTCAGAATGAAATTTGAAAGGTGAGAGGTGGGTGGACACAGCCCCAGACAGCGAACCCAGCAGACTCCCAGCAGACTCCTTCCTGCAGTGTTTAGGTGGCATGTATATAAGCCTTCACTGTGAAACTCCCTCCCCTTCTCTGTACATTTGAAAGTTTTTGGCATATAATGCTGGGAAGTTAAAAAAAAAAAAAGGATCAGGCCTCTTACCACATTCATTGTCATTTTCAAGCCTGGCCACTTCTGCTAACCTTATTCTTGGGACCAAAAACTCTTGAGCCAGCAGCAAGGAAAAAGAGAAGTCAACAAGAAATGAGTCAAACAGCCCAGGGCAGAACCAGGCCCAGGGAGGACTTGCAGCCCTGCAATTAAGCCACAAATCCAGGGCACATCTGCCTGCGGGTGATAAAATGCCAGTGGCCTTGTGACAGCTCCTGAAGGCACTCAGGCCCCAAGGATGTGAGGGTGTGGCTGGATAAGTAGGGTTTATCTCAAACTGGAGGATTTTTTTTTTAACCTAATTTATATATTTTTTATCTTTTATGCTTCTCCATAGACTTTTCAATACTTTGTTATAGTTCAAATGTTTTTGCAAAGGTTTCATTACAGAAAAAAAGGAAGAGTCATAGGCCGGGCCTGAGCACAGCTGCCCTACCTTCCGCTTCTTGCCTCACATTGCCCACACCTCTGTTTTCACCAAGTTTTATCTTCATTTCTACAGCATTTTTGTTGCTAAACTTAAGAGTAATAGATGCTCTTCTAGGAAGCTAAATGGATGTGGCTGTATCCTCACCGGATATTTTCTCTGTGTATATTTTTTAATATATGTGGTTAGACTGTGTGTGTGTATGTGAATAGCCAGACACACAGTGCCACACGGCATGTGCTTCCATTTACATGACATGTCCAGAACAAGCATGTCCACGGACAGGAAGTGGGTGAGTGGGTGTCAGGGGCTGGGGGAGGTGAGGTTTGGGAGTGACTGCTAAGGGGGACAGGGCTTCCTTTGGGGTGATGGAATGTTTTGGAGTTAGACAACGGATGATGGTGGCATAATCGCGTGAATGTACTAAACACGGTTAAATTGCATACTTTAAAAGAGTGAATTGTACAGTGTGTGAAACATATCTCAATACAGAGGTTTTTTTTTTTTTCCCTCAATGATAAAATAATTTCCCATATCATCAGGTCAGGCTGTGTGTTTGAGGATTGACTAAACAAAAGAGTATTCCTGTGACGAGGTGGCAGGACACCAAATGGCCTGCAGTTATCGAGTGCTTGTTTAATAGGCATTCACTTACTTCGAACTCACCACCCCTCTGGGAGACAGTGACCCTGCCTTCCAGACCAGGAAAGTGAGGCTTCTCAGCTGGCGCCTCGCCCAGCCCCGATAGAGCTGACATTCCCCACAATGGTCTCGTCCTCCACGGAGCCCTCCATGAGGCCCCTGGCCGAATCCATGAGAGAAGGCAAAGAGGGCCACCCTTTGTGCTGCTGTCACCCCTGGGATCCTGTTTTTGGAGGCTCAGAGACAGGAAATAATGCTCCCAGGCTCACTGCGGCTCTGCTGACGTGGGGGCAGTTGCCCCTCCGCCAATGCCTGGTCCTGCTGGCAAGGGGAGGGGGACGCCCCAGCTGTGCCCAGCCCTCCTCCCCTCCTGCTCCAGCCACTGAGTTGATTGGCCCACCCCGCTGCCTCTGGCCACCTGCTGCTGTCTGTCCAGGGGCCACTGTCCATCCCGTCCGCCAGGCCCGGCAAGGTGGCTGTGGAGTAAGTGGGGCAGGGGGAGGCCTGGGCAGAGGTGGAGGTCCCCGGGGTCTGGGAAGGGCATGCTGAGATCCCTGGGGGCCCCTGACTCCTGTGGCTGCCCCCACACGCCTCACCCCCACTGCCCTGCTCCAGCCCCGGAGAAGGGTCGCCTTTCTGCCCATGGATGGAATATGCCAATGCTGGCAGCCAGAGGCACTGGGGACCTCCAAAAGCAGGGACAACAGACTCAGGTTTGACCTCAAGCTCTGTGACCTCTGGCCAATGCCTTCATCCCTGGCCTCGGTTTCATCCTCTTCCCTGTGGGGACAAGAGGCAGTGAGAAGGGACAGGGACCTGGTGCTGGGACTGCGAGGCCCGCAGGAACTCCTCCCCTGCCCCCTGCCTGTGGTGTCCGGGTGAGTCTGGCCCTGGCTGCTGGGGCTCCAGCTCCTAGACTGAGGGGTACATGGGGGACCAGGTACCAGCAGCCACAAGAGAAGATGGTCCACAGAAGGACCCCAGGAAGGCAAAGGCCTGGGAGGGGCTGGGCCGCACGCATGCCTGTCCCTTGGGCCCTAGGCACTGGATAAAAATAGTCCCTGGTCTCAGAGAACATGAGCTGAGACAGGGGCCCGGGCTCTGGTTTGGGCTCCTTGCTCACCTCTGCGTGACTTGGTGGCGGGGGTGGGGAGGTCCCAAGCCCTTTCTGGGCCACAGCAGCCTCCACTGTATGCTCAGGAATACTGGGGGCCCCCAAGGGGCTGGTAAATAGGGACAGGTCCCAAGGCAGGCCTAGGGGGATAAGGGAGGGCCATACCCTGTGTGAGTTGGAATACGCCAAGTGAAGGAGCTCCACGCAGAGGAGCATTTAAGGGCTGGGGGAGGCAGGGCTGGGTAACTCATGTCCACAGAGCCCCCCAGGTTAGGCCTAGGCCCACAGTGGGAGGCTGGTAAATGCAAGACACCTCTTCCCCACTCCAGCCCCGGGCCCAAGTTTGGATTCGCTGCTTCTCAGACATCTCCATGACAACCAGGGCCCAGGAAGAGCTGGATAGAGGCCTGGGCAGCTGCCAAGAGGGTGAGGACTCCCCTGCATGGGCTGACCCCTGCCCAAGCTGGCCCCGGGGGGACAGCACTCGAGGTGCTAGCAGGACACAACCCTCACCCCTACTCTCCTCATTGAACCAGGTGGCTCACCTCCAGACACCAGGGCTTGAACTCCTACATTGGCTTAAACTGCTGTCCACATGTCCCACCAGAGGCTCACTGGTGCCTCAGGGATCTGTAAGGAGCCCAAAAAACAGAGGAGCTGGGCCCCATGGGTTGGAGTTTGATCCCAGCCCTCCAGAGAAGTGCTGGGAGCCTTTAGGCAAAGCTGCCTCTGAGCCCATTTGCTTTCCAAGCTATAAAGTAGGAGCAGCCACCACCTGCCCTCAGCAGAACCTGGTGGAGGGTGGGATTGTCTTTGAGACTCTCTTTTCCAACCATCAGTGACAACTAGGCTGGCCGACTCCAGCAGCTGGCACCATGTGAGTAGCTGTGTCCCTTGGGTTTCAGCCCAGGGCACCCCTGGAGTAGGGGACACGCTGGCTGAGGGGGTGGGTTTCTACAGTGCAAGGGAAGGGCTTGGGCTCCCTCAAGGGAGAGGCAGGAAAGAAACACCTGGGATGACTGGCCACCCCCCACCCTTCCTGCCAGGGTCCTCAGGAGCCCGAAGCTGAGGGTGGCCCTGCAGGTGGAGAGGATGCCAGGCCCAAGAAGACAGAAAAGGGGCCTGTGGCCAAAGTGGCCCCTGGACCCAGCAAGGAGAGGCTGAAAGCAGAAGCAGGTGGGTTTGCAGGAGGCGGGTGCAGGGTATGAATTGGTGTGGGGAGTAGGTCCTGGGGTAGGTGTTTGGATCTGGGGGCGAGGAGACAGAATGAGATGTGGCTGAGCGGTGTCCAGGTGTCACAGGAGGTTACTAAAAGGTCTGGGTGCCTCTGCCAATTCATGATTCAGCTAGTTAATTACCTTCTAGAATATTCTGCACATCCCACTGAAGCTGCTAAGCTTGGTTCCCCAGATCCGTGACCACACAGCCAGGCTAGACTGAGACGAGTTTAGGGTGGCGGGCCACCCCTAGGTGCCGCCCTCAGCCTCTGTGCTTGTTCCTGCAGCGCCTCGGAGCCCCACGCGCAAGAAGGCTCAGGCTGCTTCCCTGCAGCCACCACTGCTGTCGCCACCAGCCCTGAGCGAGGAGCTGCCCTGGGGTGACCTGTCACTCAACAAGTGTCTGGTGCTCGCCTCGCTGGTGGCTCTGCTGGGCTCAGCCTTCCAGCTGTGCCGCGGTGAGCCTGGGTGCACCCGCCATGGACAGATGCGCAGCGTTCCCCGCTCCGCCTTGCACGCCCCCTCCCCCAGCATGGAGCCTCTGCGGGGTCCTCCTTCCCCCTCTCCCATTTGCATCCCTTATTTGGGGACCGACCATGTGCCTCCAAGGTGCTGCCTGGGCCCCTCCCTCCGGAGCGGGCTTTGCGTGCCTCTTCCTCCTCCCAGTTCGGACCTCAGTGCGCCTCCCTCCTTGGGAACAGCGCCCTCCCCCGCCACGGACCCTCCAAGTTCAGCGTGGGCCTCCCGCTTCCCCCACGGGGTGGTGTGCACCTCCCTCGTGTGCGAGGTTGCTCCTGCAGCCCGCGGAGAAATAGGACCTGTCCTTTTGCAACCGGAATGAGGGAGGTGTGGAGGACAGGGGGCGCCCTCAACAGAGGAGACCAGGAATCCCTTCCGAGGCCCGGGGGAGGGGAGGCGAATCTAGCCTAGTTTCCTCGTACCCAGTGGGGTCTGGCTGGTCTCCTTGTCTCCAGGCTGAAGGAGCTGTAGTGGGGAGGCCTGGGAGGGCAGCGTGGTCAGCCTCTCGCTCTGCGGGCTGACTGGCGTCCCCTCTGGTCCCCTCCCAGATACTGTTGCTGGCGAGGCAGGTGCCTCTGCTCCTGTCCCTAAGCCATGGGTCCCACCAAGTTCATCCCCCCAAAAGCCAGCACCGCACCTGGTAAGCGCCTCCTTCTACGACACTGGGCGGTGGGGCGGGGCCCTCATTCAGGGCAAAGGGCTCAGGCGGGCGGGGTAGGTCTATGCTGACCTCGCCACCCACACTGTCCTTCGTGCAGCCGAAACCCGTCGCCTGGGCGCCCCCATCGATTCCCTCTGTGCCCCAGGAGGAGGCAGAGGAGAGGCCCGAGGGGCCTGCAGAGGCTGCATGGAAGGTCGAAGGGGAACCTGGGGAAGCCGCCAGGGAGAAGCGCACACCCCTGGCTCACGGAGGGCCCAAGGAGAGACCGCGGAAGGAGAAGTCCCAAAAGGAGGAGAGACCGCGGAGGGAGGAGAGACCCCGGAGGGAGGAGAGACCCCGGAGGGAGGAGAAACCGCGGAGGGAGGAGAAGCCACGGGCTGCCAGGAAGCCCCCGGGAGCCTTTCCCGGGCCCTGGGTGCAGGAGTCCCGAGACCCTGAGCACAGGAAAAGGCAGGCCTGGGCCTCTTTGCGCCCCAACGAGGAAGACCAGCCTCCTGGCCGCCAGAAGCACCGCTCCAGCAAGGGGCGGGACTGAGCCTGGCCAGGGTCTTGCGCTGGAATCCCAGGACTTCCCGGCGGCCCTCTGTTCCAGCAAAAATAAAGGGAGTGCTGCGGCCCTCGCATCGCCGGCTCCTTTGCGCCTCGACCCGGAACCGGCCTGGGGCCTGAATGACGGGCAAGGGAGCTCCAGACGAGGCTGGGGTGGCGGAGAGCGGGAGGCAATGGGTGCCAATGCGGATGACCTGCCCTGCCGCCAGAGGAGAGCCGGTGGAAGGAGATCCCTGCCTGCCCCCAAACACGCGCGGACACACCCAGCCGGGTGCTTGTGGTCTTTATTGGGGTCCGAATAAATATGGGCAGGGGCGCCATTAGCGGGGTCACCGGCAGCCACACTCGGTGGCCACCATGTTGGGCACGTGGTGCGCGCTGATGCGCTCCTCCGACAGGCTGATGAGCAGCTTGCCGGCGTAGGCAGTGGGCACACAGCAGGGTGGGCGCGCCAGGGAGGCCCCGCGGGCCTGCATCTTGAGCAGCAGCACCACATGGTTGCCATAGCGTGGGTTGCGGTCGGACTGCGGCCAACCGCACTCGCCCTGGCAGTTGTTGGCCTGGTATGACTCGGGGATGAGTACCGAGCGCTCAGCGCGCAGATCAACGCTCAGCTCGTGCAACGAGCAAGGCCCGTTGGCGGCCCCCGCGCTGCGCTGCGCCCGCGCCGGCCCGCTCCGCTCCCGCCCGCGCCACTCGACGCGCAGGCCCTGCAGCGCCTTTAGCAGTAGCAGCGCGCGTAGCGGGCCGCCGGAGCCGCCCGGGTCCCCGAGATCTCCGGGGCACAGCTCAAGCAGGCGCGCCAGCAGGGGCGGGGCGGTGGGCGGTAGCCCTGGGAGGCCGCGCAGCTCCGCAGCCGCTGCCTGCAGCTCAGCCGCCACCCGGCGCGCCAGGCTCACGGCCCACGGCGCAGACACGGGCTCCTGTGGCGGTGCAGGGTCCTCCACGGTGGTGGTTGGGGTGGGCGGCAGTAGCAGCAGCAGGGGCTGCTCGCCTTCAAGCAGGCGCTCCAGCGCTGCAGGGTCCGAAAGGTTGACCAGGCCCTGTGGGAAGCCGGCTAACGCATCCGGATCCAGGGCCAGGCGCGGAGGCGACGCCCTGACTGCAGGGGCCCGCAGCGCGCGCACCAGGCGCGTGAGAGTCTCCAAAAAGGGGTCGGCGCTGGGTCGCGGCTCCTCAGGCTCTGGGATCGGCCTGGAAAGCGAGGGGGTTCGAGTGTGGGCGCGAGGCAGCACCATCCCCACCTCCCCGTACCTCTGGGCCAAGCCAGCGCGCACTTGGGCGACGGGAAGGGCAACGTGTCCAGCCGGCCGTACGCAGGCATGGGTGTGGGCCTGGGACCAGGCAGCAGGAGCAGGGCCGGGGTCATCCGCGTGAAGCAGCGGGGGTCGGTGCCGAACAACAGCGCCTGCAGCTGGACGATGCTCAAGGGGGCCCCTAGGGGGGACACGCAGGGCTGGCTCAGGGACTGGGCTCAGGGCAGCTGCCCACCCGCCCCTTCTCACCCTCTGGTAGGGCCTACCGTCTCTGCGGTGCCTTAGGGTTAGGGTCAGCCCCAGGCCGCGCCAGGCCCCCGCCGGGTGCTCCACGGTTAGCGGCAGGTAACGGCTCTCCCCGGTGGGGCAGAAACTCTGAAGAGATGGGCACTCAGCCTGGCTGGGTGGGGTCGCCAGGTGCCAGCCCTACCCTGCCTGCTGCCCTTACCACCCTTCAGCTGGAGGTGGATCCCTGGAGTTGGAGGATGTCCACCTTGGATACCTGGCGCCTTTCCCTTCCCTTCAAAACCACTGCCCTCCTCTGCCCTGGGCATCAGCTCCTGGGGACCAGGAAATGCCCAACTCTACCCCAGTACCTGGGAACCCAGCAGCCCGGCCCCCATGACTGTGACCTCGGGGCCAGGCCCCGGGTACAGCACCAGCAGCGCCAGCTCCAGGGGGCTGATTTCTCCAGGTGGGGGCTCCTGGAACCTCAGCGAGGGTGTTGGTTCCCACGTCACTATCACCAGGACAATGTGGAAAGGGGACACTTGAGTCACTGAGACTCTCCCCTCACCCCAAGCCTGCCCTGCAGTCCTTCAGGGAGAGTCCCACTCTAACTGGGAGCCTTGGGGAACCAACGGAAGAGACTGGCCACCTCTGGACACCAGGTGCAGGAACTTACCAGGACATGGGTGGCTAGGAGGGCTCACAGAGCGGTTGGTGGGGCTGCAGCCTATCCTCCCTGAACCCTTGGAGTCTCTGGGTTTGGTGATCTCCTGGGGTCACCTGGGCAGCCCCTTCCCCGCAGTGGATGTGAGGCCAGTCAGTGGCCCTGGGGACAGGCTACCACCACCCAGGCTGCCTGGTGTGCAGCAGAAGAGGCACTTTTGCACTGGACATTTAGGACTGCTGGCCCCACCCAGTGGCTCCTCCTGGACAGAGTGGGGAGAGGGTACCTTCCCAGCAACGTGCGTGTGTGCGTGCATGCATGCGTGTGTGGAGAGCTAGGCTTCCTGCCTCCAGACCTGGTAAAGGTTAAGGGCACACACCTTTCGGGCCAAAACCCACAGCCCAGTCCAAGGGAGTGGGGCTATCAACTTCCTGAGAGGCCAGGGAGGGGCCTGGGGTCTTCCTCATAATGGTGGTCATCACGTGACCCGATGGTGGTCAGGGACCAGAGCAGGGTCCTCCACCCAGCCTGGGCTGTGGGCCCCCACGTACCTTCCTCCAGATGCAGGACCACCAGCCGCCGCCCCCTGGGCTCCTCCAGCCACATCTGGAGCCACTGCAGAGGGGGCAGGGCAGCATGCCCAGTGCTGGGGGTGCAGACCCCAAAGGTAGCCAGGTCGTGGGGCCCCCAGAGAGCATGCCAGACAGCCTCCAGGAAAGCCTGCTCATAGCTGCTCAGCGCCCCCACCACCTGCAGGGGGGTGCTGCTCCCATTCCCACCCCCACCCAGTGTCACCAGGCACAGGGGGTCCTGCAGGCTGCCTGGCGGCTGGACCCCTGGGGGCAGCCAGTCCCAGTCTTGGTGAAAGATGAGACCCCCTGTGCCTACAGAGGGCTCCCTGGGCAAGGCTTCCTGTCCCGGGGTCCTGGCCCTCAGCAAGGCCCCCATGGCGCACAGCACCAGGGCCAGCCTAGAGCACGCAGCCTGCATCCTGGGAGCTGCGAGGGGCTGGGCTGCCCTGGCTTATATGGGCGGGTGAGCCTGGGATGTCTGTGCTGGAGGACGGCCCGTCTTCTCTGGGACGAGACGTGACCTTGGGGGCCAGTGCCTGTGCCCGCCTGGAGCCTGGGCCTCCTCAAAGCCCCTTCTGTTTCAACTGGCGCCTATCTCCTACTCAGCAGTGATACCAAGTGTGGCTTATGACCAATTTGTCCAATTGTCCTTGACAAGGTTTTCCCTCCGGAGAGGGGAGTCATCAGCTCAGATGAGCCAAACATCAACAGCCTTGTGGGCAGACCTGGAGGAGGGTGGCGTTCAGGTCAGTGGGTGTGAGGCCTGGCTGAGGGAGGGTCTCCAGTCAGCTGGGGCTCGTCTCCTGCCCATCCTGGGGACCCTCAGGGCCACAGGAACAGTCATCTCTGTCAGTAAGGGTCCTCTACTATCTCCTCCCACGGGACAAACTCCAGGCCTGCTGTTGGCTGATGGCATCTATACCCGTTTAGAGACATCAGGACACAGCTGCATGTTAGAGTACCCACCACTGTCCTGGTGGGCTATGGGGGCTTGAAGCCTAACCCTGGACTGCCCTGCACGTGGTGGGGGTGGCTCATGGACGATTAGGCGCCATGACGTGCTCCCCACAGCCCCTACGCATCTACCAACACAGCAGTGCATCCAGGTGCCAGAGAAAGCTGTTTAATGAGACAGGGGACACAGCACGGCTCCATATAAAAACACTGTCCAAAACACCAACTTCACCCCAAGGGAAAACAGGAAATAAAACGTGGACTTGCATGGAGAGATAGTGGACCCTCAGTTGGTGGGGGGAGGGGGTGGGATGTTCCCAGGACCATCGGAGGGTAGTGGAGGCCTCAGCATTGGCGGCATGGGAGCTGGGGGGTGGACCCCAGGATTGGAAGGGTGAACTCCAGGAGGCTGGGCGTGGACCCCAGGAGCTGCAGGATGAACTCCAGGAGGAGGGGGGTGAACACCAGGAGGCTGGGGATGGATCCCTGGGGTTGGGGGGTGCACCCCAGGAGCTGCTGGGTGCACCACTGGGGCCTGGGGGTGAACTGCCGGAGCTGGTGGGTGCACCCCTGGGGCCTGGGGGTGCACTCCTGCAGATGGGGGAGGGTGGACACCTGGGGCTGGAGGGTGGACCCCGGGAGCAGGAGGATGGACCCCAGATGTTGGTGGGTGGACTACTGGGGCTGGGGGGTGGACCCCGGGAGCTGGAGGGTGGACCCCAGGAGCTGGAGGCGGCAGCTGGGGAGGGCCCGGGGGCCCTGAAGGTGCAGGCCCACTGGGTGGCATTGGGGGCAGAGGCAGGCCCCCCGGTGGGGGTGGAGGCAAAGACTCAGGCAGTGGCGGCCGGGGGGGCAAACCATTCATCAGTGGGGGCGGTGGGCGCTTTACTCCAGGAGGCCCGGCTGGGAGGCTCGGCGGGGCTGGTGGCTTCTCCATCTTAAAGTGGAACTGCAGGAAAAACTGGAAAGAAAAGGAAAGAGTTAAGTTGGCCCTTGGGTGGGGGACAGGACAGCCAGGGCGGCTGCTGCAAGGTCCTGGAACTGCTCAGACCTGGGTGACTCACCTGCTTGGTCTCCCGGTTCCAGTGAGTCCAGAACTTGCCCTCAGCCTTGTCAATCTCCCGGCTTGGCACCTGTGCAGGGGCGTGGCAGAGACGAGCCTTAGACCCGGGGGCTACCCTGTGGCCTCGGAGCAGGCCCTTGTGAGGGGGTGACAAACAAGGCTTATAGTGGCGCTCTGCCGCCTGCGGCCCTATCACCCAGGGAGGTCAAGTCTCACGCCGCTTTTTTGCCACTGGCTATTCAGACACAGGACTTCAGAGGGTCATGGATAGGCGGGGGGCTCTGCTCCTGTGGGGCACCACCTTGTGATGCCCTCTCCTAGAGGAAAGGCCCTGCTAGGAAAGGCACGCCCAGTGTGGGTTGGGCTAAGAGACAGGGACAGGGACCAGCGCAATACCTTGAAAGCGATGGTCTCGTAGGGTTCAGCAGCCATGAGCAGGTACTGCCAGCGCCGGTCCGGGGGCTCGATCCTCTGCTCGTAGGCCGACATGAAGCGGTGGCGTGGCATGATGCCCTCGGCGATCTCCGGGTAGTCAATCTGTGGGGACATGGCCCAGTAGCAATACCGCTCTCAAGAACTCTCCCTTGAGACCAGCCCTGGGGCTCAGCTCACCTGGAAGAGGAGGCTCTGCTGGCCCATCTCTGTGTCCCTCTGCTTGGTCACTGAAACACAAGAGAGTCTCAGGTCCAGACTGGCTTGTTGCCCCCTGCAGGCCTGAGAGGGCTCTGTGCTGGACCCCATGGTGGGAGAATGGGCTCTGTGTTACCATCCATCCAGGCCTGGGACAGCCAAGCAGGGCCGAGGACAAGCACGGGGGGTGGGGCTGGCGAGGTTGCACCCATCCCCTGGACAGGGAGCCCTTCACAGCAGAGCTCAGCACTTCCAGGTTGGCCCCGCACAGCTCCGGGAATGCCACCTCCCTCCAAGCCCTCCAGGGTCTCCCGCCATGTCAGGAGAGAGACCAGGCGGCCTATTGCGGCCAAAAGGCTTTTGGTGGCCTACCACCTGGATCCCGACACTCCTGTTGGCATTCATTAAGCTAGCCTTCCCTAAGACCTCTGCAATGCAGGTCACAGACAGGACCCCCCACTTTTTGTTAGGTTCTGGTTTTCTGACCCAAGTAATACAAAGCCCCCTTCTGCCACCTGCCCCCAAGAAGCTGCCTTGTGGACCCTCACTGTCCAAGCCCACTCTCTCAGGCTGAGGAGCCTGGACCACTCCAAGTGCATAGGACAGGGATACGCCAGGCCTGGCCCCACCCTCTCACTCATCTTCACCAGGAGTGCGAAGAGCTACAAGCTCTCACAACAGCCTGGCACAGAGGACGCCATGCTCGCCACGGCCATGGCTAGGGAAGTTTCAGCTGGGCAGGTGGGGACCTGGTGGGCAGAGCACAGCAGAGCCTGTGGCTGAGACAGGTAGGGCCCCATGGGTGCCAGCCACAGGCCCACCCACCCCAGCCAGACTCACCTTTGTAACCTGGGCGACCGATCTTCACAAACTTCTTCACCTCCACCTTGACCTTCTCTGGCGCTGGTTGGGCGGGGGCCTCCTTGGCTTCTTTGGCGGCTCGCCGGGCCCTGCAGGCAGGACAGACAGGGCACTGTGGCCCCTCCACACACACACACAGCCACCAAAGCCAAGTACTAGGAGCCAGGAGCCACCCACCCCCACAGTGACCTTGCGGTGCCTGTTAGGTGAGGGGTCGGGGGGGATCAGGAGGGAATCCCACATTTGAATGGAAGCGGCGATAGAACAGGTATGGGCACTCTTAACTTCTTGACACGTGTCCCGCCATCGCTCACTGGGGGCCTTCTGAAGAACCTGCATCTGTCTCCTCCTCACTCACAGAACCCCACTCTCATGGGATGAGGAGCCGTCTCGTCCTATGCTCCCTTCACATCCAGGCAGCCGTACCACCCACCCATGCCGGGCTGGGCTCGACACCCTGACCGCAGGCCCTGCTGGCCCCTGGCTTCCTCTGCGCTGTCATCTGGCATGGCTCAGAGATGGCAGGGAAGGGCCAGTTCCCGAGCCCGGGTGCGAAGCTGGGAGCTGGGCATAGGGCCAACATACTCACAAGTTGGTCTGGTGCTTCTTCCCCTGTGTGTGTGCGAGGTAGCTCCCCTGGGGGAAAAAGGGACATGTTTCAGGGAGCGGGGACAGGCCTGGGCTCCCTCTGCCTGCTGGGAGCAGGGTGCCGATGTCCACAGTGCAGGGGAGAGAACTACACACAAGGCTTCTCATGGCACACTATGCATGGCCACCAGCAAATCCCAAACAACAAGCATCAGCAGCAGGGGAAGGAGGGGTGGGGCCTGCTCGGTACTGCAGGGAGCCTGCCGGGAGGGGGGGCCTGTCACATTGCACACATGGGGGTCACAGAGCTCAACATCAAACCCCAAAGCAGAATGTTTCCAGGAATGCCCAGGGCTCACAGACGTGCATCTGTGCAGCAATGGCACCAGTGGTACTGAGGGAAGATGGACAAGTGGCAAGTCTAAAGCAGAGTGGTAGGCTCTGGGTACAGAAGAGCTTGGCCTCGTCTGGAGTGACCAGTATCTATCGTAGGGAGATACATCTGAGAGCACGATCAGGCATGGGTTCCGGCCCCAATTCTGTGCCCTTTGTCCTCAGCTGCGTTCTGCACGTGTGCCAGGTGAATGAGCACCCGAGGAAAAGGTGGGAGCCTCTGGATGGGACTGGGGAGGGCACAGAAAGGGATGGGGAGGGGATAGGAAGGGGACGCAGGGAGCGGCGCTGAGGCCCACCTCGTTGTTGTGGAGTGTCAGACATAGCTTGCATTCATATGAGCCCAGATGGTTCTTCATGAAGTAGGGGTCCTAGGGAGGGAGACATAGTCTTTCAGATGGTGGGAAGTGGTGCCCCTCCAACTCCGCCTAGCACGGGGGTTGCGGCTGTCTCCTCTGGAACAGGGGACTAGAAGCAGACTGGGGCCGGCAGGGAACTGTAGCACTGTGGGGCCACCGTAGGTCCCATGCAAATGGAGTCTACATGGCAGGGCCAGGGGCCGACTGTGTACCTGCAGCAAGCTACCAGGCAGGACAGGGATGACACTGTGGTCCCTCACCCCCGCCCCAAGCAGCAGGTGTCTCTGGGCAGCCCCTGGCCCCAGGTCTGTGGCAGTTTTGGGTCTAGGAGACAGAACCCCAACAGCATGGCTGTTCACCTGTCTCCTGGGCCGGGGACCCCCTGCTAGCCTCCCAAATCAAACCAGATAAGTATGTGAGATAAGGGAAGGTCCTGGAGACCCATGTCCTTGCATGTTCCATGGGTAGGACAGGTGACTGTCCAGAAACTGAGGCAGTGGTGTATGTGCTGCTGACAGCGGGGGGAGCAGAGGTGAGGTTCAAACCCTAACTCCATGTGCCAGTGGCCATGTCACCTTCAGCAATGACAATCTCTCCCTGTGCATGACTGTTTTGTCTGGAAAGGGGGACAGTAACAGAGCTGACCTCATGGGCAAGGCCTGTGAGGAGCTCTGGGGGTGCCTGGCACATACCTCAAGGGGGCTCAAAGTCTAAGGGGAACTACATGCTGACCACTGTGCTGTACCCTGGTGGGGCCACTGTGCCCCAGAGGACACTAGGTAACATCTGGGGACATCTGTGGTTGTCAGGACTGGGGGAGCTCCTGGCACTGAGAGGGTGGGGGCAGAGATGCTGCCCAACACCTCGCTGGGCCCAGAGGACAACCAGCCTGTGTTAGCAGTGCCCGGGGGAGACCCTGTCGGCCAATGGCTGTGTGGCAAACAAAAATGCTGCCCTTCGCTGCCCATTGCTCATGGCTGGAGGGGATTCCCGACTGGTTCTCCCTGCCACTGGTTCAGTGAGCGAACAAAACTGAACCCCGCACAGTGAAAACCCCTTCAATGTTGGGCCGCTAACAGCGGTGGGGGGCAGTGGGGACCCGCGGCTCCAGGCCAAGTTCCCTTGTTCAGACAAGGTGCCCGAGGCCTGGAGAATGTGGCAGCTGCGGCACAGTGGTGGGAGTATGACTCACCTTGTTGATGTCAATGGTTTCCAGGGCCAGCTGCCGCAGGCGCTCCCTGCGGTCCCGGTTGCTCTCTGAGGAGGAGGCCACGCCCCCACTGCCGGTCTTGCCCCCAGGGCGATGCTGGAAGTCCATGGTGAGGGCCTGGGGGCTTTATCAGACTGGAGAGAAACCTGTGGAGCACGGGAGCACAGGGTGGAGGTAGTGAGCCTGCAGAACTCGGGGCCTCCCCAGGTCCAGTGGGGGGCGCCTGCTGCAGAGCAGCAGGGAGACCACACCCGCCCCTCTCCATCCCCCATCATCACTGCAAGTCTAACCACCACCCCCTGCCGCCAACCTTGTTTCTGAAGGACCGGAAAGAGCCCCGTCTCTTCCCAAATGGCCAGAATAAGTACCTAAGTCATGGGTGTCCACCTTGGGTTTAGAAAATCACATACCCGGAGAACCTGACATCTTGGGGAAATCCAGACCCACAGAGAGACTTAACCCTAACCGCTCAGCACTTACAGGAAGACCTCAGCCCACCGAGCATGTCGCCCTCCCCCGCAGCACAGCCACCCCGAATGAAAGGAGAGCTCACACCTCGGGAGGAAGGTCTCTGCTCAGGTCCCTTGGCTCCTGGGCCTCTGGGCTGAGACAGGTGCAGACAGCCTGTGGGTGGAGGCTAGGAAGGAAAGAGGGGATCCCAGCAAAGCAGCCCACCGACCCGACCTGCAGGCAGTCTGCCCCGCGCTACCCTGTGTGTGTTCAAAGGCAGGAGGCCCAGCCTTCAGGAGACTTTTCTGGGGAAAGTATTCTTAGACACTGACAATGGGGGTCCCCCACACCCCAAGAAAATGCCAGCTGCTTTCCAGGCCCACTGAGACTGACAGATAAGCATGGCCATCACATGCAGAGCTGGCAAATTCACCTAATGGACATGAAGAATCACAAGGCAGCTAACCAATAAAAAAAAAATCACCCTGCTGAAAACCTTAACAGATGACAACACCCTTCTTAATTATTATATCACTGATCCATGGAACCAAAATAAGAGGCCAATTAAGACTGGGACGAACCCTTGGAAAGCAGAGACCGGCGGAGCCAAACAAAAAAAAATTGAATACAAGAGCTTGGAGGTAAGAGTCAAAGAAATCTCTCATGGAGAAGAAAATGAAAAAAATAGAAAGGAGAGCAAAATCCTGGGTGAAATTCCAGAGAACAGAAAGAAACGCTGGAGACTGTTATCAAAGAAATAAACATCAAAGAACTAAAAGAACATGCTCCAAGGTTGAAAAGACCGAATTCTTCAGAGAGAAAGAAAAGACCCTCAATAAATGGGTCTCAGGACTTCACCCACCGAACCTCCGTGTCCAAGAGACAGAGAGGTCAGAGGCAAAGGTCGGAGAGCAGACTTGGGACAGCCTCTGGGCACAGCACGGAACAGGTCATGTGAGAAGAGAGCATCATGTCAGAGGAGCAACACGCCCACAGCTCTCAAAGCAGATTTCAGCCCAGAATTTTAATTTTTATATGCAAACTGTAAGGGTAAATAAAGCCATTTTAGGTAACCCAGGATTCTAAATCAATCCAATTCCTCAAAAGTTACCTGGAGATGTGCAAATAAAGACAGAAAAAGAGAAGGTCAGGCTGGAAACAAGCCAGGCCAGGTGTGTGCTAAGGTCCAGGACAAGGGCTTCTCTGCCAGGTGAGCGACCACAACAAAGAGGAACAGGTGCAAGCCCATCAGGGAGGGACGTTTCCACAAGAGAAATTAAAAACAAAACAAAACAAAACAAACAAAAAACCCCGCAGTTTTAAACCCGTGGGAAATGACGTCTATCCCTGTTTGAGACACTGGGGCTTTGAGGCACAAAAAGAAATATGCTGATAAAAAAAAAAAAAGCAAAAAAAAAAGAATCAACTTTTTTTGGGAAAAAAAGAACAGTACAGGAAAGGCAGCACGAGTAAACAAGTTACTCGCCTTAGAGTGATCAATATTTTCAGTCTCAGAAAACGGAACGAACGATTTGACTAAAGTTTCTACAATGTGCACACACCCGGAGTATGGAAGGTGAGTGGGAAGCAAAAATAAGACCTCATCAATCACGATAGGGAGTCAACAAGTAATTTCGGAGCTTCGCGGCTGACAAGGGGACGCCAGGCTCTGGTGGTCTTCGGAGAGGTGCTGGGCACTATTTATTTGGCTTCGAATCTGTGATCGCCGTTACCTCCATTCCAGGTACAGACACTGAGGCTCAGAGCGGCCGAGTGGCTCCTGGATCACAGAGTCAATTAACGGACGTGAATTAAGGCTCACAGGGGTCTCTGTTACACGAAAGGGGCCATGTGAGCCGCGATCCGATCCGACCCCAATGGGTCTTTGGAGAGTCCCGAGCGAAGGGGAGGAGCCGCGACAATTAGGCCCGCTATTTCCCCAGGAAGAGACGACGCGGTGGCCCGCCTCAGGCGCCCCGCGCCCCTCGCCCCTGTCCGCTCCCTTCGAAGGAAGTTTGGGCTCCGGGGCTGCCGCTCTGGTCCCATTCCTCACCTGCAACAGAAGCCGCGTTCCGCTCTCCTTTTCAGCCACCACGACTTCGTCCTGCGGAAGCGCAGAGCGAGCTGAGAAAGTACTTCCGGGGGCAAATGGGGCGGGATCTCCCACGCGCGCCTGTCCAGCTCCCCCAGCGGAGCAAGTGAAATACCCCGGAGGAAGGGGGCGGGGCTGAGAGTGCAGGCCGGAAGCTGAAGTGCGCATGCCTACTAGGCTCTCAACGGTCTCTGTGGGTCAAACTCGCCCGAGTTGGCTCTGGCGGGAAGCAATTCGCTCCCCGACCCTCTGCCTGTTTGTGTCTGTTTCAGCAAATGGCACACCAGTTCCGGATCCAGCTTAGTGCATGGTTAACATATAACAACAATCTGTCTCGCTCGCTATCCCGTGCGCCCCAAGAAGGTTCCACCCGGTCCATGTAGCTTCCGGGACGCCAGCGCCCCTCGCCGGTGATTGCTAGAATGGGCAACCCCATGGGACGCGCAGGCGCAGTAGCTCCAGAACAGCTACCGGGACGGCGCCGTGGGACTTATTTGGCGCTACGGGACGACAGCCGGGAGGGCTGGGCCCGTACTCCGAGTTCTGGGGCCTAGGGGCGCCATGCGCTACAACGAGAAGGAGCTGCAGGCGCTGTCCCGGCAGCCGGCCGAACTGGCGGCCGAACTGGGCATGCGGGCCCCAAAGAAGGGCAGCGGTATGCGGGCCGGGGGCCGGGAGCCGTGGGTCAGGGTTAAGCGGGCGGGCCGGGGTGGGCGGCCACCGAGCCTGCGAGAGCCCGCCCTGTGTCCGCAGTGGTGAAGCGGCGGCTGGTGAAGCTGGTGGTCAATTTTCTCTTCTACTTCCGGACGGACGAGGCGGAGGTAGGGCGGCGGGGAGGCGGGTCCTGGTCTGGGGTCTGGGGTGCCTGGGTGGCTCGCCCAACCGCCTCATCTGTCCCCAGCCTGTCGGAGCCCTGCTGCTGGAGCATTGCAGAGTAACCCAGGAAGAGCCCACCGGCTTCTCCATCAGTGAGTGCGGTGGTGACCCCCACAGTTCCGCCACATCCCTCCCCAGAAACAAAGTCCGCTGTCTCCCGTGGGGCTCCTCCCCTATGGGGCAGGCTGTGCGCACCCGTCCCAGCCATGCCTTAGTCGTCCGCCCCCCGCCCGCCCCCAAGGCTACCAGGACTTCCTCTTCTCCGCTGGGGATCCCTGCTCTCTCGGTGTTCCCCGCTGTCGTTTCACCCGTTCTCGGTGCCCGGCTTTGTGCCAGCGACGCTGGAGGATTTTCTTGGGTCGCCTGGAGAGGGTCGGATTTGCAGGGAAGGCAAGAGCTTTGACTAGTTTCTTGGGGCGGCTGTAACGTGGGGCCACAGACTGGGGGGCTCCAACATCGGGAATTTCTCTCTCCCAGTGCTGGAGGGCAGAAGTTTGAGATTGGGGTGTGGGCGGGACTGGTTCTTTCCGAGGGAGGGTCCTTTCCAGGCTCTCCCAGTTTCTAGAAGCAATTGGCAACCTTTGGCGGTCCTCCACTTGTAGAAGCATCACCTCATCTCAGCCTCCACCATCTCACAGCCTTTTCTTGAGGTGTCTGTGTTCCAAATTCCCTGTTTTATGAGGACACTAGTCTTATTGCAACGGGAACCCACCTTGCTCTGGTGTGACTTCACCATAATGTCACCTGTGGCGACCTTACATACAAGTGGGAGCTCTGTCCGCAGGCAGCAGGAGCAGGCCTTGATCGTCTCCACTGGGGGATACAGTTCAACCCACCACCAGGGAGGAAGTGATGAGTCTGGGCTGGTACTGGAGGGGACAGTTGTGGACAGTGGTCTGTGGCTAGCAGGGGTGGGAGTGAGCCAGGACAGATGGGCCCCTCCCTCAGCAGGCTTCGTTGAGGACCCGGAGAGGAAGTACCATTTTGAATGCTGCAGTGAGGAGCAGTGTCAGCAGTGGATGGGAGCTCTGCGTCGAGCCAGGTGGGGCTGACCCGGGGAAGCCTGGGGGGGCCAGGGTGGGAGCGGGGCTGCCCTGAGCACCGGCCTCTTTTTTCTCCCCACAGCTACGAGTTCATGCGCAGGAGCCTCATCTTTTACAGGAACGAGATCCAGAAGATGACCGGCAAGGTGGGTGCAGAACGCAGGGTGTGGGGTGGGGGGCTCCTAGGCTGGGGCTCACACTGCCACCCTCCCCGCCCCACCACAGGACCCCCTTGAGCAGTTTGGCATATCAGAAGAGGCCCGGTTCCAGCTGAGCAGCCTGAAGGTGTGAGTCTGTGATCGGGCTCCTTATCTTTACTCCTGGGGCTGGAAGGAGCCCCCCAGGTTGAGTCCTGGACTTGAGCTGCGGAGTGAGCTGTTCCAGCTTAGAGACTTCAAAAGCCCAAGGTTGCTGATGGGCAAGCACTGTGCTTTGGGACCCACCAGACTGGGGTAGCACCTCTCAGTGCCACACACTGCTGCCAGGGGACAAGCGTCTACTCCCAGGCACTGTGCTCGGTCCCACAGGCATGTCTTCCAGGGCAGTTTCTCTGCCTAGTGCAGGCTAATGTGCGGAGCTAGATGCTGCTGTGAAAAGAAACGGGCCGCACCCCAGGCCACTGTGAATTCTGCCACGGAAGGCTGGGTTGGCTGGCGCCTCTGGGCAGAGCTGGACCCATTTGCCTCCGGGCTGGTGGACTTGTTCTATTCAAATAAAGGTACTTCTTTTTCACATGGGACAGGGTGCAGTGAATGTACAGCAGGACATGTGTCCTCCACAGGCTGGTTGGAGCTGGCTCTCCAGTGGAGTGAGGCTCCTGGAGGACAGGCTCAGGTGCCTGGGAGGGCCTTCCTCTCAAGTGTAGGCAGGGCCTCATGAAGGGTTTTGCCAACACTAAAGTCCGGGTCATTTGGTTTTAGTTCCTCAACAGCTGTTCTGGGAGCCTAACCTAGTCCTTGTTAGCAGTGGCCCTGGACAGGCTAGGCCTCCTCGAGATGGGTGCTCACTGTCTGCCAGCGCCATGGCAGCTGCCTTCAGGAACACGCCCGGCCTTTGTCAGGAGTGACAGTCTACCCCAAGGCTCTAAGGTCTCACCACGTCGTAACCAGTAAGAAATGCCAACATCCAAGATTCAAGTGGAAACAAGCCTTTTATTACAGTCTAGGGACGGAAATAGAATGCGGTGGGGTTCCCTTAGGGATGAGGTCAAGCCAGCAAGCCAGGATAGGTCACACCAGTGCCCACAGAAGCCGTGCAGGAGAGCGACAAAGCGGGCCATTGGTTACAGTCGTGGTCGAGGCTGTGTGAGTGGCAGTGAGCAGAGGAAAAGGGCGAGAAACCAATTGTCACTACGAAGAACGGCACAGATAATTTGGGGTGGGAGGGTGGAGGGGGACAGGTAGGCCTTAAATAGGTCACAAGGTGGAGCTGGAAGGGAAGGCTGCCCTGCCTGACCACGAGGCTGTCTGAGTTAGCATTTCCTGAGCAAAGCACCTGGCAACCCAGGGCTCCCTGAGGTTGCCCGCAGTCACAGCAGCACCGGGTGCCCGCCCACTGCAGACCAGACCCCACTCCCTGCGGTGCGCAGCCTTCCCTTCTGGGCTGCCCTCACTGCAAACGATGGCTGAGGGCTCTCATGGTCAGGAGGGTTTGCCACACAGGCATGGTGATGCGGGGAGCACAAGCATACGGCCGTGGGGAGCCCATGCAGTGGTGCATGGTACCGCTGAGGTGATGCAGTGTTGGACACTGGGCTGCTTGGGTTCAGCTCAGGGATGTGCCATGTGCTGTAACTTGGCTACTCTCAGTCCTGAAGCTTGTTAGAGAGCCCAATGCTCCTAATGGGGGGCACAGGATTTGGGATGAGCACAGCACCTTTGTGCACTGAGCGCATTGATGTGGTGGTGGGGGGGGGGGGGAGCGCGGAGCCAGGGCAGCAATTACAGGACAGCCAGTTACAGGAACCTGTCCAAACACCATCATTAGCCTGGACTATTGCTCTGGGCCAACTGTCACCCAGCATCTGAGGCCTGCTCTTACCCACAGGGCCACTGCAAAGGCTGCTCCAGCCCTTCCCCTGGGATCAGGAGGGACTGAGCCTGGGCAGGCAGGATGCTCAAGGTTTTTTCTCTGGGAGCAATTGAAGCCACCACACAACCCCACCTTCAGAAAAACACAAGGTCTCACCTTCCTTGGTGGGTGCCACCTCTTGGGGATAAGCACCTGAAGCCAGGGCTTTAATTGCACCTGCCTAGTCCTTCTGGAGCACCCATGCGGAGTCCAGGGCCCCTGCCAGCCAGGACCTTTGGTCAGTGGCTCTCCTTGGGGAGCGAGGGCTTCTGGACACACCCAGGGACGGGGCACACTGCTCAACCAAGATCCAGGACTGGTCACAAACCGCTGCACTAAGGGCTCGAGAAGCCTGCTAGCAACCCTGAGAAGCAGCCAAATAGCCCTGCTGCCGCCTTGCAAAGCCTGCCTTTGCCCAGCTGCCCCCGCAGTCTTTCCCAAGCACCATGGAGGCTGTCCCACTGGAGCATAGCACCCCAGCTTCGGGGCTGCAGGTCCGCTAGAGACATGGCATAGCCACATGGACTGACCAGAGAAACATGGGGCACCCTGGGCCAATGCCACTTGTCTGCACTTGAATAAATAAAAAGGTTTTTATCTCCTCACTTTTCTTTTTTTAAAGTTTACTGTGCATTATACAATCTAAAAATAAATGAAGTCAAGTCTATGAAATTTATAAATTTTCATCACATCTCTATAAAATACTGTCACTCGTCAGTGTGACTCTCTTCTGTACAAATACACCAGGTACCCACGGCTACCTGCCCCACACCCCAGCCGGCAGCTGTGGGCTGGCCATGCACCTGCCAGATGGCATGAGCCCGCGATAGCAGACACACAGAGTAAAATAAAGCACTTGTTTCCCAGCAGCCCTGCATCAGTCGGGTCCCCCGACCTTCCCCACGAGCACCATGCACAGCGCCCCCCGTCCACCCCAACCCCTGTGCAGCATTAGGGGGCTGCCAGCCTGCCATCCTGCCAGAGGTGCCATCCCGGGACCCAGGGCTGACAGTCTGACCGGGAGTGTTCACAGTGACGGGTGGGGGGACGGTCTTCTCGGAGGGATGTCAGAAGCCAAGCGACTCGCCCTCAACCTGGACAGGCATGCCTTTGGTATGGGAGTGTGCGGGGAAGGCGGGGCAGGACTGATTTTGGCGTTGGTCACCCTCGAGTGAGCACCAAGAGAAGGTGGAGGCGGCGAGGCCTGGCGACGAGATAGCACCGGCCCGGCTGTCGGCGTCTCCGCTGGCGGGTCAGTCTGTTGGGCCGATGTCTTTATATAGATCCTCTCATATATAGTATTTACACTTCTCAATAGGTTGCCTTTATGACTTCGGTGGAATAAAATAAGTCAAAGTTGTTTATACTTTTAAAAAACGATAAATACTTTATCTAGAACTATGGACAGTACGAGCTGTAGCCCAGCATCTCCCGCAGGTCTGCGCAGCGTGAACTCACAGCAGGGCCTCATCCTCGGTCTGTCCCGCTGGTCCCGCGGCCACCTGTCCTTGCGCAGGTCTCACGGTTGAGGTAGAAAACCTAGTTACCTGCAGAGACGAGCATGGGAGGGAAGGCAGACCGGCGTTAGCAATCCCCTGAGAGAAGCCCACATCCCCAGGCCAGGGAACCAAAGCCTACAGATGGATGGACAAAACGTGGTCCTCGCAGACATCCCAAGCCACACCCCTGGCCCAGTCTAAAGCGGGAGGTCACTGTCCCAAGGCCCTTCTTGGGCACTAGGTCCCAGCTTCCCCCTTCCCCAGGAGCCTGAGAACCAAGACCCTCCTCATTGCACCGTTGGGCACTGCTGGGCACCGCTGACGGGGGCCTGAGTAGCCCTGCTGACCAGCCTGCACTCTCTCCCTGGAGGTGAACGGTCCCTGTCTAGTCCAGGGGCCACCTGTGCCAGGTGCAGGGGAGGCAGTTGTCCACTGCAGGCCAGATCAGGGTGCCTGGCACCCAGGTGCTCCATGCATACACCTATGAGCTCTTCCGGCTGGTGCAGGCCACAGAGCCTTCTCTGATGGCGAGACCACTGTGAGCTAGAGCCACTCTACCTTCCAGGCCTTTCCACGAGGACTGAGCCACAGCCTGTCCCCAGACCCATGCCTTGACCAGGAGGAGATCATCACACTCCTGTGGCCTCATGTCTGTTTCTACTTTAAACACACGCAAAGGGCCAAAGAGGGCAGGAGACCTTGCGCTTGGCCCGGTCCCTCACATGCCAGCTCCATAGGCTGGGGACTGGCTTGGGAAGGCCCTTGCCCCAGAAGACACCAAGGTGGCACCGGCAGTGGTGAGTCAGCTGCTGCGGGGCCCAGCTCTCTACTGCCCTTATGATCAGCAGCAGGGCAGAAGAGAACCCTCCCTGAAGCTTCGTGACAACTGTCCTCACCCATTCTAAAGGCGGGCCCTTCCCACACTGCTCTCACTGACCCCGCACTGACGTCCAAAATGCACAAACGGCCCATGTCCTTGGAGGCGGGAGGCTGCCCACCCACCAGGCAGCCCTTCTTGAACTTGGCAGCCTGGTGCCCCGGTGCCTGGGTGGGGGCCCGTGGGCAGGGAGCCGGCAGAAGAGCCCAGCTTCTGAAGGCCCAAGTCCCAGCAGCCTACCAACTTTCCCTAAAACTCTGCAAGGTGCATCAGAGAAAAATGCTGAGAAAGGCCCAACAGCAGACAGGTGGCAAGAATGGGGTTCTGAGCTGTCCCCACGGCCCCACACTAGGGCTGCCCAGGTCCCTGCAGACATGCGACCAGAGGGTAGCAGCGAGACTGAGCTGGCCTGCATGGGCCAGGCCGCCAGTGTCCTCTAACTTCCTCCTGGTCCCCTCTCTGCGGGAACGCCACAAAGACCCGGTATGAAGGCCCAGGTGGGCAAGGGCCGGCTACTCCCCACCCAAGCTGTGGTAGCCCTCGGGCTACTCTCAGGTGGGCATGGCCGCCATGGCCACCCTTCACACCCTGCGCTTATTTTTCCTTTGTGCCTCTCAGAACCGATGGTGTCCACCCGTCGGCCATGGCCGAGCAGCCGCAGTCCCCGGGCCCCTCCGTTCTCTGCGAAAGGAAGGACAGTTTTCTCGTATGGACCACCTGGTTGGGCTCTGGCCTTACCTTACAAAATAGAACTGCTAGCTAAGCAAGGTCTTTATCGCGGCTTAACCCCCGCAAGGCGCGCGGCATAAGGAGGCGGCATGCCAAGGGAAACCCACACGGCGGATGGCCCTGTGGAGCTGGCCTGCGGGAGCACGGGCGCGGCCTGGGCCAGGGCCAGCCCGGGCAGGGGCTGGTGATGCACCGTGAAGGAAGGGCGGGAGACCTTGTGCGGGAGGGAGGCGAGCTTGATGGACAGAGCGCTGTTAGCAGGCGGCAGAGAGGCGGCAGAGGAAACAGGTAAGAAAGCTTGGTTAGCCGAGAGGGGCGCGAGGTTCTGCAGGAGCACAGGCTCAGAGTTAGCAGGATGTAGCACAGGAGCAGGAGGCAAGGTGGCGTTAGGTGGGGGTGCGTGGAGGGTAGATGGCCCCGCAGGGGGCTGGCCCAGGGGCTGAGGAGGCGGGGGAGGGGGTGGCCTCGGCTCCATGGAGGGCGGGGCCTGAAAGGAAGAGGCGGGGGTGTTGGCCACCGCCTGCAGCGGGGTTAAGCTCAGCGTGCTGCTGCGACACGCAGCCCCGCTGCTGAAACTGGTTCCAAACGGATGAGCGGAGGTGGAGGGCACCGCGTGGTTAAAGACACCTGCAAACAGGAGAGAAAAACTCAGCTTCAACAGGCGGCATTCTCCAGGCAAGCGAAGAGACACACGCAAAAGGGGAAAGCAGACAGCTCTGCGTGCACACAGGTGCAGGACAAAGCAGCAGGCAGGGTGCAGGTGGCCAGGTGAGACTTACCTGAGGCAAGGCCCCAGGCCACACCCCCCTCGGCATGCCCCGGGCTTCCAGCTGCGAGCTTCTCCCACCTGTGCCCAACAAGGAGCAAGTGGAAGACCCCCGCCACGGCCACGCTCCACCCTACACGGAGCCACTAAGTGGCAGGCACCACAGCCACTCTCTTCCCAGTGCCAACCCTCACGGCCGCCTGGAGCCATGGCTGGCCAGGTTTCACAGTGACCTCCACAGGGAGGCAGAAACCCTGGACTCTCCTGAAGTTATGAGACGCCACCACGACCAGAGCACCTGACAGGCAGACTCACGCGCGAGTGCGCTGCCCGTGTGACAGTCACGTCTGCGTTTCGTGAAAAGGAGGTGGCGGGTGCAAAGTGGACACAAGGGGACACGCGGGCACAGCCTCTCACCCTTTAGGGGGCTCTGGAAGGGAACCTGCAAAGCAGTTGTGATTAAGCCCAGTGGTCCAAGAGGCCTCGGCGATGGCCTGCACCTTGGCGCCTTGGACCCCAGAGCAGGTCCCATGGGACCTGAGCATCAGACAAGAAATACGTGTCTGCCTACCTCCAACTGCACCGCCTGCCACCCCGGAGGAAAAGCTGCCCATGGCGTGCGAGTTGGTCAGTCTGGTCGCAGCTGACGAAACATGCACCAGGCCGGCGGCGGCGGGCACGGAGCTGAACAAGGACTGCAGCATGGATGGGCCCAGGTTGGCTTGCAGGGACATGGGGCCCAGGGAAAACTGTGGGCCAGGCGCAAAGGTGCCCAGGAAAGGCCGGTGCGTCTGGGTGGAGGGGGCAGCGCTGCCCGCCGAGGACGCTGCCGTGGCGAGCCCCGGACCGCTGAGGAGGCCCCCGGGGGGCACGGCGGCGGCGGAAATGAAGAGGTTGTGGCCATTCTTGAAGTCGGGTTCACGGTCTCGGCCCTTGCCCGTCTTGCTGTGTGCCAGCGAGGCCTTGTCCGAGGGCGCACACGTGGGGGGGCCCAGCTCTGCCTCCCTGCCCTTGCCACCCTCGCCCTTTGGGCCACCCAGTCCATCCAGCTGCCTCTTGTTCACAAAGGGGCCGGGTTCTATGCCACCCTCCTTGCCCCGCGGGGCGGGGAAGCTCAAGGGGGCACCCAGGCTGGCCACCTCGGAGGCCTTGTGGGGGAGAGAAGCACCATCACTGAAGGTATGTAAACTGAGGTCAGTGGCCAGGCCCCCGCTGAAGGCGAAGCCATTGGAGGGGTTGCTGCTGGGGCTTAGCCCACCAGCCCCAGGCACGGCCCCGGGGAAGCTCTTCCTGGGGTGGGCGGCCAGCTTGGCGTCGGCCGGGCCAGGCTCCTCCGGGGTGGGCCGGAAAGCAAACAGGGAGTTCTGGCTCAGGGTGGGGCCAGCCTGCAGCGGGCTGTCGGCGGCCTTGGCCAGGCTGAGGTCGGAGATGGGCGAGAAGGTGGCCTTCCACTTGCTGCTGTTGACCGGCTCGTTGGCAGGCATAGGCTTCCTTGCCGCCAGGCCACCGCCTGACAAGAAGAGGCAGTGGCTGAGGCCTGGGTGCCTCTGAGGAGCCAAGCGGAGTGGGGGCTGTGGTGCTCTGAGAGGGGAATTCATGGGCTCAGATGAGACCCTTGCCCCCAGATGAGAGCATTTAGGTCCATGAGGGCCTCTTCTAGGGGCCATGCTGGCCTGCTGTGGGCAGGTAGCACGGAGCCACACTCCAGGCCCATGATGGGAGAAAACAGACCCACTGCCCCAGCCACTGGAGGCCATGGTGCCTAGCAGCACCAGGGCTGACCTCTGGCTGCTGGGAATGCCTGTGGCAGGACGGACTGGGGTGGGGGACAGTGGCTGGGCAGTGCCCAACATCCCCTAGAGACATTTCTAGAAACACAGGGTGGTCCCATCACAGGTGGGCAACAGGCTGAGGCCCAGCATCATTGCCACCCTGGGGCTGCATCACGTGGCACTGGAAAATCATTTGATGGGAGCACCATTACTCACCACTTTCCAAGGTTTTTGGAGGAGATTTGCTTTCTAAGGAGATAGTTGCAATTTTTCTCTCAATTCTAAGAAAAAAAACAAAAAGATGGTGACTTGATCCCACGTGCACACAAAACTGTACGCCGAGTTCCTTGGGAAACCAGGCTGAGGGGCACCCTCAAGATCTCTTTTGAGAGGACCCATGGCTGCCGGGCAGACCCTGGCTCCCTCACACCCGTGTGGTGGCCCCAGTGCTAGTGCAATGCTGTCCCTGGTGGGGACAGGGCTGATGGCTTGGCCACAGCAGAGGCCCAGGGACTCCGTTTCCCCACACAGAAACACATGCATCCCTGAAGGAACCACCTCCGCTTACTGCTCTCTTAGGCTCTGATACCGCAGGTGCCTGCGGTGTGTTGTGCCATCCAGCACGTCGTGTGTGTGACGTGCAGCACACAGCTGCCACAGTGAGCTGGAACTTGCAGCAGCGCCAAATTGTAAACGGTGTGCATTCTTTGTCAGCACTTTAGATCTGTCCCAATGGACACTTTGACCTCCAGAGACCCGAGAAAACTTCTGAAAGAATTCAGGAACTGCCCAACACAAGTGAGCACCTGAGTGCAGCTTTTAAAGCCGTGGCATGCGTGTGTGGAAGAGAAACCAAACGAAATAACTGTGACGAGACATCAAAAGCACAAACAACCCAAAAAAGCATAAGTAAAAAAGACTTTGTCACAATGTAATATTTTTGTGCTTTCAAAGACACTGGCAAGAAAGGAAAGAGACAACCCAGGGAGTGGGAGGGGATACTCGCACACCATGTGTCTCTGAGGGCCATGTGTCTAGAACACACAAGTTACTCTTGCAAATAAATAACAAAAAGTGGTGCTCAACAGCACCACTCCTCAAGGAGATGAAAGCTCTGAACACCTGCCCCCCCTCCGCAAGAACAGATGTCACGTTAGAAAACAAAACCAGAGAAGGACAGGTGCCAGCAAGAAGGATGCATGGCTGGTGGGAACCCACAATGGGGTGGCCACTGTGGGAAAAAGGACGATGGCTGCTCAAAAATTTAAACAATTAATGTGGGACCCGGCAATGCCACTACTCGGTGTGAGGTTAATGGAGACAAACACACACGTCACATGAGTGTTCACAGCAGCACAATTCACAGCTGCTATAACTGGAAGCAAGTGTCCACAGACAGATAATGGATAAACACCATGTGATAAATCCACATAACAGAGTATTATTCAGCCCTAAAGAGGAAAGACGTCCTGACACCTGATAAAACACTGATGGACCTGGAGAACGCTGTGCTCAGTGGCATGAGCCTGACACAGAAGGACGACACATTCTGTGTGGTCCCGCTCACTGGGGCTCCAGGAGTCGTCACTCGGAAAGGGAGTAGCTGGCTGTTAGAAACCTGCGCCCACCAGTTCAGGGCATGCGCAGGCGGCCTGTTCCCAGAGGTCACACCTGACCACAGGGGCCTGTCCTTCCGAGCCCTGACGGTGGACACCTCTCCCTCAGAGCTGGGCCCGGCCTGGCCCGCCCCGCACCTGGCACTGCCCGGCTCATCCTCGGAGCCTGGCTCCTCATCTGAAGTCAAAGGTGAGTAGTGGGCCCCATTGGTCTGGTTCAGGGGCTTCTCCTTCTTGAGCACGGGCGGCTGGTCATTGTCCTGATAAGGGACAGGGGAGCTCTTCAGGGAGCTCTCGGGGGATGAGATGGCCGTGATTTCCAAAGGCTGGTTAATGTTGTTGACCTGCAGGATGACATGGATGCACATAACCCCATCAGCAGCTCCCGTATACCGGCCCTGAGGGCTGCGCTCGGTACCCCCGGTGTGGCCTCATAGGTGGTGGAGAACCCGGTGCCGCCCCTTCTCACATGGTGGGCCTGGGAACAAGATGCGCAACGCCCAGGCCCCCACTGGTCTGTGCTGAGCGAGGCCCCGCTTCCTGCCCATTGATCCCTCCGGGCCTCACCATGGAGTTGAGGTTGAGGGGGGACCCTGAAGACTGCGTGAAGAGGCCGGCGACAGACGGCAGGGCCCGGCGCTTGGGGGACACACCCGTGCTCAGGCTGGGCGTGCCTGCTGATGCTCGCTTCCTCCTGCCCCGCTTGCGGCTGTCCTGCCCATGGTTCTGGGTGCCCACGGGCAGAGGGCTGTGTTTGCTGGAAGGTGACTGCTTGGTGCTGCCAGCGTTGGCTGACACGGTGAAGACGGCCCTCCTTTTAGCCTCGCTCTCTGGATCCGAGAAGCTGGCCTCGGAGGGCAGGTCCCCTTTGCTGGCGTCGGGGAGCGGGCCCTGGGTGGCACCAAGTCGGGGGCTGGCACAGAGCTGATGGGCGGGTGAGGCCGGGCCGGAGTTCCGGGGCTGGGCCAGCAGTGGGGGGTGCTGTGGCGTAGAGCTGCGGGAGCCCATGGGTGCGAAGAGGCTCCCTGAGCTGGAGGACTCGTCAAAGGCAGGGGGCTCGGCCCCAGGAGCAAGCGGAGCTGGGCTGCCTGCCAGGGCCCCAGTGATAGCCACCGAGCCAGCATAGGAAAAGCCTGCTGGGAAGGACACAGTTTTTCAGGGGAGCCCGAAAAACTCTGGGAGTTTTTCTGGGAGGATGCCCAGACTGACTAGGACAGCACTGTCCCAGTGGAGCTGGTCAGGACGCTCAGTCCCCATGTCATGGCTGTCACTGGAGATGGCCCCGAGGGACCAGGCAGGCACCTGTGGGCAGGCATTAAGCTTTCTCCTGCCACGCATGAGGCCTGTAGCTTGTCCACAATTACACACACCCTCTCTCAGAGCCTCCTCTACAGGGCTAGAAAGCTGGTAGCATTGACTGACACAGGACTCGGGTCTTGCCCAGAATGTGTCATGCTATCAGCTGCCAAGCTCTCTCCCAGCATTGGCATAGAAGAGTGCCAGGGAACCAGAAGGGCCTGGCTCAGCACTGGCCTCAGCATTGATGCTTCACGCCTGGAAAAATAATTTCCAAACTAGCCACGTGCTCACATAGGTCGGCAAGCTGCAGCATGGCTCATGGGTTGTATGCAGCATTCCTGGCACAGGCCCACCACCTGCCCATGGGCTGTCATACCAGAGCTGAGCAGCTGTGACAGAGATCTACTAAGCTGCAGAGCCAAGGTGTCCCCCTTGGGGACACAGGCACACCAAGATTGAGTTCTGCAAAGAAGACCAAGACCCATGGAGAAGGTGAGTGGCCGAGGAGCCACAGTGGTTTGACAAGGATGCGGCCAGCATGCCACCCAGGCTGGGGTACACCAAGCCAAGCACACCCACATCAGGGGTTCCTGCGATGTGCTGAGGGCTGAATGCCCTGTGGCTCACTGTGCTGCTGCTGTCGGCAAGGACAGTGGCCCTGACCTAGTGCAGACCCCACAGCCGGAGGAGCCAGGCTCTGAGCCCAGCTTGGATGTCTAAGGACCTGGCTAAGACCCCCAGTCTGCTCAGACCTTGTGCCAAGCCCAGCCCGGGGTAGTGGAAGGGGCGCCCTCACCTGTGGGGGCCAGGGTGAGGCCTTTGCTCCCCGCGCCGTGGGCATGAGTGCCCACTTGCTTCTCCAGGGTGGACGAGGACTCCCGGGCCTGTGGCACAGGGCTGGGGGTACTTCTCTGTGGGGAGAGGGGGTGCCGTCAGCCAAGCGGGGGGCTGGCAAGTGAGTGCAGGGTCACAGGCCACAGGGCGTGCCAAGGGCCTGGGGAAGGGAGGACGCACAAGTATAAGCAGCAGAAGCCCAAGTGACCTGCTCAGGGTGTGGAGAGGGACAGATGTCTGACCTGGGTCCTAAAGGCTGGCTCTGGCTAATGGGCACAGGGTGGGGATGAAGGGGACAGGGAGAGTGGTGGGGGCTGCAGTCATGACTCCTATGTGGAACGAAGTGAGAACTCTGTCCACACTCCACCTTTACACATGGTCACAGCAGCCGAAGTGTGGAGACGAAAAATGTTCACTGACCGATAAAAACATACACTTTGCGTCCACCAACATGGGGCAGTGTCACTCAGCCATGAAGTGGAGAGGTGCTGACATGCACCATGATGTGGATGGACCCTGAACACACACAACACTCAGTGAGACACCAAACACAAAGCCACACTGTATGAGACTTCACTGATGTGAGATGTCCAGAACAGGGATGTCCACGGGAACAGGAAGAGAGTGAGTGGGTGTCAGGGGCTGGGGAGGGAGTGGGGAATGACTGCTGATGGGGACAGGGCTCCCTTTTGGGGTGATGGAAGGTTCTGAACTGGATGGAGTGGGTGCATGACTCTACGAATGTGCTGAACACCACTGACTGCATGCTTTAGATGGCAGCTTATGTGCGAATCACATCTCAACAGAGGAGCTGCATCACGTGAGTGTCAGTTCCCATGAGTCCACACACGTGAGGCAGGAAGAGGCACGTATGGGCTGCAGGAAGGGAACAGGGCTTCCAGCTTCTGCCACACCTGGCAGCTCAACCCCCTTCTCACCTGCAACACCACCACTGACAAAGACCTGAGAAGTAGAGTGTTACTGTGATTAAATCTGCATTTCAGACCTTCTACTTTTCGTGGGTACCATGATATATTCAAAATTTAACAGCACACAGCTTAACAAAAAGGGGTACACCCAGACGGAAGTCCCCTCTGCCTGCATCAGCGCTCTGGAACTAGCAGTGTCCTGGAGCTGGGCCTGGCCCCCAAGGCGCCCACTCACCACCTTCTCGGCGCGGCTAGGCAGCACCACGCTGGCCAGGGGGATGCTGACGGGCAGCTTGCTGGGCTGCACAGTGCTGAGTGGGATGCTGACGGGCAGGCTGGTGATGGCCTCCCCGCTGCTGGCATGGCCGCGTTCCTTCAGACCCTGCGGACAGAGCGGACTACCTGCTCCTGCTGACCCGCACATGCCCAGCTGCAAACACCACCCAAAGGGCGCACCAACCGTCCAGCCATAGATGAGGTCCCACTGCAGTGGAAAGTCACCTCACCCCTAGGACCACTCCCCAACTGCTCATCCTGACCTTCCTCACTCCATGGCAGGTCCTCATGCTCTGATCTGTCAATGTTTCCCAGACCTGCTGCCACATGCAGAGAGAGCCACCCTCCCCTTACTGTCCCCACAGGCAATGCTTGCGTAAGTAGGCCATGCTACGAAGCCAGGCAACAGTGGGTAGGGACTTGAGGAACCCCAAGCCCTCCACCTGCCCACGGTCTGCTGGCCCCACCAGCCTCCCCTGGACACTCTCCCAGCAGACCCACTCCAGGTGTCCGCTGAGTGACCGCGCTTAACCCGAGTGCAGGCGAGGAAGCCAGGCCCAGCGCAATGGGCCCCTCCCAGCAGCTGCCCACACCTTCTCGCTGCCCTTCTCTCCAGTCATCTGTAAGGCCACGGGGGACGAAGGCCGTGGCTCCTGAGGGCTCAACTTGATGCCATTAGCAAGGTCTGGATTGTGGTACGGAAGGCCATTCTCCTTGACGTGCTCAGCTCTGGAACGAAAGATGTCCCTTAGTCATTCTTTAGGGAGCCCCTGTGGCTGTGGCTTTGCATTCAGAGCTGGTGGCCTGGGCTTGCAATCCCCTGAATACCTTCTACATGGAGGCACTCCCGCTCCCCAGAGCCTACGATGGCTAAAGGCCCTGTGGGAAGGCCCACCAACCTGTACACTCACCGCGGGTGCAGCTCACTGGTGGCCACCTTACTGCCAGCTGCGTGGTCTTGGCTCAGGTGACGCCTCAGCACCAGCTTGGCTGGTGAGAGTCGAGTGTAGTCAGGCGAGGCCAGGCCGGACAGCTTGTCAAGCCGGGGCCGGCCGCCATGGTTGGGGGTGCAGGGCACAACTTCCTGGTCCAGTGCAGAGGCCAGGTCCTGGGGTGTGTTCTGCTTGGATGATGGCCGGCTCAGCGTGCTGCACAGCTCATAGCCAGCTGCATGGCCATTCATAGAGAGCTCGGGGCTCAGGCTGCTGAACGGGGGCAGTGAAAACTTGGAGCAGTCCAGCTCTAGGTGCAGCCGGCCAGGCTCTACCTCCAGCTCCCGGCCCAGGCCACCCTTCCCACGCAGGTGCACGGCCACAGCCTCATCGGGTGGCACGCAGGACTTGAGCTGCAGGAGCTCCTGCTGCCGCTGGCTCTTCTCCAGCTCCACGATGCTGATCTGGAAGACAGGGGCATCAGGCCCGCACATACCTGCCACTGGCCTCCGCCCCGCAGCCCAGCAGCGGAGACCAGCCTGGGAGAGCAGGAAGCACCCCCTACCACAGCGGCTGCCAAGACATGGACCAGCTGTGTGTGACCGGAAGGCCGGAGCAGCCAACTGCCCACACCTCGTAGGGGTCTCTGGGCAGGGGGCAGACAGCACGCGCGTCCTGGCAGCTTTGCAGATGCACATCCGCTGACACATAAGGGCACCCCCAGGGAAGCAAGGGAGAGAGGACGCAGTGTTCCCGCGAGTGTAAAACATTGGGGAAAACCCCGAAATGGCATTTCTGTTCAGGAGCCAGGACGTGGGCGCTATTTCCTTTTGGCTCACACACTCTGGATGTTTTTCATACGAGAACATGCACTGTTTCTCTATTATACTTAAGCTAGAACCCAAATACAGTCCCTGGTGGAGATTGCTCTTGTGGGCACAACCATGGAAACTTGGCCAGGCTTTGGTGACAGCAGCAAAGCTATGTCTGTGACATGACTGCTGGCTCAGGGGGTGTGATATACCTGAGTCACACATCACTAGACCTTACACAGCTCACACGTCTGCAAACTCACTGCAATGTTACTGTAACAACCCACTGGGAAGAACCCCAAGGTGGGCAACCTGATGGCTCTGCGTGCTCAAAAGCCAGGCAGGGAGGCACCAGGCAGGTTGCAGCCTGTACCTCTGGAGCTGTCGCAACTGCTGGTGTTAAACCACATGTGTCTCTTTCCTTTCCTGCCACTTCAAAGTTCCCTCCTCAGAACTTGGCCCTGGACTATGTGTTGTAGCCTCTCACCTTTAAGCCACCCTCGGTGAACAAGCTGCTGTCAGGAAAGTACAGGCCTACCTGTGCCGGTGTCAGACTCGCCACAAGGGGGCGCTCCGCATCCTGGGGCTGCATTACGCCCCATTCCCCACTCTCATCCCCGCTAACCCTGCTCTGCGCCCCCTCCAGAGCTGACTGGGCAGGAAGCAGGCTGCTGTGAGACCCGGAACTGGCACTGTCCTCAGGGGAAGGGTGGCCTCAGTGGGTCTGCCGATGGCACGGACCATGTCCTGACAACAGAGTTGAAGCCCAAAAGCCAATGCCCCTGCCTGGCCCAGCCCAGCCCGGCCCCTACCTGCAGCTCCAGGCAGCGCCTCTGCTTCTCCGAGATCTGACTCTTCAGGGCCTGCTTCTCCTTCAGCAGCTTCTCCAGGGACAGTGTAGGCCAGTCCAGCCTCAGCTCCTCACAGCGAGCCTTCAGCTGTGGGATAAACGAGCAAAGCCGTAAGCCTCGGCATGTGGGTGGCGGTGGGGAGGATGAGATAGCCAGAAGACCCGGCAGGGGGTCTCCTTCCCCCTCCACCCAGACCCTTGCATCCCGACACTGGGCTCTGGGAGGAGGCTAGGTCGGCCGCTGGGCAGGTGTACCCAAGAGCTGGTCCCTCTCTCCCTCCTGCTTCTGGAGGGCCAGGTTGTGGAGGTGGCCCGAGAAGACCAAAATTTCTGTAGGGCATGCCCACAGGAGCACAGTGAGGGTCCCACTGGATGAAGGACAGCCTGTTAGAAAGGAGATCCCTGCACATCCAGTGATAGGTGCCAGGGGACCTGGGAGAGAGGTCACATGGGCCCGCACCCTGGCCCTGGAGACTCATAAGGAGCCCAGTATCAGGGGATAAAGGGCCAGAAAAGTCCAGGCCCCTCAAAAGGCCCATCTAGTGAAATTGTTAGCATTCGGGATGCCCGGACAGGAACTCAAGAAGCCACTTGCAGGCCCCAGGCCCTGCTTGCACTCACTGCTCTGAGAGCGAAGGATGATGGGTGCTCTCTGAGAATAGGACAGAGAATGGGGAGCCAGGACCGCCCTACACAGACTATAGGGTTCAAGAACTTGTGTTCAGGAGAATGTACTGGGCCTTGCAGCCACCCTTGTGTCATCTCGCTGTCCCATGACGCTAGCTTCCCGACCTGTCAACTAAGGAACACCTGGCCCTCCCCCAGTCTGGGGTCCATGACGCCCGCTGGCCATGGGATGCGCTGGAACCACAGCCCCACACGTACCAGCTGCAGGCTCTGACCCCTCAACTCCCTGTTGTCCTTCTCCAGCTGCTCCGTCTGCTCCCGCAGCTGTTGGTTGTGAGCCGAGATCTCCTTCTGAGCCTGGATCAGGTCGTCATAGGTCAGTGCCTTCACTCCCAGCTGTGGACACATGACGGCAAGAGTGGCTCACTCCCAGCTAGACACAGCCACTGGCACCATGCTGATCACAGACAGGACGGAGGCGGCTATAGGCCTCCAGAGAGGGGAGCCAGGGGTGGCTCCAGGACCCAGGTTCCAGGCCCCCGAAGAAGAAATGGTTTACTTGGATCTGAATAGCCTCGGCTGCACACCTCAGCCCCACCCACCTCCAGCCTGCACACGGTTGCTTCGGCCTTGGGCAGCCCTACCTCATCCAGCTTCTGCTGGAACAGCCTCTTGATCTCCTCCTTTTGGGCCTGGCAGTGGCCGAACAGCTGCTGGGCAGCACCCAGCAAGCGAGTGTTCTTCTCCTGCAGGGGAGGAAGGGCTGGTGAGTGGAGACTGCCCCTGCCTGGGCCCTCCCTCCGAGGGTCTCAGCCCATGTCACTGATGAAGAGTGCGGCCCCTCCATGAGAAGGAGAGCCACATCTCCCTGCATTCAGACGCAGCATGTGGACTGGCCGGCTCTCTGAGGCCGGAGGGCCAGCACTGGCACCGGACTCTGTAACTTAGAGCAGCAGAGTCTTAACACTTCCCACCCTTGGAAAAGCCATGCATGAGGGTGTGGCTGGGCGTACTCATGTTCTGAGTGTCACCAGCGACCCAGCTGTCACCAAACATGTGGGTGGGCCCTCTGGGACAGGGAGCGGGGCATACTGCAGGTAGGCACACAGAATCGGGTGCCCCTCACCTTCTCCTGGTCCAGCAGCTGCTGCAAACCAGCTTTGTACTGGGGGGTCTTCGTGTACGCCAGGAACTGCAGATACTGAATCCTGAAGGACTCTGGGGGAGGCGGGGGGCAAGGTCTCAGCACTAATGCCACAGACCACGGCCAGGAAAAGGGTGCAGCTCAGATTCACCTAGGAGCTCCCACGGCCCCATCTGAAACCGCCTGTCATCATGTGGCACCTTCAGTCCCCATGCAGCCTTGGTGTTTCCCTGGAGCCCCTCAGTGGCAAAACGCTACTGTGAACCCCTTGCAATTCCTGCCACTGCCACTCATGTTCTCTTTCTCCCCAAGACTGGGGGTTTCTGTGACCTAACCTACCAGTTTTTCCCAGTAAACACACACTATTGATACTGGGTTGGGAGAAAGCAATAGCTTTAACAAGATGCACAGTCCCCATTCGAGTCCCGCAAGGTGGCAGGTGCTCAGCTCTTACATGGCCCTTGCTCCCCTGTGGCCTGGCCATCCAAAGCTGACTCTGCCCTACACTGAGAACCCTGGGCAGGCCACCTCCGTGGGCTGTCCAGGGCACTGCAGGGGGCCTGAGCAGCCTCTCTGCCCCCCACTTGATGCAGGAGCACCCTACTGTGACAACCACTGATGTCCCCAGACACTGCCCAGTGTTCCCTGGTAGGCAGAACCTCAACCTCCAACAACTGCCTGGGCCCACATCAATCCATGTGGCAAGACTCACCCTGGGCCCTCGTGATGCCAGTATGGTTGGCCTGCAATGTGGGTATCACAGGGATTCACCAAAACCTCACCCCTATCCCCAGACGCTACGTTGGACCCACCATGGAGCCAAGGAGCCACACCCCGCACCTGCTTACCTAGCAGCTTCTGCAGTGCAGGGGGGGTGGGTGCCAACAGCAGCTGGTCGGGGGTGTGCCGCTGCACACTGGGAGGTAGCTGATGAAACGGGCTGTGAGGTGACTTGTACGCATCTGTGGGAGGCAGCGGCAGTCACATGTCAATTCGCACATCAAGGACTGACCGCGTCCCCAGAGCATCCTGCCTGCTTTGTGCAACTTCTCCCTCCTTTCAAAGGTGAGACTTAGCGCAGCTCCTGGCCCTCAACACGAGTGGACACCGCGGCTCGGCAGTTCTAGAAGCTAAGACGAAGACCCTCATGGCCTAACTCGCTCCCGTGAGCAGTGTCATTTCTGCCAGACTGCTGGCGTCACTGGAGCCCAGGGCACTGTGGGGGCAGAGCGAGGACCTGGCGAGCCCCAGACAGGGACTTGAGGAAGGCTACGGACCAAAGAACAACTCAGAGCCTGGCGGGAGACGTCCCTCACCCTGTGGCGAGGCCACGGCCTGGGACACAGTCTGGGCGTGCAGCAGGTCCAGTGCAGATGGGCTCTTCCTGGGCTTACGCTCGGGGTTCGCAGTGCTCATTTTCTTGGGGCGCCCACGCTTCCGGCCGGCCAGTTTCCGCCCCTTCTTGTTCAGCTTTTTCTTTCGTGCCTTGGAGGGAGATGGCTTCTTGATTGCAGCCGTCCCTGCTTTTTCTTCCTCAGCACCAGAATCCTAGAGGACGGGGTGTCCAGGAAGCAAAACCGCCATTATTAACAAGCCCGACACCCCAGAAGACCCGACACCCCAGAGGACCCTGACACCCCAGGATACCTTACACCCTAGGGGACCCCGAAACCCAAGAGACCCCATACCCCAAGGGTCCCTCCTTTTGACCTCCAACCTGGACGTCAGGGCTGCCCACACATGCACTGCCCAGAACCACCTCCCTCCATGGCGTGAGTAGGAGGCTGGGGCCCGTGTCCGCTGGCGGCTGTGCAGGATTAGGGTATGGGCACTCACCACGGGGGTGTCCACGGTTATAGCCACCTTGCTCTCAGGCACTTTCGTGGGCGTGGTTGTGTTACTCTTGTTTTCTCGTTGCTGCCGGCGCCGAGCTGCCTCTTGTTCTTCCTGGAAAGTAAGTGTGGGATGTGTCCCACAGTGCCAACATGCCCTCTGAAGGCCAGCATTGTTCGGGCCCCTCCCACCCTGAGGTGGGCCACCTGGCCCCACCCCGTTCACGTCAACTCCTCTGCCCCCTGTACAGGCGAGGAAACAGGCATGGATAAGCCTGTGAGCTGCCCCGAATGGTGTGTGTGTGCACACTCCAAATCTCTGATCAGAAACCCAGCGGCCTTCTGAACAGTGATGCATGAAAAAAGACAGAATCAAAGCCTAAAAGCCCTAAGCAGCAGTGAAGCAGCTGCCTGAAAGACCCCCAGGGGAGCGGGGTGTCAACAGCAAGCTCCACTCATGCCTGGAGCATGTACTCTGAGGGCTGCCGTGAGGCCATGGGGTGACAGTGGCTCAGCCTATTCTCTGTGCTCAGGTGCAGCTAGGACCACATGACCATCTGCCACCCCACCAAGTATAGCACAGGAACACGCTATCCCAGGCGTGCAAGCTTCTTTCTGCTCAGATACTTGTCTACGTCTCAAAAAAACAGATATTTAGATAGGTACCCTCTGAGGTTTGGAGAAGGTGGCTTCTAGGACCAGGCCCTGTGGGGACCCTGGGACCAGCAGCAGAGCACGTTAGAACCTAGGCCGGTACCCTTCAAGCTAGGGCACTTGCCTAGATGAGGCTGCCCAGGCCTGGAGAGGACCAGAAGCTTTGGCACCACAGCCCCCGGGGACTCAGTCTCAGGCATGGGGGCTGCGGGCACCGAGCGGCTCCCTTGTCCTGTACTTAGCATGATGCACCAACTTACCTGACGTCACTCCAAGACCGCACACACAGCCCAGCTCCCAAAGGTTGTTTGTAGGCAGTGAGGCCCAGACCCCACCCCTCAAACTGGCGCTGCCACCCACCACCCAGAGCTCCATCAAGCGGTGCCCCCGCGAGTCATGTTCAGTGAAAACACAAATCACACACTTACCCTGAGTTTTGGATTTTTCAGACTAGAAAAATAGTTTTCAAGCTTAAAAGAGAAAAAAAAGAAAAACACCTCATGAGAAGTCTTTCCCAAACCCTGACCAGTCAAGAGCAATATCCTAGACACACCAATGGTAGATGTCCCCGGAGAGCAGTGGCAAGCCAGGCACAGGACTGTGACCAGGCCTCCTGAAAGAAATGCATCTCCACTGAGACACCACCTGGCCCGACTATAGGCCCACTCTCGGGGGCCGTGCACCCTGCAGGGCCTCTCACACAAGGTGCACCTGGGACAGAGCCAGGCTAGCTCAGGGGCTCCCTGCACACTAGAAACCTATGACACCGAGGCCGAGTCTGTCATTGTCACATCACTCAGACAACATCCGCCCTCATAAGGACCAGGAGCAGAAAAGGCAGACATAGGCCCCCAGACACTCCTGCTGCGGGACAATGGTGTTGGGTGGGAGGGCAGGGGTGGGACACTCACTACAGTGGGGTCAATGGTGCGCATAGTGGGACACGGGGGACGTCACTCCACGCTGGGTCAATGGTGCATGTAATAGGACACAGGGAGACACTCACTATAGTGCGGTCGATGGTATGCAGGTAGTAGGACACCGGCTTCCCTGTCCATGACACTGAGCCCTTCAAAGGAGAGAGCTCCACAACGCGCATGATCGTGCCGATATCTGCAAGGGGAGCAGTCAGGGCTGGGTGCCTACATCGCATGGGGCCACCTTGCCTGCCAGCCCAGTGCTGCCTGGACCTTGGCACGCTGCAAGTCGTGGGGCACACGTGTACAGGATGGCCCCTGCTAACCCAGGCACTTGTCCAGGCAGAGTGGCAGTGAGCTGCCTGGTGGGCGCTAAGGAGCCCTCGGAAAGCACGCAGCTGCTAGAACACCCCTTACATGAGAAACTATGACCCAAAGCTGAGTGCCACAGAGCGATGTGGTCCTTCTCCAGGAAGCCAAGGGTCAGGTTCCACCTGCAGCAGAGCCCACCACACACAGCAGCATTCACCCATCAGGCCAACCGGGTGAAAACGCCAAGCACCTGCATGTCCTCTTAACTTCCCGTCAAACCTGGGGTCTCAACCCAGGTGTTTCTGTCCCGAAAGATACTAGGTGCTGTCTGGGGACATCTGTGGTTGTCACACTGGGGGTGCTCCTGGCATGGAGTGGGTGGGAGCCAGGGATGCTGCTCAGCCCCCAACAAAGCCCAGGATGGCCCCCCAGAGAGTGACCTGGCCCTGATGTCAGCAGTGCCCAGGGGACACCCAGCTGCAACACATCAGTGATGAAAATCACACGCACTAAGAACTGAGCAACAGAAGAGCTTCTTACCACTCAAGTTTCTACTGTTTATTCTGAAGTTCAGAGGTGCAAAGGGCTTCGAGGACACGATTCTGCCACCTGAAACACAGGACAGGTCACTGTCATTCATGGGGGGGCAGAGGTTCCACTCCATCAACAGGAAACACCACCAGAACTGGGAGGCTGGGCTGCAAGGAACCAACAGCATGTGGTGTGCTGACAGCAGAGGGCCACGGTCCTCCTGTCCGTTCCCTCTAGGCGACAGAAAACTGGAGCCCACTCAAGCCTATCCTACGGCTCGCTCTCCCACAGAAACGCGCCCTAGGTCTCCTGGCAACCCCACCGTACCATGTCCGACACCAAGTCTGACAGGCACCAGCCTGCCCCACACCTGCCAGGCGGACAGGGGCCGTCTGTGGGTCAAGTCGGGACCTATGTACAAACGTGCTCCTAACACCCATGTTAATCCTCAGAGGACAGGAACTCAGATGCCTGCGTGGGGATAGTGCATGAGCAGTGCTGCATGTGTCACCATAACCATACCACTCCACATGTGCCAAAGGACACACCGAGCCCACATGTCAGTGCCTCTCTCAGCAGTGAGAAAAAAAGCCAAATACAAAAGTCAAACATCACGTCTAAAACAGGAGTGAGGATGAACTCACTGGGGGCACACGCACATGCCCCACAACACTCAGACTGGCACCCAGCCCCCAGCCTGTTTCTGAGCATCACTCCCATTAGGGGAGAGGGCGAGTCCCAGGGCCAGTCAGGTGCAGGGTCAGGTGGCAGCCTGCCATGCCAGGCAGTGAGTGGGAGTTGACACAGGGTGCTGGGACCCAGGGGGTGTCTGGAGAGTGGGATGTGGTCAAACACAGCCCAGGGGTCTGAGACCATTCTCATCAGGAACCTGCCACCCACAATGCCCGCACAATGGTATATGAGGGAACTTCTGAGGGCATGTCACTGCAGGACAGCAGGTTGCTGGTAACTGGAAGGCTTGGCAGGCAGTCCTGACCCCAAGCTTCCCCACATGTGATATAACCAGGCACTCAAGCCCGCAAGAAATGAGACTGAGAGGGTCAAGGTTGATGTCACCACGGAAGGTGAGTCTGGAATGGGCAACAGGATGATGAACCTGGACACCCCACGGCGTCGTCAAAAAGATGGATGGAGGGACTGTTCTCAAGTTAAATCCCATGGTGGCCTAGAGAAACTGCCAGAAGAGGCCCAGGACCACCGGGAGGGCTCTGGGTGGGGCAGGACCTGGCCACACAGGGGCAGCTCTAAACAAGGAAGGCCCGGCCCAGATTCCCCCAGGTGGGGGCTGAAGGGTGAACAGGAACCAGTCAGGTCTGAGTTCCAGACATGCACAACAGCCCTTGGGTGTGAACTGGGCACTCTCGAACCAAGCAGCCGTCCACCATCCCCAGAAGCTCACGTCTAACCAGATAGCCTGGGTCTTTCTTGCCAACTTGGCCACCTATCCCAGGTCTCACAGGCCACCAAGCACTGGGGGTACATCACTCCATTCTACACTGAAATGGAGGCGCCTGGCCACCCAGCTGACACAGAGAACCAGTCAGGGCATGCCCACTGCCTGAAACCTTTTATGGGGCCTGAAGTGGACGAATGCAGAAGCTCAGGACAAGTCCAGCACGTGTGGCCAGCGCCAAATCTAGCCAGACCGAGTGGGCAGTGGGTGCGCGGCAGCCATGACAGGATGGAGTTCAGGGGGAATACATTACCTTCCTTCATGTTTGCAAATCGCTCCTTCAGCTGGTGATCCACCTCAGGACCAAAGGCAAAGTTATTCACAAATATAACACTGCAAAACAATGTTTCAGTTAAGTAAAACGAAGGTTCCATTTTCATATGAGCACAGAGCACCAGTGCATACGATGCCTACCACCTCTGAGGCCAGCTCTGCAGCTCGTTGGGCCCTGGGCTCTGCCTGCACCACCTCCGCCCGGCCTGGGGACGGCTCCAGGGCCCACAGAGTGGGATGGCTGCCCTGATTTGTTGCTACTGAACAACTTAGAACTTCCTGTGACCAACAGACTGCTGGAAAAGCCAAGATAGAAGTGTGCAGGCCAAGGAGGCCCCAAGTCAACCTGCACCAGCTAGGTGGAAGTCCCTACCTGCCTCTCAGATATTTCTGGACTAGAATGCGGGAGAACAACTGTCACCCACGGACAGTGGTGTGAGAGCAAGCAGACACTCAGGCAGAAAGGGAACACAACTGAGTCAAGCTGTGTCTGAACGTGGCCGTGACTGGAAGCAAAGGTCTTTCGATGGGGGTGGCTCGACCTACCTTGTGCTCAGACATTGTCTTGTACCAAGCAACCAGGTAACCTAGGAGCCTCAGTCTGCAAACACCCACTAGGGCGGCAGGCGGGCTGAGGTGCTACACCCACCCCGGCACCTTGCCAGTGGGCCCCAGCCTGCTCACGGGGCTCTGAATGGCTAACCTCCAGAAACATCATGCAGCTGACCCACGTGAAGACCCACAGGCAAGAGAGACGCGTCCATCATAGAGTCGTGTGACCCTACTCTCCATTGTACGCGCCTGCACGTTAAAGCTGTGCCATGACAGACACTGGGCCATGGACGGCAGAGACACAGAAAGGAATCACTTTCTCTTGTGTACATGACAGACAACAGAGAAGCTGTCATCCTCATGTGCCTTGTTCTAAACCTTGATAGCTTTAAACTTGAGGAAGCTGAACGCTTCACAGCAAGTCTGTAAAAGGACAGTAGCAGAGGAGCAGACCATGCAAGGACAGGCACTGACCGCGGGCCAGAGCAGCAGGAAGGACCCCGAGAGGTAAACACAGCACTATGCTCTCTGGGTGCCACCGCATGTGAGCAGAGACCACGGTGGGGCAGCCTGGGGACCACGGACACAGCCTGATGAAGACCAGAGAGCTGAGCAGGGCTAGGACCCATTGGAGAGCAAGCGGGGGACGCCAGAGCCTCAAGATGACCCAAGCAGGAGCGGGCAGTGCCACAAAGGCCCTGGGGACTGCTGACTGGTGGGCCCCCGAGACTCAGGGAAGCCAGGAAGCTGCCTGAGGTGGGCGTCACCCAGGATGGTAGGAGCAGACACCTAGACAGGAAGTGGAGACTGGGGGACACTGGCAGAAGCTGGCCTTCAGGCCTTGCTGCAGGGCCGTCCCTAGCCAGGTGTACCACACTCTCACAGGGGCCCAGCCAGTGGGACACCATGGCCTGGGCAACACTAGTCAGTGCTCGGTGAGTGTCCGGCTCAGCCACCACAGCAGCCACAGAGCCCCAGACCATGCTCGATGGGGACATCCATGAGGTCAACAAGGTTCTCTTAAGATGGGAAGGACCTAGCCTGTGGGGACAGGAGGCTCACAGAAGAGCAAAAAAGGGGACATCTTTGAGAGACAATGAGGCCAAGCTACTGCCTGCCCAGAGGACTACCTATGGGGACATGAAGCAACTTCAGTCAGTGTGCCCAGAGGATGGGGCTTGTGGGGAAAAGGCAGTAGATCGCACTGGAAGCCCGTGAGCAGCCCAGTGAGGCCAGACAGCCGCTTCTCAGGGGGAGTGACACCAAGCTTGCAACATGGCCTCGCACAGTCGCCCAGGTCCAGGCCGCCCCCGCAGACCCGCATGAGACTCTCATGCCCAAACCTTCTCTCCTGCTGCCCCATCAGAACTGCAGTCAGAACTGCAGTCAGAACTGGATTCCAGGAGCAGGAATGGCGATCCAGCCTCCCACCCCTGAGTCCCAGCCCCAGGCCAGCAGAAGGGCAAAGGGAAGACGACAGAACAGAATAGGGAAGGACAGCCCACACAGCTTCAGGAGCTGGTGGATATAGAGGCCACAGGTCAGGCTCTTGGAGTGGGGCCTGCTGGAGCCAGGAGGGCTCTCCGATGGCCTTTTGTCCAAGGACATGGTGAACCTGCCAGGAGGTGCAGGGTGCGTGTTTTCCTGCACTGCGCTCAGGCCAAGGGGGCAGCAGAGACAGGACTGCAGCGAGAGCCCCGACATGCTAGGGAGGTGGCGCCGGGCAGAGTGGCTGGCTGCAGACAGCAAGCACGGAGCTCAGGGCTGAGACCACTGGGCGGCCCTGTCTGGGTGTGAGAGCAGAGAAGAGCCCAGCCACTGAGCACCTGCCCTGCAATAGTCCTGAGTGACCTTCGGTGGGAGGCGAAGGGGCCGGACTGAGGGACAGAAGGGAAGCCCCAACTGCCTCCGCCATCCAGCTCTGCCTCGCAAGCAAGGGCCAGCACGCAGGCCCTCGGCAGCAGGACTGCCCTGGGGGCCTGCTTGGCCAGGCCCAGTGCTGTCCTGTGGCGCCCCCGTACCTCGTGTTGGCGATCCGCTCTCTCCACTCCTCCGAGAGGAAGTCGCCTCTTTCCAGCTGGAAGGAAAACACAGGGACAAGCACTTGTCATGCATCTCACTCGGCCCCGTGTCCCAACCCAGCGAGGAACAGATGAGATGACCTCTGTCACTGAAGTGCACAGGACAGGAAAGAAGACAGAGGCGCGTGTACTGGTGGCTCCACTGGGGTGGGGACAGTAAGGAAGAAACAGGGGGAAACCGAGAGCGCTGTATGGGTCAGCACATGCCACCCGGGTGCGGCAGGGCCTAGGGCACAGGGCAACAAGGACGCTAGAGAACGTGTTGGAAAGCCATGATGCCATGTCCATGCAGGGCCAGCAGGGGGCGGCCCAGACACGCAGCCTGTAGAGCCAGTGGCGTTCTGCACAGAGGCGGGTTGGCAGGGGTTAGACAGACCCACATGGCTGCTGATAGGAAGACCCCTGCATGTCAATTGGGCACCATGCCACCACCGCACAAGAACGTGAGGCTTCTTTCTGGGACACGGGAACACACCTGCACAGTGGCTTTGACCTGCTTTACCTGAGGATGTAGCCGCCTCCACCTTCAGTACCTGGTCTCAGCGTTTATTTTTATTAGCAGACTGATGTCATTTTGCCTCAAAGTAAAAGGCTGTCCATGGGAATGGCTCCCCCAGCCTAACTGTCCTGAGCTGACACCCTGAGCTCACTGAGGAATCGGCTTTGAAAGCCTGTCACCACTCTAAAGGCTGTCATCACCATCTGTCGGTGTCTATCCAAGGGAGCTGAAAACATGCGTCAACACAAAACCTAGCCTCAGACGCCCACAGTGATAGGATTCTCAACAGCCCAGGTGTGGGAACAATCCAAACGCAGATGATGGACACACACAACATGCCATCCACACAGGGCAGCATCACTCAGTCATGAAAAGGGGAGAGGTGCTGACGCTCGCTACAGCGTAGATAAACCTCGAACACATGATGCTCAGTGAGAGACGCTAAACACAGGCCACACAGTGTGTGACTGCACTGATGTGAGTTAGTGGAATAGGCACGTGCCCAATGGACAGGAAGGGGTGAGTGGTTGTCAACGGCTGGGGTGACTGCTCCTAGGCCTCATCTGTACCCCCACTGGTGCTGTGAGGTGGCCAGGAGCTTGATGGGCACTGTGCTCTCTCAGTACGGGACAACAGGAAGATCTTGAGCAAAGAAAGTCCTGTGGGAGACAGTGCCTGGGGCAGGAGTGGCTGTAAACCCTGTGTCCCACTGTCCTGAACACAGGGAACCCACATGGGTGCCCTGTGACTTGAGGTAACAGGACGGTGCACAATATGAGGAGAGGCAGCCTGCTCTAAATTGCTTGTGGTAGGGGGCTGCCCACATCCTAGTAGTCCATCTGTCCCCAACTGAGGAGCCTTCTCGATCTGCCATTGCTCCCCGTGGCCAGGCCTTGGGGAAGTGGTTCAAGTCCCAGGTCCTTGCTGGCACTGTGAGAGGAAACTCCCACAGTGACCTAAATCCATCCTCAGAAAGACCAGCTAGCAAAGCTGGCCCCCTACAGCAGCTGAAATGGGGCTCCGGGAACTCCTGCCAACAGGCCCCCTCAACAGGCCCCTGGCCCTAAACGCTCTGCAAACAGGTGGGTCACGCTGAGCACTGCTATCCCCCAGGGTCTGGGGGCCTTGGACAAGCCGGGCAGAGATGCCTGCGTGACTGACTCCCAGTGGGACCCCTGGTGCTGGTCTTCATGAGGCCCCTGGGGACTGCACCTCACAGTAAGTCATGTCTCGTCTGGAGGGAACAAAGTGTGTCTCGGTGACCCCACTGGGAGAGGACTCCAGGAGCTATGCCTGGTCCCTCGGCACCTCCCGCCCGTTCTCTCAGCTCATCTCACTCTGTCCGGTCTCCACAGTGACGATGGCTATGGGGGTCACCACTGCTGAGTCCTGGGGTCCCCCTCGTGAAGCCGTACCTGGGCGGTCCTGGGGACCTATATGGGTGACTTCATACTTGGGGCACGGAGACATCTGCAGCCTGCCTCCACCTGCCCGCTTACCACTGTCGGCTCCACACTCTGGACACAGGAAACCCGTGCAAGAATAGGGCCTGGCCAAGGCGGCTATGTTGACAGTGACTGGAAAGATGTGCATGGCCTTCCTGTCCCCCCAGGACCCTGTGAATGACCCTCCTGCCTCTTGCACCACAGAGCAGCACCTCGGTGGAAGGGCAGATGGGGGAGCCCCAGCACGCACATCACCCTTCCCATGGAAAGCCCGTGGGCAGGTCCAGGGTCCGACTCGGGCGGGAGAGGTGTGTCCACTACCCAGCCCTCTCGGGGGCCACCACCCACCTGCACGCAACACTCATGCTCTCGTGTCCAGGAAAGAGCACAGCCTGCATTGGTCATCCACTCCCATGGGAGGCCAAGGCTGGCCCTGCCTGGCTCCGCCCAAAGCAGGTGGGCAAGGGCCATTGATGGGGGCCTGCAGACTGCCACCTCTCCAATCTGCCTAGGGCAGCCACAGGCCACAGATGCCACTGGGCAGGACGGTCTAAACCCAGGGACCCCTGTGGCAGGCCAGGGTTAAGGGTGCCCACACATCTGGACTGCACATGGCCCCACAGGCTTCCTGAGAGGAAGCAGCCAGTATCCCAGCGCCAGCCAGGCCCACGCGGGCTCAACATCCGGGGGTCGGCCAGTCGGCAGCACCAGGCTATCCTAACGCAGAGCCTGCGTTAGGGGAGGTCTCGAGACACTTTGCCTGAGGGCTGCAGACAAGTCCATGGTGGCTTGGCCCCCTCCCCACACAGCATGGCCACGGGGCCACAGCCACCCAAGGCACCACACTCTGGACACAGGAAACCTGCTGTGTGCCAAGCCTATCACCAGCAGCCAAGAGCTCCACTGTGAGGGGACAGCTGTGCTGTGGGGACTCCGGAGGCCTGGATGTCAACTGGGGCAGGGAGCTAGATGGAGTGTCTCCCAGACGGAGGGGATCCCTTGAGGCGTGGAAGAGGCCAAGTTGAAGGAGGAGACAGGGCTCCACTGGGCAGAGCCACAGGAGGCCGGAGGGGCCTGGCACTGCAGAGAGGCAGGGCAGGGATGCAGCAGAGGTGTGCCTGGCTGGGCGCTGCCTCTGCCCATGGGAGGCGGGACAAGAGGCAGCGGCCAAAGGGGATCCTAGGCTGCAAGAAGCAGGCTCTGGGGCCTGAGAAGTGCGCTGGGCCCAGCTATTTTTAGATTCCTGTTGGCCAGTTTTTTGGGTCCTTGAGTAACAGGAGGCGGGGCTCTGCCTGCCAACCAGGCGCCTGGCCAAAGCCACAGAGAGCTGCTCACAAGGCCCCGGTGCTTACGGGCAGGCATACTCATGGCCCCTCCAGGAGCACGGCTGCGTCAGACAGGATGAGCTCCGGACACAGGTGCAAGAACACCAGTGGCAGACGACTGCTCGTGCTGCGGCCAGTTTGTTCCAGATCCCTGCCAGGGCTGTGACCCAGTGTCCTTTCAGCCAAATCCTGCTCCCCAGCACTCCAGAGAGGCCACGCAGGGCCAATGAGCACTCAAAACCCCACGAGACCCACAGAACGGGGTGGTTTCCATGCAGGGAGCCCTCTTGTGTGTCCACCAAGGCAGCACCCTGTTCAGACACAGCACTGACCCCCAAACACCCACTGAGCCAGTGCTGCCACCCAGTGGGGACAGGAAGAGGAAGAAGAAAGGATGCCCAGGGCCAAGGCGGCAGCCCCACAGGCCCCTCCCAACTGCAGTCCCCACACAGCGCTGGAGGCTGCGTGGGTTTGCTCACCAGAGAAGAAAGTAGTTCTTGAACTTAAAAACCTGTGCTTTATGAAGGCGTGAAGTCTGAGAAAATGGTTGGCCATCTGAGCACTGTCAGCCAGCAGACACAGTGACCGGGAGGGAAGCAGCTTCCTAAGAACGGAAGCCAGACTCACCGCCCGGTCAGCTTCCAGGACAAGTGCCAGAGAACTTAAGATGTGGGAGGAACAGGAGATGTCACCCTTCACTGAAGGGAGAACATTCCAGAAGACATTCCTGCACGAGAAGGGGAAGGGGAGTGGGCCTGCACTCTGAACATGCAGGACTGGGTCGGGAGGGGTTGGGGGAGGGGAGCACATCCACACCCTGCGTGAGGCCAGCATCGCCCGGCACCAGAAACAGATGTGCAAGAGAGGGAGGCTACAGACCGGGACCTGCACAGACACAGATGCAAAGGCCCTCAACAAAACAAGAATGAACCAGAAACCCAACGATGTGTGAGGACACACGCCACAAGCCAGAGGAACTCACCCCAGGGAGTTCAACATGCATACTCCATCACGTCAACAGGCCGCAAAGGGACACCCACGAGCCCGTATCAAGAGACACAGAAAAAGCATTTAACAAAATCTCACAGCCCTTCGTGGTAACGATCCTTAGCAAAATAAGATTAGAGGGGGGAACTCATCAAGTGGCATGCTCCGCAGTGAGCAATAGGAAGCTTTCCCACTAGCATGAGAAACCAGGCACAGTAGCCTCTCTCACCACTGCTTTTCAACACCATACTGCAAATCCTGGCAAACGTGATACGGCAAGAAAGGAAAATAACAAGTACATAGCTCAGAAAGAAAACAATAAAACCGACTTTGTAGATGACACAGCTAACTATGCAAAACACCTGAAAGAATCAACAAAAAAAGTGGAACTAACACACAACTACAGCAAGGATACACAACACAAAAGCATTGTTGTATGTTAACATGCAAGATGTATATTAAAAAGCAAAGGTCAATTGCTTTCCTAGGAACCAGAGAAAAACAAAATTTGAAATCAATAAACCAATACCACTTGTATCGGTATCAACAGAAAAACACTTAGGTATAAATCTAACAAAATACATAGAAGACCAACATGAGGAAAACTACAAAACTCTGATGAAAAAAGTCGCAGAACTAGGCGAATGGAGAGAGACCTCTCATTCATGGACAGAAAGATTTAACATCATCAGGATGTTGCTTCTTCCCAACTCGACTCCCAGATCCAGTATGACCCCAGTCAGACCCCAGCAAGTTACTTTACAATGTGAACACATGGATCCTGAAGTTTACATGAAGGCCAAAGGCCCAGAACAAGCAACACGGCACTGAATTTGAAGAACAAGGTTGGACGCCTGACACTGCCCAGCTTCAAGCCACAGCCACCTCAACAACGTGCTGGTGAGAACAGACAAACGCACCAAGGGGCCAGAAGGGAGCCCAGAAACACACACGCAGATGTGGCTAACCCATCTCTCATGAAGAGGCAGGGGCGGTTTTTGCCACAAATGCTGCTGGAGCAACTTGACCTCCAAGTACAGAAAAAGAAATCAAGACACAGACCTTAGCCCCTTTGCAAAATTAACCCAGTACACGTAAATGCGAACACACTATAAAACTCCCATAGGACGTTGAGTCACCCCAGGTGACCTCAGGTTTGGCATTGACTTAAACATAGCACCGAAAGCCCAACAGTGGAGAGAAAGCCTGCTGGGATGGCCCAAGGACGGGAGGCCTCTCTGACTCCCCACACCCCCAGTCAGTCCCCAGCCTGCGACTCTGTGATCTAGTCCATTCCCTGACACCATCAAGAATGGTGGCTCCAGCTCGACTACCACTACCCCGTAGGATGACCTACCATAGGCTGGTGACCACAGGGACAAAGAGGCCTGACCAGCTAGAAGAGATTTTCAGGAGGGAGCAGGCATGGGACTGGCTGGTGGAACCAGGTGGAATCTGAGGGCCTCAAACAGTGGGCCTGTGGCAGGCAGTGACCCCAGGTGAAGAGGGGAGGACGCGCTGTGGTGGGGAATGACCCCAGGCGGGGAGGGATGGATGCGTCCCCGTTTAGAGCCCCGCCAGCTGGAAGGAGACTGCATGGCAGCTGCATGTCCACAGGCTACAGGAAAAACCCTGGCAGAGAGTTGCAAAGAGTGCAGAGTGCGGGAACACATCTTAGGATGTAGACATTGCCCTGGGCAGGAGGGGCAGTGAGAGACCAGCACCCAAGGCCAGGTTGAGCAGTGGAGACTGTGGGGCACAGGCGCTGCCGAGCCCAGCTGCACACGGTAAGGGGCCAGTGGGTGGTCTCATGCTGCTGGGAAGCAGCAAGAGAAGGATGCCACTGGCCAGCCAACAGAGAGGGAGCAGCCGTCTCCTCAAATAGCCCTCCACCCAGCGCACCAGCTGCAGTTGCACTGCATGCATGACTCCAAAGGAGGAGCTGCTGCCAAAAAAGTCCCAAGAGCTCCTGACAAGATGTCATATGCCTGGGAACCCAGGGCGGGCGAGCAGGCAACCTGGGGCACCCAAGAGCTGAGAAGGACAGGTGCCACAGTGGCCACCTATTCTGAGAGTGTGGAGCAGGAGCTTGGCCCCCACGTGGCCAAGAAAGGAGGACAAGTGCAGCCAAGGAAGGATGGAAAAGAGATGGGAAGGGGGGACTTCTGTTGAGGTTGGCTGTCCCACCCAAGGACCCTGGAGGGAGCTGAGCGGGCTTCTTCCCAAGATGCTGTATGGCCAACTCAGCCCAGGCCCGGTGGGGATGAGCCAGGGTCCCGTGGGAGGAGAGAGACGGCGGGTCCGGGGAGAGAGAGCACAGGCACCCATTAGCCGCAGGGCATGGAGCGATGGCACTCACTGTGTATTCTGCATGCTTTTTTCCGTACCATTTCATCCACTTCCTGAACTCGCGGTCCATGGTCTGCAAGGGGCAGAATCAGATAGCCAATAAGAGGTGGGGTGGTGAAGGCCACTCCATGCACTCTGGTGGTGGCCACCTGTGGCTCCCCTCTGTCCCCCGCCCTGCACAACCCTGTGAGCACCCACCCTAGGAAGATTCTGGGGCCCCAGGGGGCACACTGTGGGGCGACAACAGTTCCGACTTCCAGAAAACCGAGGCCACCAGCATTTGACCCATAACAATATGTTCCAAGGAAACAAGATGCTGCTCAGATGTATCCACTGCCCAGAGCCTGCACCCACCCCAGGTGGGAGTTGGCAGGACAGTGATACCAGCCAACTTGCCCTGGGGGCAATCAGGCTGCAGCATCTGGAGAGATGGAAACACACTGAGTGGGGCCCCACATGGGAGTGCCACAAGGAGCCCCCACAGACCCCGCCTGAAAGCCCCTCCCTCTCTATCCTAGCACACCCCCAACGATATGAAAGAGGCACAGATACATGTCCACATCCCCAGAACCGCTCACCTCCGCATACTTGGCTGGAATATCAGCTTTCTCGACGCCGTAATGATGTTTGCAGTTGGTAGCCGCGGCAACCTGAAGCACGACCTGGCCCACTCCTTCAGAGAAAGAGAGAAGACTCTGTCACAGACACAGTACCACCATACGGGAGGCCCTCACCAAGCACGCGGGCCAGGCAGAGGCCCCGGTCCCTGCCAGAGGTGCTGGTGCTGGCAAAGTGCTGAGGACACTCGGTGACCCAAGCCATGAACTGGGCCTGCTCTGGGGATAGCCGTCACAGTTCGGCTCTGAATGGGATCATCTACAGCCATATGCTGCATGGCCTGTCCTGACAGCTCTGTGGAACTCCGTGTCACATCAGGAAGGCTCCCACCCACCAGAGCCAACAAGATCTGAGGTTGTCTTCGAAACACCGTCAATGTCTGTCACCGACTGAGGTTTGATGGGGGGCTAGAGGTGGCAGGAGAGCTGCCCATAAAACAGACAGGGTCTCCCAAGTGCTGCCACGGCAGCATAGCTGCACAGCCTGAAGCACAGGCCACGCACATCGACAGACCCGCATCCAGGTCCCAGCAGAGGGCCTGCCAGCACTGGGCCCACGGGCCTCTCCCCACGTGAGGGTCCTCTGCAGTGCAGACAACGCACCAGGCACCCCTCACCTTTCCATTTTGAGTAAAACATACTCAAATTGTAAACCCAAGCGCACTGCTTAGGAAGCCAGGATACAGACAGACCCTTGGCCAGGGCTGGGAGGGTCCTTGCTGGGGCGGAGGCTGGTGCTTTCCAATGAGCACTGCCTTTTCGATGTGGGGAGGTGAGTCACACAGCCCTTCAGGAACCAACTTCCAGACCACGTGCGTTCTAATCAAAATGAATCGTGTACTTAAAAAAGGTCTGAACTAAGACGACGCCATTGAAGAAGTTGTCTGGTCCCTGAGTGCCCAAGCCACTCGTGCCTGTTTGAGACAGGAACTTTAAGTCTGAGTGTGGGGTCCTAATGTAGAAACAGGGTCACGAGGATGTCAAAGATACCCCAGAGAAGGGCTGTGCACAGGGTTTCTGGTGGAGCCGTCTAGCATGTGAAAGACAACCACGTAATCAGCTTTGTCTGTCCCCAGACCGGGCCAGCCCATCGGGGATCAATCAGCCAATGTTTACTTATTCTGGAAAACTCACTCACGCACAATGCCAGGCCCCCATGGACATCCTGTGACAGGCTCTGCTCCCAGAGGCCTCAACTCTGGTACGAGAGGAAGGCCCAAAACAGAGGTGGGAGCTGTTGGGGCTGGCAAGTGCAGGACCCCTGGGCTTTGAGAAGCAGGAGAACAAGGGCTCACAGGGCCTCCTGGGATGGGGCCCGGGCCTCCACCTCTGGGGAAACCAGGGACTCTGGGGGAGGCTGGCAGGTGGCTCTCAGCTGGGGCCGAGGGGCAGGAGGGAACAGTACCCTCCCTGGCCAACCCCATCCCCAGTTCTTCTCAGAGGTATAGTGTGCACGGGACCATGGCCAGGCCGCCTGCCCCTCACTCACCACTGCCCAGGTCCACAAACAGGTCATCCTCAGTCATCTTGATCTCATCAATCATCTGCGCGACCAAGTCAAAGGAAGTCTCCCCATACACCTCCGGGGAAAAGGGCTCGTAGTTGTTGAGCTTCTCAGGGTCCGTCACCGAGTGGTTGTAAACCTGCTGCAGGATGTGCCGCAGGAGTCCGTTGGACGGCCGCGTGTTCAGCTTCATTGGCTGCGTGGTGCCCTTCCACTGTGCACAGCAGAGAAGCACCAGGCATCACTGAGACGGCCACCTGGACTTCCCCCCAACACCTGGTCACTGCGCCCTGTAGAAAGTGTGTGTGGTGCAAGTGTGTACTCATTGAGTGCATCTGCGTACGTGTGAGTGCAAGTGTGTGCACGTGAGTATGTCTATGTGCATGTGTGCACTTATGTATGCATGTGAGTGCGTCTGTGCATGTGAGCATGTGAGTGTGCACATGAGTATATCTGTTTACGTATATGTGTGTAGATGTGCATCTTTATATGTGAGTGTACATATGAGTAGAGATATATAGGTGTATACACTAGTGTATATGTGTGTGCATATGTGAGTGCACGTGTATGCCAGTGTGCATATGTGTGAGTGCAGCTATATGTGCATATACATGAATCTGTATACATGTCTCTGTATATGTGTGTATGCTAATGTCTGTATACACAAGAACACCTGTATACGTGTGTGTGAGCCAGTATGTGAGTATGTGCATATAGTGTGTGTACACGCGAATGTGTATATGAGCACATGTATATGCGACTGTGTGAACCTTTGAGCATGTGTGAGCAAGTGTGTGTGCATGGGTGTGAGTTCTGGCAAGCAGCAAGGCCTGCAGTGCACACAGTGCTTACCTCTCACCAGACAAGGGGGACTATGAGCCCGGGGACCCCGGAACCCTGACCTCAGAATGGCCTGCCGCTCTGAACACTTCTGTGGGAGAAGGAATGGGCCCAGAACCACAGAGAGAGCCAGCGCCCCTTGGCCTTGCCCACCCCTGGGCCTTGCCACATGAAGGGCGGCATGGTCTCGAACAGGTCTGGGGTATGGAGACAAGGCCACCTACCAGCTGGTGAATGCTGTCAATGGCCCGGTTGTACTTGTCACAAAGCCTCTGCATGCTTTCAAAGCTGAAAAAGGCAAAGGGACAATGCTGCTCACTGCCAAGCTCAGAACAGGCCACTGGGAGGAGATAGCACATGGACAGGAGACTAGGGGTTGGGCAGGGGTCACAGGGCACTAAGAAGCACCTGACATGAGCAAGGCCAGGCCAAGAGCGTCAGGCTGTTGTGGTCATGGCTGCACTGTGTGCTCACAAGCCAAGCCCAAGGTCAATGGTGTGCCCAGAAGGCCTGAGTCACAAAAGGGGTTCACATGGCCATTCCTGGGGCATCATGGGCAGGCAAGACCCAGCCTGTGTCCTCACTCTCCAGCCGGCCAGGCGGGCTCCTGGGCCCCCCTTCCCTGGCTGGGTCCTGCAAGCCCCACCCAGCCCTGATGCAGGTAGAGGGGTGGCACCTGGTGCTACTGGCCCACACCTGACACCCTGATGCTGAAGAAAGGGGGACACGTCTCCCATGTGGGCACTGCTTCTACTTGCGAAGATATCACAGGTTTCCAGGAAATTCAAAGATACAAGGAACACATGTTTGGACACCTAGTCAGAGAGTTCAGGAAATTTTTTACACAAAGCTACATTCTCCCAAACATGACCAATTTTATTTCAGGTGCTATTTTCAATGAAATCTCCTAACCCAGGGGTGCTCACCTGGGGCAGTCCTCTCCCCAGGGGACAGTGGGCAGTGTCTGGGGATGCCTGTGGTTGTCACAACTGGGGGTGCTCCTGACATCGTGTGGGTGGGGCCAGGGATGCTGCCCCACAGCCCACAGTGCCTGGGATGGCCCCCCACAGAGGACCTGAGCGGAATGTCTCCAGGACTGAGAGGGGACCTATACCAAGTATTTGTGCCGTGTGAGGGGAGTGTCCCTGGGAGGCTCTTGACACTGCCTATGCGTACAGCAGCAAGGCGCTTCCTCCCTAGGACCTGCCTCCCTGAACAACAGGACACAGGCTCCCCTCCCCACCTGCACCTCTGCCACCCACCCAGCCCTCGCCCTCAGCCCCAGGTCCACTCTGAGTGGACAAGCAGTTTCCCACCTAACAGAAGTAATAGATTCGATTAAGCACAGTGCCCACGTTGACAAGGTCACAGCTTCTTTGGATGGCAGGTACAGCTAAAAATTCTATAGAGCTTGAGGGCAAGCCTGAGGAACTCTCATCAAGGACAGTGACAGTGACCAGACGCAAGAGAGAACTGACACATGAACTGGAAACCCAGAAGAAACGCGCCCTGGCACCAGCACCTTCTGGAGAACTAACCGTTGATGAGGGAGGGGCCAAGGGGAGCAAGGGAGCCGCAGGCTCACACAGGACACAGGCCCTCTCCGCTGTCTGGCCCTGCATTCACCACGCCAATGGGACCACGGCTCACATTAGCCAAGGTCTTGGGGAGAAGCCACAGCACTGTTCACCACTCTGCCCCTTCGACCTGACCACAGTGGCCGCCCACAGCCTCCAACCAGCCCTGGCTTAGCAAAGAGGCTCAGAGCCCCTGGGCTGTCCGTGCACCCTGGCCCCAACAGGACTGCACCTTGAAAATGCAAGCTTGGCTGTGAGCTGGCCCTGCCATCTCCTTGCTGAAAAGGGAAACAGCCCCACTGCGTGTCTGACCCCCGAGATTGCAGCAGTCCTCATGGGTCCCCATCAAACTGGCCCCGCTGCCTTCTCCCAGCTTCTGACATCCTTCCAGTCTTTCTAACCCAACTGAACATGGAGGAAAGAGCACAGCTGTCGTGCAGTATTGGGGTGCGACTCGTGCGCCCTCACCCCAAGGACAAGAGAACCTTATGGTGGCCCTCGGCATCTGGAGCCCCAGACAATGAGAGTGCAATCCCCTCCCCCTCCAACAGCAGTGACTATGCTTAGGTGAAAAAAGGGCAGGAGGTGAGGGCACAGGTCAGGGGCTGACCGAGGTAGGAGACACCAATCTGCAGGTCACAGGCCCCAAATCCAAAAGTGACACCTAGTCAGGCATGCTGGGCATTGGTCCCAAGATGAGGCTTCGTGTCCTCTGTCAGAGAGAGCTACCTGTGCCCACAGATGACAGGACCTTCAAGGAAGCTGCAGGGCCATTGTAAGCCCCTCCAAGAGCCTAGCAGGCAGGAGCCAGGAATGTAGTCCTTTGTGAAAGGAAAACAAAAACATTCCAGGCGGGCATTCCAGAGCTGGCCTCGCCCTGCTCCACCCACAGCACTCTGCTCTGAGTTCAGGCTGTGCTGCAGGAAACTGCCGGACATGGCCAAAAGGCTAGGCACACAGTCAGTGCAACCTGCTCCGGGACTGGCTGGGCCAGGGCTACAGGCCAGGCCGGCTCCAGAGTCACCGGCTGTGAAAACAGCAACTAAGTTGGGCAATTCACGCAGACCAACTCGTGTCTCCATGATTAGGTTCTTGACTAGGTCCTCACTCTGCCAGTCTCTGCCAACATTTGATAAACATCTACCAAAATAACCTAACAAAGCCTACAGTAGACCCTGACAGGGCGGCCCGCAGCACTGCAGAGGCACCTGGCCACTGTGTCCCAGGCAGCGACCCCAGTCCAGTAAACAAGTAGCTAGGTAAGAGCCAGGTTACCTTTTGGTGTCGTAGTCAATGAGGACGTAGTTCTCCATGGCGAGCTTGAGGTCCGGGATTTCCTCACAGACCCATCTGAAATTCAAAGCAGAAACTACAATGAGGATGACGACACACGTGATGCTTCCTCCTCCACTTTCTTAAACACCATTCACTTCCAAATACAAAGAGAAAACATCCTCAACACTCAAGTCACAGTGGAAAAGAGAAGGAACCACCTCGAGGGAATGCTGTCAAGTTTACAGTTCCAACAACGATGGTGGGGGCGGCCACGTGGATTTGCACGTTACAGGGCAGAGGAAACCAGGCAGCTGAAAAGCAGCATGGAGACTAAAAACAGAAGAGAATTTTGCTTGAAAAGTTAACTACCCCATGACAGTGGGGATTCTTCAACAGACACGTGGCAAGAAGAAAGGACATGGAGGAAAAACCTGAAGGTTAACATAGACAAACACGCACTGGCCAATCCCAAGGCATATGCCTTCTTAGGTCCCGACACAACCTTGAAAAGAGTGGAAAGTAGAGTCATCACTATAGATCACACAGAGAATAAAAAGCAAGTGATGAAAAACAGCGTGTGAAGTCGACAACTGAGATGAACGATGTCCTGAAAGACACAAATCATCAAAACTGACACAGGAAGAAGCAGAACATACGAATAGCCTTATCCCTGAAACAGAACTTGATTTCCTGAGCAAGTGCCTCCCCATGGAGAAAGCTCCAGGCCCAGATGGCTCCACTGCTGAACCCTGTGAGAAGGAAGGATGCCAAGCCCCCCACAACGTTCCAGGCTCACGAGGCCAACGGCACTTTGGTTCCAAAGTCAGGGCAGACAGAGCCCTGTGATGATGTCGTAACAGGGTAACCTGCAGACCCGTACCTCTCACGAACAGACACAAAAAGCCTTCAAAAACACTAGTCAGATGAACTCATTGCCACCCTCCAGTCAAACAGGGTTTATTACAGAATGAAAATGTTTAACACTGAAATTGTTAACTGCAATCCACCATGTTAATAGGGTAAAGGAGAGAGAAAAGTAAAGACACCTCAACGGAAACACAAGTACACGTACAACTCAGTCCCTGCTCACACGCCACCTGGGAAATTGAAAATGGAGAGGTTGTGCTCACCAGCAGGGGCACAGCCAGGCCTAGAGCCACTGTTACCAGGAAACTCACTCTGCACTGCCTCCGCCCGACTCAGGGCTCCACCAGGGGCACAGGAACGCTGGACTAAGAAGGAATGGCTCTGTCCCTATATCCCTGTGCCACCTAGTGAGACGCCCTGCCCTCGCAGAAAGCGTGACTTCTCACAACAGCTGCAACTGTCTTTGTTGCGCCCTGCCCCAGGCCCCTGCACACACACAGGCCAGTCCCACTTCAGAGGTCCAGGCGCTCTCCCCTCAAGATCCATCCAAACTCAGTCGCCATGGCCAGCTGGGCAATCCACGTTTCGCCTCCCCTATGCTCCATAGCCCTGAGGGTCCCTGTGTCACATCCCTGGGCTCCTTTGCCTTCAGTGTGAACCCCTTCACTCTCAGCGAGCACATCCCTGTGTGAGGCCTATGTTCGGGAGCACCGTTAATGCCACACTGGTGCAAGATGCGCTCCCCCAGGAGGGTGGGGAAAGGTGATGACGCCTGCAGGAGCCCTCTATGACACTGCACTAGACAGAGGTCCTGGCCAGCGCCAAACGGCAAGAGGAACGAACAGGCAGTGTTTCCTGCACAGGGAGAAGCAAACCGTCTCCAGACACGGTTCAGTGTATCATAAGGAATTTACATAGAAGCTTCTAGAACTTGAGACATGAATTCAGCAAGGTCACAGGATACCAAGACAACATGCAAAAATAAGCTGTATTTGTATGTCGGCAGCGAAGACTTAAAAAAAGGAAAAACTGAAACGTGCCACTTAAAATAGCATTAAAACAAACACTTAGGCGTCATTTTCATGAAAGATTTGCCAGACCTCCACGTTGAAATCCATAAAACGCTGCTGAGAAAAATCAAAGAAAGCATAAACTGGTAGACCAACAAGGTTCACGGGACACAAGGCTCACACCCTTGTTAAAACTTCTCGAGCTGAGCTGCACCCTCAAAGCCATCTCTACAAAAGGCCCTGCAAGGCTTCCTACAAGGCATTTTGGGAGAAACAGACAAGACTAATCCTAAAACTGACTCGCAGGCAGCGAACTAGGGACAGCCAAACACCTTTAAATGGTAGCGGCACAGTTGCAAGGCTTCCCTTCTTTCGGGATTCGCTACAGATCTGCGGTCACCAGGAGAGGGTGGCCTTGGACGGAGGCTCGCAGACCCAGTGTGAGCGGACAAACCAGCTCAACAGCGAAGAGCCCAACAGACCAGGCTGCAGCAGCCGAGCAGCAAGCAGGTGGGGAGCAAAACGAATCTTGGCCCCCAGAATCATAAATCCTCGCCTGGCATAAACCAAAACGAACTCACAACTGATCTTAAACCTGAATGGAAAAGCCCAAACTACAGAGCTTCTGGAGGAAAACAGAAGAGCATCTCTGCACTTCAGGAGGCAAAGATTTCCTGGATGTGGCGCAGACAACCAACCATCAAGGAAGGAGCTGCGCGAAGCATGTGAATGCAGCGGCTGCACCCACACCAGGATACAGGGAGACAGCCAGGATTCACACAGCTCCCCAACACGCAGCCAGTTCCATGGGCAGCGCGGGGAGTCAGAATGATGGCAGTGCGGCAGTGGTCCCCGACGGGGAGGCCGAGCCCAGAACCGGTGGGGCAAGTCAGGCTGGGGATGAACTGGAAGAGCCCCCAGCAGGAGGTCCAAAGTTGAAAATGAGCCAGACACACATAGCACCCGGTAGACAGAAGGAATTGTGTCCCTGTATGTGGAGCCATCCTAGCACTAGCATGCACATGCAGGCTCTACAACCGTGCCCGCCGCATGCTGCATGTACCCACGGAGGCCTGACTCTACGAAACACCCAATGCCTGCAGTGGTGGAAAGCAGAGGGGGTGGCTGCAGCCAGGACTGAGGGGAACAGAGGACGGCCGACACGAGGAATGCAGGAGGGGGCATCTGTGGCACTCACATGGCACGTCTGTACCAGAACCGTGCTCAACTGGCCTCTAGGGAATGCTGGCATGGGAAGACAGACGTGAGTGGAGGCTCACGTGAAACAGGAGCGGCCACGAGCTAGTGATTATAGGGCTGGGTGACAGCTACACTGCTTGTCACATTCTACCCACCTCTGCACAGTGGAGGTTCTCCACAGCAAACAGTGAAGGCACAAAGTGAGGTGACTGCCTGTCTCCGCCAGTGAAAAGAACTCATCTATGGGGTCGTCCTGAGGCTGCTGCCAGCCCGAGATCAGAGTGCCAGCGTGACAGCTGTAACCAGCCCTGAGCCTCACGCAGCAGCACGAGCACCCCGCAGCATGGAAGAGAGTGTGGCGGGAGGCCCACCGCCCGGAGCTCCCTGGGAAGCGGGGAGGGTGCGAGCCAGGCTGTCTGCTCAGACTGTGGCCCTGCCACAGCCAGCCAGCAACCTCTTTAAAAGTGAATAAATCACATTCAGCAACCAGTAACACCACTCCACCAACTGAGTAGTTTATGGATTCTGCTAGAAAAAAAGCAAACCCCCGAATCTCAACATGGCACGGGCCAGGCCCAACTGTGAGACCATATGAGCACCTCACTCCCTAAGCGAAGCGGTCATGCAGGGCCCTGTGCAGTGTGATGGCGAGCCACAACCGCCAGGGTTGTGGGGGCCTGGGCCGCCTGTCCTGACTCCTGCATGGGTGCACAGCTGCCCCGCTGCGGCCCTACAGGCTAGTGCAAACATCCTGGCATGGAGTCCATGTGGTCAAGGATCTCAAGAAACAACACAGCAACACCAGGGCAGCACACATGCACACGTGGCTTGGTGGGAACTGGGGCGGGGTCCTGACCACAGAGGGTGCCTAGCACGGCTCACCCCGTTGGCCCAGACCACACGAGGACTGGAGGATGCTTTCCCCCTGCTGCTGGCAAGGTCGTCAGCTAACACACCCTGCACTTGGCCTGGGCACCCTGGAGAATGCTGCGGCTCAGGAGTTCACTCCCTTCTGCTGGAAGCCGAAGCTCAGAGGGCTCCGTCCAGGCACACAGGCGGCCTGGACTTCACCAGCCAAGCTCTTGCACCCACTTCTCAAAGTTTTCTCAAGATGCTGACAGGGAGTGCTAGAACATAGGAGCAGCCAACCCAGGCCAGGCCCATTGGCAATGCCACACTCACCGGATGGTCTCGATGATTTCGTGAGCAGCATCGTGGTGTTTGTCCTGAAAAACAGAGGGACAGGGTTTAGAGTGGACCGAGCAATCCAGGTTGGCCACCACAGGGCCTGGAAACCAGAGGCAGCAGGCGCTGCAGCGCTAGGCCCTCCCATTTCTGCATTTGCCAGCTCACGGAGCTCCCATGCCTGCTGTGGCACTGCAGTGCCATCCCGGGAACCCTGCCCACGTGACATGCTGACCTAGGGGAGGGTCTGCACCCGTGGAGCTCCTTCCCCAGGAGGCAGTGGGCAAGGGGCCAGAGGGAGTGTACGCCTTGACACTCCCCTCCCCCACGTGAAATGCCCGCTGGTGCGGGTCCTGGAGCCCCGCAGCTCAGATGCCACAGTCCTGGCTGAGTTACAGAACTCCCGTGCCTCTGTTTTCCCATCTGTAAAATTGGAAACACCAGTAACAGCCACCAGGAAAGCAATGGGCCATCATCCACAGACGACCAAGCCACCGGGCCAGCACTGCGCCCACTGTGTGGGTGCTCACCATGGTTTCTTCCTGCAGAGGAAGGTCAGGGGCGTTCCAGACCTTTTGCCAGCATCTCAGCAAGCAGCTAACTCAAACTTCACAGAACCAGAAGAGGACATGCCCCAGAAGAGCACAAGCCTGTAGCCAGGGGACCAGCACAGAGGCCAGCTGTCAGCTGCTCTGCGACAGTGACAATGCCTCTAAGCCCAGGACGCCATTTCCACCACTTTGCAGGAGGACAGCAACCACAGGCAGGGTCCTGGAAAGGTTCCTGGCATATTCCAACCATTGGCAACAGTGTCCCGATTCTTCACACAGCCCGAGTCCTACACCTTGTTCTAAATACAAGCTCCCTTCTGGTACCACTCGCCTCTCCAGCTTGGTGAGGGTGAGAGGCCTGTGGCTTGCTCTTCCACGCTGCCCTCAGGTGCTCAGTGCAGCCAGGCTCTATGGCACGTGGAGGGGCACAAAGGGCTGGGGGAGGTCGCTGTCACAGTCAGCAGGCACCCGGCTCCCTCCTTCCCAGAACAAACCTCAGAACAGCACCAAGAACTCAAGGTCTACTGCAGGTCAGGACGGGGCTCCAGCCTGCCGCCAGTTTGCTCCTCACCTCCCGAGGAGTCTGGACCAGAGGGCGCACATACCCCGTTTTAAGCATTCACACCTGGTCCATCCTGAGTCTACACAACTTCCAGTGTGCGTGCATATAGAGTGTAAGGTGGGCCAGAGGCAGAGACAAGAGGCCAATAGAGGGGTCCGTGTGGGGGGACCATGGGGGCACCAACCCTGCTGGACAGTGAATCCACTACCAACCCCTCCTCTCACTGCCACTGGCAACAGGAAATGACCCATGAGGCATACCCTCACCTGTGGGACCACACACAGCGGAGGGCAGGGTCTCCCACGGTGACAAGCATCATCAGAACCCTCACAGGGCTGCTGAGAGCAGGTGCCTACGGCCACACAGTATAAGACTCAACAGGTCTGAGCCCAGAACCCACATTTGGCCTGAGTTCCCAGGGACCCTACTCTACCAGCGCAGCTCTCACTGGCAGGCAGGAGAAGCATGTTCCTTTGGCTGCTGGGTAAGTGACTACTCTGGGCTCTGGCCACCCTGTCCTCGGCCCCCAGCGGGCTACACATACTGTCCTACAGCGAGGGTGCCCACTTCTGCTTCTGAGGTGCAGCCTTTCCCCTGGTGGCTCCACTCCACTCTGGAGCCCTGGGGGTGAGGGTACCGGGCCACTTCCCATACTCAGTCCCCAAATCCAAAGCAAGTAGAACAGAATGGCTCCCAAGGCTAACCACATGGACTCAGGACAGGCTGTCGCTGGTTGCCACACGAGTGGCCACTGCATGGGAGGTACATATGTACCACTCACAGATGGTACATAGACACAGTGGGACCAGCTGGGCCAGGGAGGGCACAAGGGTGAACAGACATTGTGACCTGGGGATTGCAGTGGACAGGAAATGGGATGTGTGGACAGTTTTAAAATGTGAGAAGGAAAAAGGAAGGAGACTAGACCTCAAAGGCAGGGCGCCTGCCCGGGGCAGCCGGTTTCCCTGGCTGTGTATGACAGGGGCTCTGGTGAGCAGAGATCTGACTGGAGGAGTGAGACAGGAGATGGTGCAAACTCAAGATACTCCCGAAAACTCCATGAGGAAAGTCAGAGAGTGGGCAGAGGCAGGGACGGGGCCGGGGCTGGGCTAGGGCACCTGCAAGTGCCTGTCCTACATTAGCCTTGGCCCTCGACCTCATCTTCAATGACTAGTTTACAATTTATCGTTTACATGGCCGACTCAGGTAGCAATCACAACACCTTACCTAGTTCAGGAACCAGAAGATAGGGCCCACGTCCAAATAAGAACAAAAAACACCCGGAATATGGCTGGAGGACGAGTGGGCAGAATGGGTACCAAAGGGATGCAGGACAGGCAGTGAGGGGTCAGGTCTGCAGGATGAGAGGCCTGGCCATTGAGGCAGTGATGGTGGGTCGGGTAGGCTGAGGCTGGCCAGCGAACAGGCCAGTTTGCGGGGCGCAGGACAGGAGGAAAGCACAGGTGCCTGGATCGCTAGTCAGCAAGTGGGCACAGCCCGTCCCCATGGAGACCTGCGGGCAAGACGCACAGGAGTTGGACTCCGACTGTGCTGCTTCTGGAATCGCAGCTCGTGCGGTCATGCCGCCCCACTGTATGGCTCCCTTGACCACACACTGGACCCTGTGGGTACGTGCCTATGCTGGCAAAGCCCTCCTGTTTGTCCCAGTCCTCCTACCGGACCTCTGTGGTAATGTACCCACCCAGAAAGGGATCCTCCTGGTGGAGACGACTCCCCGGCTCACACTGCCCATGTCCACACGGACACTGGGGTGCTGGGCCTGCCGTCCAGAACGGGTGGGCAGAATGGGCGAGAAGGGATGGTGAGGCAAACCATGCCCATCAACTACAGTGAACATGCTTCTAGGACCTACATAAAAAGTGAAGTTCGCCAACTCACTGCTTTTAAGTGCCCTTGTTTTAAGAACTATGCTACATGGTCACACGATGATATCACACTGCAAAAGGAGACAGGAACAGGTAGCTGTGCTGCTGGGCGGGCAGAGGGTGCCCCCGAGCCTGTCGCTGGGCTGGCCCAGCCCTCCCCTAGGGTTCCCCACAACCCTTATAAGGGAGCGTCACTCGGCTGTGAAAGGGGGGAAGTGCTGACACTCGTGGGATGTGGATAGACCTTGAACACATGACTCTCCGTGAGGAAGCCAGACACACAAGGCACACAGTGTGTGATTCCACTGATGTGAAATATTCAGAACAGGCACATCCAGAGAGAGGATGCAGGTGAGTGGCTGTCAGGGGCTAGGGAGTTGGGTGGCGGATGCTGCTGATGGGAACGGGGCTTCTGGGATTAAGTGAAGATAATTACATATTGTTCTCTGGCTGTGTGAGATGCCACCACTGGGGGAAACTGAGGAACGAGAACATGGGGCAGCTCTGTTACTGCTTACAGCTGGACAAGAACCCATGATTATCTCAAAAATATTTAACTAAGAAATAAAGGTTGGCGACGGGTAGGCGGGTCCCCTGCAGCTCCAGTGAGCACACAACTCCCTGGCCTCCTGTGGCTCCCACCCATCGGCAACAGAACACAGCAGGCATTTGGACCTCAGAGACCAGACCAGTAAAACAGCCACACATGGAACACCAGGCTGGCTCTCCCATCATTCCTTCCCCTGCTACACCCACACTAAGTCTCAGAAGGGTTAATCCGCCTGCCACCTGAGGAAAGATTAGGCAGGACTCACACAGGGAGGTCAGATCAGAAAATATCTTCTGAGTCACAAGATGGCCAGCTTGCGAGGCCGCCCACTCAGCTACTACTCACCGCCATGGTTAAGGGCATGACTACTCAGGGGTACTCATCAGGGTCATGGGCTCCTGGGGAGGAAGCTGGGGGTGGGGACAGTCACGCTGGAGCTGCTCCCCCACCCACAGCCTTGCAAACTCACCCAGGTGAAGGAAGGGCCCCTGCACACTCCCCCCTGCACAGGCGCCTGCCCGGCTACCAGGCAACCCAAGATGTCACTTACTCCCCTGCGAGCTGAGACCTAGTTTCCCACCCGAGAAAGGCCATCCTGCTTTAGAAATGACATTGCCATGAACTGCCAGTGGCTAATGGGAACTCAAAGTCACTGAAGAAACAGAACTCACCAGGCCTCTCCCTCCTCCTTGTCAATTGCACAAAAGCCAGTTTCCGAGTCTGGACACTTAAAGAGTGTGGCTGGTTGTGGCTCTATGCATTTCCTCTTACCAATGCCCCCTCCTCCGACAAGCCACCCACACCTCCCCCCAGAACAAAACTAGCAGTTCCTCCCTCTGGGACCTCAGCTGACCCTACACAGGGGCACTATAACTCTGCCAACTTTTGTGTTTACACAGCACCCACAGTCCTTCATGCCTCAGTTTCTCGAGTAAAAGAACATTGCCTACTGTCCTCTGTGTCTCTGGGAATGCTGCGAATTTTCAGGAGATGCTTGCAGAATGAATGAATCAGTGAACAAGCAAGCTCAGTCATCTCAAATGCGTGATCATGAGTAATCTGACCTTCCCAAATCTGAAGTTTCCAGAGTAATCCATTTTCGTAGCATATTCATCATCGAATCATCACAGAACATGAACTCACAGAGTAGCCCCTCATTTCCCGTAAAAAAGCACAATTTCTCAGTAAGGACACAGAAGGTTGACAGACATCATTGTAAAGCCGTTAGGTTGTTTCTGGCCCTGGCAGCTAGCTGCAAACTTCACTGGGTTGGCCTGACAGTGGGGCAGTCATGCCAGAAAGGGGCCTGCTAACGTCAGGTGGAACACCCGGTCAGGCAGGCAGCACACCCTCGTCCCCTGCCAAGAGAAGCCAGGGACAGCAAGGGAAAGACACTCTGCAGTCCAGAATCACTCGCCACTAGAAGGCTGGGTCCCAACCAGGAGGTCTTACTCACAAGGGTGCCAATTCCCTGTGTCTTTGCTCTGCCCAGAATAGAAGCAGGTGAGGCGACAAGAAGCGTGTCTCCAGTGAACCCTCCCCTTAGCGTAAGATGCCTGGACTCTGGGTCACACTGGGCTTAACTCGTCCTGCACTCAAAAATACCGGTTTCTAAGCAGCACCAATGTTGCTAAATGCTGCTGATCGATCGCACCATGCCCTGTTGTTGCACCTCCCCAAGTGAGATGAATCTCAAGTTCACACAAAAACCTGCCTGAGGGTGTCTAGAGCCACTTCACTTCTAATCCCTCCAAAACTGGAAACATGGCACTGTCCTGCCACTGGCAGGTGAATAGGTCAACAAAAAACTGTGCTATGACACAGCAAGAAAAAGGGGTGACTTTTTTATACCCGCTCCAACATAAGCGAATCTCAGCGATGTCTGCTGAGAGGCAGCAGCCAGAATGGAAACGCTAAGTCCGCGTTGATCTAACTTTCTGGAAAAGGCAAAAGTGTAGGGATAGAGAGGTCAGCGGTGGCCAAAAGGTGAGACGTGGGTTGAAGGCAAAGTGCAGCAGGATGGACACCGAGAAGTGAGGTGATCTTCCTGCTGTCTGATTGCCATGGATCGGTCAAAACCTATAAGACTGCATGCTAAACAGGGTGAATTACACTGGGTGTCCTCTATGAATGAGAAATAATTACATTTTAAACAACGCACTGGCTAGCCACAGGAACGCAGAGAGAGAAGCCGGTGGAAAAGTTTGAGTTTTGAAGCTTCTCCCACTTTATTTCCGCTGCCTTGGACGTGTCCCCGCCCTGCCCCAGGCTCAGGCTGCCTGCCAGACGCACCCCGGAGCTGCCCAACCGGAAAAGCCTGAGCCAGGCTCAACCTGGACTCGGGCTGCGGGATGAGCGATATTCCGAAGGGCCGGCACTCGGCGAGCTGGGAACCATGAAACCTGCCCACCGCGGAGAACCCGGGACCTGGATTCCGACTGCTGGGCGGTCCCTCCGTTGCGACCCCGCCCCCGGCCGCGACGTTTCCAAAAACTGACACACTCTCAGCGCGCGCTAGAGGCGGGGCGCGCGGGCTTCCCCGCCGGGTTCCCTGGAGGCCCCGTCACCCCCCACAAGACCAGCGCGCCAAAGGGCGCCCCAAGACGCCCGCCCACGGCGCCTGCTGCGCTACCCCCGCCAACGGCACACTGACAGCCCAAGCGGGGACGCTAACGCGCACCAGGCCCCCAACCAGGGGCGAAACCAGAGCGCCCACCCCGCGCCCTGCATTTCTGGAATCACCCAGAGAACGGACGCCTTTGAAAATTTAGCTCAGCCTGTCATTTTCCAAGGGTCACCCAAAATTAAGGGGACAGAAGACCTCCTTCCCAAGGGTCCGGGCGGCCACACACTCAAAACTACTAGATTGAATGCCTCATTCTGCTCGGGCCAGTTCTGCCACCCAAGATTTGGGGTAAAAAGTGCCAAGAAAGGGGGGGGGGGAATGGCTAGGGAGAGGGAGAAGGAAAGGATGTCCCCCCAAATAAAAATAAAGCAGAGCCCACTGACAGCTCAAAGAATAAACTACCCCAAAGAAAAGAAAAAAAAGTGAATGTTAAAACACAAAACACCGGAGGGCGAGCTTGCCGGTTGCCCTGGCCCGGGGTGGGGGACGGGGGCCGGGGGCCAGAGGTGCCGGTCCTGTAAGGCAACGGCAGCTCAGGCTCGGGCGCTCCCCGTGGCCGCTGCCCACCCTTCGCTCTAAGGCTGGAAACGGCCGCGGGGACCCCCAGGGGAGGCAGGCAGGAACGCTGGGCGCCAGAAGCACGCCCGGACCCGCGCTGCTCCGTTGCCCAGTGGGCCCGGCGCGCGCCGCGGCAGGGCGGGGGTCCGGGGGGAGGGGCGCCGGGGAGGCGCAAGGGAGGGGCGGTACTCACGTAGACCGGCAGCGGCCACGGGTAGACGGCGGGCTCAGCCCCCACGGGCGACTTGAGCCTCAGCTCCAGCTTCTCCCCCATGTCGGCGCGCGCGGCCGCCGCACCATGCTAGTCGGGCGGTTGGGGGAGGGGCGGGGCGCCGCCGGCGGGGGCGGGGCGGGCGGAGGAGGGCGGGCGGGAGGCTGAGGGGAGGGGGCCCGGCCTGGGCCTCGGCCGCCGCCGCCGCCGCCGCGCTCCCGTCCGGCCCCCGGCTCCCTCTTTGTGGTCACAGGCCCGGGGCCGCCAGCGCCGCCGCCATCTTGGGCCGGCGTGAGGCGAGCACAATGAGCCGGGGGCCGGGCTGAACCACTCGCCGCGCGCGCGTGGGGGGGCCCAGCGCGAGGAGGCGGCGCGCGCCCGCTGCCCCGCCCGCCGCTCCGCGCGCGCCCTCCCCGTCGCCCCGCTCCGTGGGCTCGCCTGCACGCACGCACGCACGCACGCGCGTCCTCGCCTGCCCTCGCCAGTCCCGCGGGCTGAAGCGGGTACCCGGGGAGACCACGCGTGGCCTGTGGTGACAGGTTCGAGCCTCGGCCTTGAGAGAAGGGCCACCCCCCCAGTCCCATAATAAAGCCCTAGTCCCCCGTTACATGTGGCGGCCGCAGCCCAGGCCTCCGCTCCAGCTCGAGGTACGGGACTTGCTCAACAGGGATGCTGCTCATTGAGGCCCAGCGCTGGGCACTCATGCTGGCACAGGAGGTGACTTGCCCGCCCAGAGCTGCCGTTTGAACGGGGAAGGTAATGACAGCGGTCACAGTGCTTCGATCCCAGATGTGGCCTGGAGGCGTTTATCAGATGAGATTAGCAGGAAGCCAGCCGGCTGCGTGAAGAGGGTTGTGACCGCTGACGCCATGCGGGTCAGCCTTGGCCAGGGAGACGAAGTCTCAGGAGAAGAAAAAGGAGGTTTCCTGGAAGGGGACTCCCGCCGCCACACGATTCCTCCCCGGCCTCCAGCTGCGTCCTGCAGGGTCACGTGAGCCCTTCGCCTAGAACTCCCTCTGTATTCACGCAGTAGTATGTGTACGTATGTGTGTGCGTGCTGAATACATACCTGTATACCTGCACATGGGTGCGCGCATACAGTTTATATGGAAGTGTGTGTGTGCTGTGCACGTGTTATGTGTGTGTACCTGCTGCACATTCCACATCTGCACGTCCACATACTTAAAAAAAGGCATGTGGGTATGTACGTGCATGTATACACACTTGTGCATCCCGTAGACTCTCGTGGGCCTCACTAATACAGTCACCTGACTATGACAGTTGAGTACCAGCTCTGTGCCTGCAATGGAGCCAGCCACTTGTCCTTTCACAGCTTCCCAGGAGGGCGGGTGATGCTGCTGTTCCCCAGGGGATTGTCAGAGGTTTGGCCTGCACCCAGGCCCATGGAGAGTTCTGACAGCCGCTTGGACGCTCCAGTGTGACTCTCACAGGCAGTGCTGAGGGCCAGGGACCAGATGCGGTCCCTTCTAGTTTTCGAAGTCCCAAGGACCGACTTGGGACAGCAGTTAACTGTGGGGTGGGGGTGGGGCTACATGGGGATGTTTGCACGCAGGTGTGCAAGGACAGTCTGGGTGGTCCTAGAGAGGGGTCCTGCTCTGTTCCTCATCAGCACCCCCTTCCCAGCCTAGGAAACTGGAAGCCGCCTTCAACCAGGAAGGAGAGCCTTCCCACCGGCTTGGGAGCTATTCTTAGCTTTCATCCCACAGTACATGGCATCAGCCAGAGCTGGAGGCGCAGGACACTTCCTCCTGCCCTCCCTTCTTCTCTCCCTCCCTTTCTCCTGCCACCATCTCTCTGCCCATCCATGTCACTTTCTCCTCCATTTTTTCACCTGCATCTCTTTTTCTCCCTCCCCGTCTATCTCCCCCCTCCCCCATCACTTTCTACAGAGAGATCCCCAGGTTCCCTCAGACCTTGATTCAGACAGCCATCCAGAGTGGCTCACAGCAGCTGCTCCTGCCCGACCCCTCCCCACGCCCACCCCTACCTCTGTCTGGGATCTTCGGGTGAGTGACCAATCTCTGACAAACAGCTGCTGCTGTGTGAGGATCATGGGTTAACACAGAAAGTGCTGGAATAATGCCTGGGCAGGAGAAGTTTTATTTGCTGTCACTCTTGCTGCTGGAATCATTAGTGTGGTTAGGGAGGGTGACCATCCCAGTGTGCCCAGGACAGGCCCAGTCTTAGGACTGGCAGTCTAGGCAAACTAGGGTGGCTGGTCACATCGTGTAGGGTTGACCCTGTGCTTTCTCTCCCATCCCCCATGCAGCTTGAAAGGAGATCTGCCCCCTCCTTCTTTCCTTCCTTCACTGTCGCCTTTCACTCATTCATCCACTCACGTCTTTGTTCAGCTCCTTTATTCACCAAGCATTTATTAAGCACTTACTACACAGCAGACACTAGTCTGGGTCCTGGGGACATAAGAGCAGAGAGAGCAGGTAAGGATCCATGCCTGACAGGCCCTCCTGTTCTAGGACCAGAGCAAATAACTAACCAGTAGGATACAGTTATTGTTTGGGGAGATGTCATAGGGACCTCTGCAGCAGGAGAGGGGTGAGGGGAGGGGCACAGTCGCAAAAGGGGCTGACGACCCAGGGCCCTGCTGGCAGCTTCCCAAGCAACTCTGCTCTCCAGGGGATGCCAGGCCATGTTTGTGCTTGTCATGACTGCCGGTGCTCCTGGCATGAGTTGGTGAGGTTGGGGAGACTGCTCAGCCCCCACAGTGCCCAGGATGGCTACCTGTCAGAGACATCTGGCTTTAGTGTCCCCAGTGCTACTGTTGGTTCCTGCAGATTCCTGTGAGGGCAGCGACTCTCCCCTTCACTTTGCAGCCTGAGATGACTTGGGGTGGGGCAGCAGGGCAAGGCTGAGACAAGGTTTGGATTGGAAATGACAGATACAGTGCCCATCCCATCCCATCCACTCCTCAGGGCTGGGGCTCAGATGTGGTGGCCTCTACTTCCTCCTGTACCTCTTTCTAGAGATTTTATCTTGTCACTACCACAGCCCCTGCTGTGGATTGAGTTCCCCAGCGATGCCGAGGACGAGGACTTGTATAGGTTGCCGATCTGAGTGATGCAGACAACAGCACCACATGGTAGCAGTGAGACAGATAAGAGAAGGCAGCAGAAAGGATGGTTCTCACACCAGCTGCCACTGGGTGCAGCTGGGGCTTTATCATCAGAATACCTTGAAATTAGCCCACCTAGAGGCGACAGAGCTAGGGCACATCTACACCAGCTCATATCGGTTGTTGGTGGAAGACTGGGTATATGTATGAGTTCCCAGCCACTTCTGGCCTGCATGGTTCCAGGCATGTCCTCAGGCATGAGATGCAGGTGCTGGCCATCGGGCTCTAGGAGTGCCCACGTCCAAGGGAAAAGGTGAGGACCCCGGGCGCTTCTGAGTTGGTCCCTAACCAACCTGGCTCATCCTTCCTGTGGTTCCTTCCTGTGGTTCCAGGTATCCCCCTCCCCGCAATGCCTTGGTCTCCAAAGCCCCTGCTCATGACCCAGGCACAGGCTGCAGTCCTTTGTTAACTGCTTGTAAGATGAAAAGAAGCCCAGGCACTGTTCAAGTTATGGAAATACACTGTTACCTTTGTTTATTTAGCTTTACCAAAAAGTAGCATAGCTTGAACAGCATGTTCTATGCCTGTAGACCCTGTGCCCAGTTCCACTGATTTGTAACTGTCATATTACTATGATACATTGGTTAAAACTAAGGAACCAATCTTGAGTCATGATTATTAACTGAAGTCCAGACCTCATTTGAATTTTATTAGTTTATTCCAAACATTCTTTTTATGTCCTGGTTTCTTCTGAGCTGTGACAGTTCCTCAAACTTTCCTGGGTCAGCTATTTTGTCCCTCAACTTGTTTGTGTGGTCTTTATTTTTCTGGCATTTTTCTTAATGGTTTGTCTGGGATCACTAGGTTTGGGGAGGAAGACCCAAACAGATAAAATGCCATTCTCATCAGATCCCATCGGGGCCCATGCCATCAAAGGACTCGGGACGGATGATGTCATATTTTAAAGCATGGTGGACAATCCCTTGCCCCAAAGAGCCAAAATTAAAGACGCCGACCACATCGAGTATCAGTCAGCCTGAGAAGCCACCGGAACTCCTGTGTATTGCCAGTGGAAATGCAAATGGGAGCAGTTCCTTCATGAGGGTACGCCCAAGGAAGTAAGTGTCCACATCCCCACCGAAAGACGTGGCACTAGAGTGTTCACAGCGGCTTTATTCACGGTAGTCGGCAACTGGCAACTAGAAATGATTTTAATGCCCTTTCAGAGGAGAATGGGTGAATAAACTGTGGTACAGTCATACCAAGTGACACAAAGGGACACTACACAGACTAGAAAAGGAAGGGACTGCTGCCATATGCACCAGCTTGCATGACTCTCAGAGTGGTTGAGTGAAGGCAATCAAACGACAAGACTTCCTTTATGACTCCACAAACACACCAGGAAAAACTAATAAATGGCATTAAAGTCAGAGATCTTCTCGGGGGGATGTCAACTGGGAAGGGGCTTATGGGACTCCTGAGAGGGGCTGGGTAAGTTCTGAATTGTGGTTTGGCTGGCAGCTACTTGCAGCAAGACATACAATTTATTAAGCTAGTCACTTGAAATTAGTACACTTGAGTCCTGTATGCATGTCATCCCTCAGCCACTCTGGAAAACAGTCTGGTGGTTCTTCGAAAGGGTAAACAGTTACCCTGTGACCTGCTGATTTTGCTCCTAGGTGTCTATCCAAAAGAACTGAAAATGGACTCACTTGTACACGAGTGTTTACAGAAGCATCACAATGCTCAAAAGGCAGAAACCCGCAGATTCCATCAACAGATGAATAGGTTGACACAAGTGGTCCCTCAAGACAATGCAATACTATTCAGCCTCAAAAAGGAAAGACGTTCTGACACCTGCTACAGCATGGATGGACATTGCTATACAACACAATGCTCAGTGAAATAAGAAGTAAACCAGACACAAAAGTGCAGGTACTGTATGAAAACACTCACACAAGGACCCTAGAGGAGTCAGACCCATGGAGACAACATGCAGAATGGTGGGGGGTGGGGAGTGTTCAATGGGGACTGTCAGTTTGGGACGATGCGAAAGTCCTGGTGATGGGCAAAGGGGGTTGGATGGTATGGCTGCACAACATGTGCTTAATGCCACTGAATTATAATGGTGAAAATGGTAAACTTATGCATATTTAGCCACAATTTAAAGAAACGAAGTTAGCACATAGCGTCCCACTGACTGGCTCTGCAGACAAGGGGCAGGCTTCAGCTGCAGAATTCTAGAACCCTATGAGTCCTCTTGCTGTGTTCCCTTTGCCTCCTTTGTTTTGTCCTGGGGTCGGTGAGCTCATTTGTGGCAGGACTGGAGGTATGGATACCTCAGCAGGGAGGGAGGGTTACAAATCTGTGCCTAGTTTAAGGTCATCCGGCAGACATAACTCTGGAAAGGTGTCCCCATAGGGAAAGATGGACTGTAATGAGGGAAAAGCAGGGTGTAGCTGGGGATGTGGAAGCATCTCACAGTTGGATGTAGGTGTGCATGTGCACTTGCAGAAGACACATTCGCTCCTAAGTAGGCCCTTTCTGACCCCCAAGGACACGCACTGGGTGCTGGAAGGGAGGTGGTCGCCAGCCCCTGCTGTAGGACTGTGCTCGTCCACACCCCTTGTCGTGTGTGTTCGTGAGGTAGGCTCATCAGTGCACATATCCCTGCCCCTCTGACCTTGCAATTGAAACAACCATCATTCAACTGGCTCCTTGTTCTGTAGGTCAACAATTTTGCCTGTGCCTAGGTGGGCGGTCCTGCTGGTCTTCCTGGGGAGACTCATGTTTATGGGGACTTTTAGTGGGTGGGCTGTGGGCATCTCCACTGTAAACTCCCCCTCCTTCCATCCTGTTCTTTTCGGAAAGAAGTCACTGTGCTCGCCCCACACCTAGGGGTAGAAGTCATACTCCTTCTTGACAGCCAAGTGCTCATATAAAATTGTGACTGTTTCTGCCTGAGAGATCTGTCTGTTCTCCCATTTATTAATCATTTATGTCAATATGGCATCATGGACATTTTAGTTATCTTTCGGGTTATAATCCAATACTGCTTTATCTTGTCACAGACATCATTCCAGCCTTGGGCATGAGAGCTCTTTCGGTTGCTTTCTCTGTCCCGTCGTTTTGGATCTCTCAGCATTTACCATCCACTGCTACAGGCCTTCCCAGGCTCCAGGTACACCACCTGCCCAGGACTAGAATCAGCCATTTCTCCACAGATCTCTGGTGCATTTTATCAGAGAACCATCTTGCTCTCACCTGAAGCGTCTATACCCTGTAGGTCACTGACCCAGAGAAGCAGCCTTAATTCCCAGCCCAGATGTAGAACTTCAAATAAAGAGCATCCAGACACAGAGCTCCACTTGGCAGTTTCCGGAGAGGCAGGAACCTGTGCCCGTGTCTCAACCCCCGCTTGATGCCAGCCTGTCCACTCACGGCTCTGCCTGCCTTTGAACCCATCAAACTGTTCCGTGTAATTATTGTCTAACTCTACCTCCCAATCCTATAATCTCTCTCATTTTGCTTTTTGGTGAGATGCCTATATTTCCTCTATCGCTTGGTCTCCCTTGCTACAGCGAGTTCATAAACTCAACTTCCTGGGACCCCAGTCATGTCCCTGTGGGTCCATCAGGTGGGCGTTACCATTGGGGGGGACAGTGAGGAGGGGGCTGCTTCTGAAACCCAGAAGAAGCAGGAAGTAGCTGTTGCAGATCCCAGGTCTCTGGACTGAGTTTTCCTGTGCGATGTTGAACAAGGGAGTATTTTTGCATTCGTAAAACAGGCTCATTTTGTCTAATGAACTCCTGGTGGATGTTGCGAGGATCAGGAAAGAGAGAAATGAGAGCGTTTTGACTGTCCTCACAGAAGGGAAGAGGGAAGGGTCTTGTGGGGGGAGGGTGGGAGCAGGTAGGGCCTGGCCCAACAGTGCAAAATTTAGTCCCCATGGATTTAGTCCCCGTGCAGGGACAAATCTTGTTAGTTCTCCTGCCCTTTGCACCTTTCCTCCCTGTGACCTGTATGCAGTGGCGAGTCCTCAGACGGGGATTACCAGATTTAGCAAATGAATATGCTGGATTCCCATTAAGTTTGAATTTCAGGTAAACAATTTCTTTCTGTGTAACTAGGTCCCAAATATTGAGGGGTGGTACCTGTACTAAACAAAATTTATCTGAAATTCAGGTTTAATTGGGCAGTCTTGTATTTTAGGTAGCATTTCCACCAAGAAATTCAAACACCCGCCAAATCCACAACAGTCTTGGGAAAAGAGCCCCAGGCGCCACCCCTGCCCAGTGGCCCTATTGTCAAGTGACTGTCATGTGACCCTGGTTTCTGGACAAGGATTGGCTCCCTCACCAAAGCGGCCATCATAGTTTAAGGGAGCAGCCTGTCAGGTGGCCGGGTGCCCTGGCCAGTACAGGTATTGGCCGGTTACTTAGTGGCCTAATCTGAGCCCCAGTTCTACATCTGGGGAGATACGGAAGGTGGAACTCCCACGTAGAAATACAAGTGGGTTCCAATCCCGTTCTGCCACCTTGATGATTGTGTTTTTGAAGAGCCTTCAACCTCTTGATTTTTATGAGCCATGTGTGGGCAGTAAATGAGGCACCACAGACAAGGCTCATAGTAAATGCCCAGTAAGTACACCCACTGCCGTCATCGATGGCAACATATTAAGGCCTTTGCCTGCCCTTCTCCCCATGAGGTTGGGCCCACAGGGACTGTCGGAGCCTCACATTACGGTTGGGGAAAGTGAGGCCCAGGGTCATCCTGGTGCAGTGGGGCCTAGCAGGGCCCTCCAGGCTCCTTAGTCACCTCCCTTGGTAGCTCAGCTTATGCCGCCATCTTGACAGGAGTTGCCAGCCTTTCCATGTCCTCCCTGCAGACCTGGTGGCTATGGTTACCAGAATCACAGGTGATGCAAGATGACAGGTCCATTGCTGGGCCTTCCTCCCCAGCCACCAGGGGCCTGAGGCAGCCTGCCTGTTGTCTCTGGGGCTGGCGGTGCCCAGTTGCTCAACCCTGGCACCAGGTGTAGCCCTGGGACCCCGCCCTTCAACAGCAGAAGCAGAAGGCATTTTTCTGACTCAGAGCCAGATGGCTCATGTTCTGCCACCGACCTTCTGAGAGGCCAGGGCAAGCCTCCTCCCTGCCTGAGACGCAGCTTCCTCATCTGCCACAGGGGCACCTTAGCAGATATCTTATGCACGTGCATTCATTGAACAAACATTGTTGATAAAACCAAGTGGCGAGAACAGATAATGTTGGAACACCCACCCACCATTGCTGGAACTGTAAGTTCTTACAACACTTTGGAAAACTGTTTGGTGTCAGCTATTAAAACTAGCATACACTTGCCCCAGGACCCAGGAATTCCAGTTCCAGATACCTAGCCAAAAGAAATGACAGCACTTGTTCACCAAAAAATATGCACAAGAACGTACGTAATACAGATAAATTACACATCAGAGTGAAAAGCTTTTGTGCTTCAAAGAACACCATTGAGAAAATGAAAAGACAACCCACAGAACTGTAGAAAACATTTGCACATCAGATATCAGATAGAGGACATCTGTCTAGAATATGTGAAAAACTTGTAATAATGATCCCAATTTAAAAAGAAGATATGAGTCGGAATAGACATTTCTCCAAGGAAAATAGATGGACAATGAGCTCCTGAAAAGATGCTCAACATAACTAGCCATCGGGGAAGCGCAAATGAAAACCACAGCAAGATGGCACTTCATACCCACTGTGATGGCTAGGATCAAAAACAGGTAATGTCAAGTGTTGGAGAGGATGTGCAGAAATTGGAATTATACATTGCTGATGGGAATGTGAAATGGTGCAGCTGCTGTGAAAATAATCTGGAAGTTACTCTAAAGGTTAGACATAGAGTTACCACGTGTTTGGAAAAACGAAAATAGATGTCCACACAGACACTTGTACGTTAATGTTCACAGCAGCATTCTTCATAATTGCCAAAAAGTGTAAACAACCCAAATAGCCATCATCGAGTGATGAATGGACACACACAATGAATGGTCCATCCACACGGGGCAGTGTCACTCGGCAACGAAAAGGGGGGAGGCGCTGACACTCGCCACAACATGGACAAACCCTGAACACACAACACTCATGAGAGACTCTAGGCACAAGGCACACGGTGTGGGATTCCACTGATGTAACATGTCCAGAATAGGCACGCCCACAGCCAGGAAGTGAATCGGTGGATGTCAGAGGCTGGGGAGGGGCATGGGGGTGACTACTGATAGGGACAGGGTTTTTTTGGTTTAGTTTTTGGTTTTAGATGGTGAAACTTATAGAATTAGATGGTAGCGATGGTTGCATAACTATGACTACTAAAAATCACAGAGTTTTTTGGTGATTTTAAAAATCACCCTTCTTTGAAAAGGGTGAAGTATATGGTATGTAAATTATACCTTGTGAAATAATAGAACAGAAACTAGATATATGTTGCTCTCTGCACCCTGGCCCCTGAAACCGACTCCAAAACCCCTGTAATTTCCAGCATGACAAGAACACTAGCAGCATCTGTTCAGATATTTGATGTCAGGAGACTGAGTTAATAATTGATTGCTCCAACCTGTGGTGAAGCTTCCATCAAGATCCCTGAGGTGACATCTGGTGTCAGAAGTGGTATAAATGTGACAACAGTGTGAGAGATAAGGAGGCACACAGGAAGAGAAGCGAGTTTTTCTTAGATGTATCTCAACGATCATTAAAAATGGGTGGAGAGGCACGATGGCATGTGGAGTTTCTTGTTTTATTCTTTTGTATCCTTTATGTCTCCCTATGTCAGCACACCTTGTCAGGTGAGGTTGAATTCTTCCGACCTGAGGAAGAGTTCATTCTGCCCCACAGATGTGCATGCCCGCATGTAACCCCAACTTGCTCTGGCAAATGAAATGAAAAGCTGCACCTGGTACCCGAGCTGGCCCTACGGACACGAGCACAGACTTGCAGGACCATCAGAGTGCTGAAGCCAGCCCATGCTGGCTCATCATTAAATACTTAGGAATTTTGTGACCTGGTTTTTAAACACAGCCAGTACTAACAATTAAATTACTTAAACATGCAATTAAATACATCATAATTAAAGTAAAGGTAATCAATACTCAAAACTCACCATTCCCCTTTGTTTTACTATTGTGTCATTCTCTTGGCAGTGTTTAGACTTACTGTGTCACTATGGTGCAAATAGCATGTGTCATGGACTGAACGTGTTGCCCACAAATTCACATCCTGACACCTCCCCCATAATGGGATGGTGTTTGGAGGCGGGGCCTTTGGGAGGTGATGAGGTTGTGAGAGGGCAGCCCCTGTGAATGAGATGAGCGCCCTTGTGACAGGGACCCCGGAGACCTCCCCCACTACCACCGTGGGAAGGCACAGAGCGTAGACAGGCATCTATGAATCAGGAAGGGTCTCATCAGACAGGCTGCTAGAGTCTTGAACTTGGACCACCAGCCTCCAGAACTGTGAGACATCCATGCCTGTGTTTATAAGCCTCTAGTCTATGGTATTTTTGTCACAGCCACCCAAACAGAGAGTTAGTGACAGTCTGCTACCACACATCCCTTCCCAACTCTGCATTCCTCAGTGTCACAACACTGGCTTGAAATCAGCCATAGTGGGCCTTGTGACACCATGGAAGTGGGCATGGTGACAGATGAATGTCCCCCTTCCCAACGTCCACTCATTAAACATGGCAGTGCACTCTACATGGATCACGCATGGGCCAGCCCAAGCTTGGAACCAAGACCACTGGACCGAGGTTACATCTGTAGACACCCAGCGGACCTACAGATGGGATGGGTGAAGACGGTCTAAGCCTCTGGGCTTTGGTGTAGTTTGTCACACAGTGTTATCATGGCACTCATTAACAACCAGGAGTCCCCCTCAGTGGACAGAGAGCTTCGAGCAGTGAAGCCAAGTGCAGATGAGATAACCTATTTGTGATGTCCAAGCTGAATCCAAAGGTAGCTGAGAGTAGGAGACAAACCTTAGACCAGAGTTTGAATCTGAGAACCCCAGCTGTGGGGTTTTGGTTAACCGACCTCACTTCTCTGAGCCTCTTCTATCGAGAGCAGAAAGAGGTGACTCTCATCCATTGTCTTGAGCATCAAAATAGAACATGTGGGATATACCATAAGCACTCAGTTAATGTTCCTGCAAGGTGATGCCTGATTGGGGCCCTTTCAAACTCACCAAGATCATGTCTGTTCACTTTCCTTCTTGCTCACTTTGCTCCAACTACTACAGCCTCCTCTCTGTTCCTCTACCATGCTGTTTGTCCCAACCCTTCACTTTGTCCTGACACTTGCCTGTCCAGACCAGGCCCCCCAAACCTTCTCTTGGCTACAATTTTGTCCTCCATCACTGCTCATTGCCAAAGCTGACAGGGAGTAGACACTCAATATGTTACTGAACAAATGAATGGATGGATGGACAGAAGGACGAATGGATGGATGAATGGAAAGATGGATAGTTGGATGAATGGGTGAGTGGATTGGTGCATGGGAGGATGGATGGACATGAGGATGGATGGAAGTATGTGTGGGTAGGTAAATGTGTCATTTGTGGATGAAGGAAGTGATTCACGGTGGAGTTGGAACTGATTGCAGGTGTAGGAACCTCTGGCCATGTCCCCATGCTCAGGGGTCAAAGGGTATTTCATAGCTCTGCCCTGCTCGGAACCTGACTAGCACTGCCCTCTGCTGGATATCCTGGGCTTTGCATATATTTTACCAGCTTCCAGTTCTGCAAAATTTGGCTCTTGTCAAAACCATTCCTTGGTCTTCATTAACTTAACAAAAGTTTATTAAGTGCCTACAGCAAACAAAATGACAAGTTCCCTAGATCATAGAATTTGTGTTCAGGGTGGAAGAGGGAGTGGAGACTGATAAATCACAAGGTTAAAATTTGTGTCCTAGAAGGTGATACATTTTAAGGAGGAGAAAAATCCAGCAGGGAAGGAAACAGAGTATCATGGGGGTTTTACTTTTTAAAACAGCTTTGCTGAATTATAATTGACATACAATAAAATACATGCATGTAAATTATAAAATTTGACAAGTTTTGACATGTGTACGCTCTGTGAAACACAATCAGGATTTGGTAGGTATCCCTTACCCTGAGGCTCCATTGTGCTCATCTGTGGCCTTCCTTTTCTCCGCTCCTATCCCTGGTCCCCAAGCAATCACCGATCTCCTGGCTGTCACTGTAGGTTAGCTTGCATTTCCTAGATGAAGTTTCTTCCACAGGGTACTGGGGATGCTGGGCCTGGGTGACTCTCTGTGGGGCTGTCCTGGGCTCTGTGGGGTCAAGCAGCATCCTTGGCCCCTACCCACTTGATACCAGGAGCACCCCAGTCATGACAGCCACAGACGTCCCCAGCCACAGCCCAGTGTCTCTAGGGGACAGAATTACACAGTTTAGAAATCCTAGGTTAATCCTAGTTCTGCCCCCTGAATTGAGACTTCTGTTTAATTTCGATTCCAATGCAGATGAGGAAACTGAGGCTCTAATAATGACTTACCTGAGCCCCTGACACAGCTGGGAGTATAATCAGGGTCTTTCTATAATGACAGATCCCTCGCTGCACCTCTGCCCTGCCCACTTGACCATCCTCTAAATCTGTGATCCCCAACACAGCCCTCACTAGCCACCAATTTAAATGTTTTATTGAAGCAAAATACACATAATATTAAATTTACCAGTTAAGTGTCCGGCTCAGTGGCTTTAAGCACACATGTGCATCCATTCCCACCATCCACCTCTAGGACTTTCTCGCCCCAAACTGACACTGTCCCCATTACACACTCCCTCCACTCCTTCCCAGCCCCTGTCACCTACCATCTACTCTCTGTCTCTCTTAATCTGACTCTTCTGGGGACCTCCTGGGAATGGGATCTCACAGGACGTGTCCTTCTGTGTCTGTCTTATGTCACTGTCCTCAAGGTTCATCTGCGGGCACTGAGGCTGTGTCTACCTTTGGCTGTTTAAGTCCTGCCACTGTGCACAAAGACCACAAGAAGCACCTGCTCGAGTGCCTGCTGTCAATTCTCAGTAAACGCCCAGCAGTGGCTCCTTCTCACATCCTAGCCCCAAGTACCAGGGTTCCAACTTCACGTCCTTGTCAGTGCTTGTGAATACTGCTTTGTCGATATCATATTCAGTTTTAAGTAAGATTTCTAATTCGGTTTCAGTCCTGCTGGCCACATTTCAAGAGCTCAGTTGTCACATGTGGCTAGTAGCTGCCACAACAGGCAGCACAGGTGGGGGATGTGCCAGTTATGAGAGAAATTTCCATATGTTTGTGCTGCTCTAGACTGCTGAGGTAGGAATAAACCTTTTTGTCACTCTTCTAGGCCCCCACCCAGCTGTTGTACATGTCACTACATGCGAAATCCCATGGATCAGAGACAAAGGAGGAAGGAGGAAGAGACAAAGCACTGCCTTGTCAGTGTTTGGGGATGGGGACATGGAGCTCCCTGCCCAATGTCCTCTCCTTCACAGGACCCTAGGTCCCTTTCTCTGTGGCCCTTAGGTCCCACCACTTGCCTCCGACCACACACACAGAGCAGGCCCACATTCCACCATGGTGATTGTCACCTCCCTGCTTTTATTGTCCTTGCCACTCTCCCCATTATGCCTCTCAGCCTCAGCAGTGGTTGTAAGGGGAGAACAAAGAAAAGTGATGATGCAGTAATTAAAGCAGAAAACAAGACCCAGCTTCATATTCTCCCACAGACTGCTCTGTGTGAGAGTCCTATGGCTGCCAGGATGCATGACCGCAAATGCAGTGTTTACAACAGCACACGATCCACACCACAGGCCCGGAGGTCATAAGTTCCCCACAAGCCACACAGGCTACGCCCAGGAGGGGCAGGGCAGGGCCGTCTGGAGGCTCCAGGGAGAACCACCTGGCCTTTTCCAGCTTCCAGAGGCACCGCATCCCTGGCTCGAGGCTCCTTTCCCCTCATCACAGCCAGTAGTGCAGCCTTGTCTGTCTCTGACTCTGAGCCTCCCATCTCCCTCTCATGAGGACTCTATGAGAACCCAAAAACCTAGGATTATCCTCTCTCAGGGGCTTTGACTCAGTCCTGCCTGAAAAGGCCATCTGCCACGTAAGGTGACACGTCCACATGTCTCAACCAGGACAAGAACAGCTCTGGGGCCTTTATTCTGCCAACCACAACATCCAAGACATAACTAATGAAAGCAAGGAGAAGAACAGGGGGGCTCATTCACACAAAAGTGCATCGCCCACCAACAGAACAAGGAGAAGTTGCAGTGATAAATGCAGAAGAAGGATCTGGAAGGAGAGACATCCCAAACTGCTAATGGTGGTGTTTCTTGGAGAGGGGACCTTGGGGCTTGGGGTGAAGGGGCATTGAGACAGAAAAGTCCGAAGCTGTGTAGTGTCCCAGCAAGTCTGAAATCAGTAAATGCAGCAAATGCTGATGTCCCAGGGGAAAATACGATAAGCAAGATAATACACAGTCTCGTAGTCTCTCCCTTAAGATATTTATTAATTACAAAGGTATATTTTGGGATTTCCAGTGATCTTTCTTAAGCTTAATTCCACTGTGATCAGAAAATATTCTGTATGATTCTCATCCTTTCACATGTGTTGAGATTTATTTCATGACCCAGCATACTATCAATCCTTCTTAACTAATAATCTCTGTGCATTTGAAGAGAACAGAATACTGCTGTTTTTTAGTAGGATGGTCTGTAAACATCAAGTTAGTTGGTCGTGCCATTCATGTCTTACTGATTTTCTTGTTCTAATTATTGAGAGAGGGGTGTTGAAATCTCTAGTCATAATTATGGATTTGACCATTGTTTTTTTTTTTCTCTTTAGTTCTGTCAGTCTTTGTTTTGTGTGTTTTGAATGCAGTTAGCAGGGGCATACATTTTTAGCATTGAAATGTACTTTATGCGCAATTAAATTCACTTATTGTAAGATTGCAGTTTGATGAGTGTTGGCAATTGTTTACAATTGTGTAACTATATCACCGTCACAATATAAAACACATCCATCAGCCCAAAGTTCTTTCTCCCATTGCAGTCAACCCCCGTCTCACCCCTGCCTCCATGCCACCACCATTATGCTTTTGGTCAATATCGTTTTCCTTTTCCTAGAACTTCAAAGATTGAAATCATACAGTATGTAGTGGTTTGCTTCTCGCTTCCTTCACTTAGCATAATGCTTTGGAGACTGTCACATGTATCAGTAATTCATCTCTTTTTATTGCTGAGAATTATTCCACTGAGCAGATATACCATTCACCTGTTGATGGATTCTTGATTTTTTTCCCACTTTGCAACTATTATGAATAAAGAGGCTATGATCGCTTGCATACAAGTTTGTGTCTGGAAATAGATTTTCATTTCTCTTGGGTAAATTCCCAAGAATGGAGTGGTTGGGTCATCTGGTAGATGTGTCTTTAACATAATAACACACTGCCTGTCCGTTTTCCAAAGTAGTTGTGCCATTTTTTGTTTCCTCCAGCAGTGCATGGAAGTTCCAATTGTGCTGCAACTTCACCAACACTTGGAGTTAGTGGACTTTTTAGTTTAATATTTCTAATAGATATACTGTGGTATCCCACAAGGGAGCAGTTCCTTAATGACTAATAACGTTGAGTATCTGTTTAAGTGCTTGTTGGTCATTTGTAATCTTCTTTGATGAAGTATCTGCTGTTTAAACCCATTACCCCCTTTAAAATTATTTTTTATTTTCTCATTATCTGTCAGATATATGTGTTGGGAATCTTTTTTTGTTCAGTTGGTGCCTGTCTTGTCATTTTCTTAAAATTTTTTGAAGATAATGTTTTAAATAAAGACTATCTTATTCCTTTTTAAAAATTGGTTTGTGTTTTTTGTGTCCTATCAAAAAAATCTGTGCCTAAGCAAAGTATCAAAGATTTTCTCCTATGTTTTCTTCCAGAAGTTATATACTCTTAGCTTTTACATTTAGGCCTATGCTTCATTCTGAGTTAAATTTGTATATGACACACATTAAGGGTCAAGGACAGCTTTTTTTCCATTTCGATATTCAGCTGTTATAGCACCATTTGTTGAAGAGACTATTTCTGTCCTCCCCTGAGTTATTCTGCACCTTTGAGGTAAATCAATTGACCAACAACATAGGTTCACTTTTTTGACTTTTGTTTTTTCACTGTTTTGATTACCATAGCTTTACAATAAGCCTTAAATATAGGTAACCCTTCAAACTTATTCATTTTTAAATGTTTTTGATTACGTCTTTTGCTTTCACAATATCTGTGCCTTTATATTTGAAGTGGACAACATATGTATATCTGTGCCGTCAGTTTCCACCACTGAATTAGTGTTCAGACCATTTACATGTATTACTAATATCGATATGGTTGGGTTTGCATCTACTATCTTGCTATTTGCTATTTGTCCCTTCTGTTTTTGTAATCATTTCTCTCTTCGTTTGCCTTATTGACTTTTTTATTATTTCATTTTATACTTATAATTGTCTTATTAGTTATTTCTCTTCAGTTGATTTCTAGTGATTTTCCTAGGCTTACAACACATACTACTTCTCACATGATGTAAGACCCTTAACTTACCAGTACATTTCTGTTCTCACCTCCCATTCGTATACACACTATGGAGTTTTTTTTAATATGTTACAAAATAAATCTCATAGTGTAAAAGTGGAAATTCTCCAGCTACAGGGAGGTGATATCTCCAGGCACTAGTCTCAAGGAGGAACACAACATTCCAAGGTGCAGATAATGAAACTGTATGCTAAGCCCTGTTTGATCTGAGAATCCCCCGAATACATTTATCTTTGTGCAAGACTTTAACTGCTAACTTTTGCTTCCTGTAATCTGCTTGCTTGCTTATTCAAGGACAGAGTTGGAGGCTTTATAAGCTGCCCCTCTGGAGGCTGGGAGCTGATCTCCTTTAACCCTGTGTGGTAGAGAGTCAGTTGCCAGCCAGCTAATAAAGGCTCTTAATTCTCTCTGAATCGGCTCTGTGGGTCACTGTTCTCACATGCACCACAACAATAGTACATTGTTATTTTATCTATAAAGAGTCATTTATTTTAATAAATTGAGAAAAAATTTTATTTTCCACATTTTAAACATTTCTTGTGCTCTTATTTCCTTTGCATGGATCCAAATCTTTCTTTGTTTAGTATTATTTTCCTCTGTCTCAAAGAACATCCTTTAACATTTTTCTTGAGATAGCTTTACTGGCCATAAATTTGCTCTGGTTTTGTCTGAAAATATGTATTCTGCCTTAACTTTATTTTTTTTTAAAGCCTACAACACCTGGTCTTCTTAGGTGGTCTCCTATCCAAGTACTAATCTTCCGAGATCAGATGGGATTGGGCACGTTCAGGGTAGCATGGCCTTAGATTCTACCTATTGCTATTTGTCCCTTTTGTACTTTTGAAAGATATTGTTACTGGGTATAGAATTCTAAGGTTTTGTTTATTTGTTTGTTTTTTGGTACTTTGAAAATATTATTCCATTGTCTTCTGGTATGAATTGTTTCATATAAAAATCTTGGTCATTCTTAATACTTAATTTTATCACTATAGATTTGTTTGTCCTGTAATTGCACTTCACATCAATGGAATCATACTGCATGTGCTTTTTTTGTATTTGACTTATTATGTTCAACATTATGTAATTCATCCACTTTGTTCTGTTTATTTGTAATTTGTTCTTCTTCAATGCTACATCATCTGCCATTGTGTGACTATGTCACAAGTTATGTATCCATTTCTGTTGATGGACGTTTAGGTTATTTTGGATTTGGGGTTAATATAAATACAGCTACTTTGAACATTCTTGTCCAAGTCTTTGGTAGGTATAATAATTCATTCTCTTTGGGAACAGTAGCGAAATTGTCAGGCCATAAGGTATACATATGTTAGCTTTAAAAGATACAGCCAGACACGTTTTTAGTGTAGCTATGTGGTTTTACATTTCTACCTGAAATGCAAAAGAGAGTTCCAGGTGCTCTACATCCGTGCAATTTTTCATCTTCAGTCTTTCTAATTTTAGCCATTCTTATAGGGGTACAGAAGTATCACATTGTGGCTTAAATGACTAATGCAATGGAGCACCTTTTGCATTTACTCATTGGCCATCTGGATGTCTTTTGTGACATACATGTTCATGTTTTGCCATGTTTTAACTGGTTGTCTTCTTCTTCATGATTTGTGGGAATTTTTGTTCTGATCTGCTTTGTTTTCTGTTTGTTGAACCATATTGTGGCTAACAGTTCTTTGTCAGATATGTATTGCAAGTGTCTCATCCAAGTTTATGGCTTGCTTTTTTACTCTTTTAATAGTGTGTCCGGAGGGCAGGTATCGAGTGTATCTGATAAAGTGCTGTGTGTCTAGCGCTCCTTACCATGCATGGCACACAGTAGGCCCTCAGTAAATGTTGAATGAATGATTTCGTTGGAGTCCTAGCTCTGGGTCGTAGTTATCCCTGTCCTGCTGATATCACAGGATTTTGTGAGACGTGTAGGAGACGCATGATCCGTTCACAGCAGTGTCGGATTTAGAAGTTCTCAAGCAGCGTCAGCTGTTGGGATCAGAAAATGCGGAACTGGATTTTTCTCCAGGAACTAGCCAGAGAAGCTCCACGTGTGCGCCCCGCCCACATAAGGCCCTGCCAGCAGCTGTCACTTAGCTGAGGAGCAGGGTAGGAACGTTTTTTTCGTAGGGGGCGTGGTTATAACCTAAAACCGGAAGATGGGTGGAGCTCTGGGGGACACTGACCAATTGAGAGGGAAGAGATCTCAGTCGGGAGGAAGGGGCCGCGAGGGCAGAGAGGGCGTTGTCCGCATTTCCATTGGGAGGTCTGGCGTTGTCAGGGAAACATAATGCCGCCCCCCGGCGGGGCGGGACTCCGTGAGAGGCCGGGCTTGTAGGGCGGGCTGTCGAGCTGCGCCCGCTGTCAGCTGATCGGTCGCCATCTTGTCCGCCATTTGCAAGCGCGGCGGAGCGTGAGGGGAGGGGAGCGCGGCCTGCTGTGCGGGTCCCGCTGCTGCCATTGCTGCAGCTACCCTGCGGACCGCGGTTGGCCTGGCCTGGTTGCCAGTCTCGCTGCGGCTGCCGGCAGCGCAGCGCTTCGCGGACGGCAGGCGCGGTCCCCAGATCCCCGCACGGCGCCCTGCCGCGGGCCTCCCAGGGCTCGAGCCCGCCGGCGGCTGCCGCTATGGCCCTCAAGATGGTCAAGGGCAGCATCGATCGCATGTTTGACAAGAACCTGCAGGACCTGGTGCGCGGCATCCGCAATCACAAGGAGGACGAGGTGAGCCTGGCGCGCCGCAGGCGCGGCTCTGCCCGCGACCCGGCCCTCGACTCCGGCCTGCAGTTTGCCCCCGAGAGCCCACGTCCGGCGCGAGCCCGGCCCGCCGCGGCCTGGGCGCCGCGCACCCGCACCCTCTCTGATTCTCGGTTTACCCTCGAAGCCCGAAGGCGGCCCCAGACGAGACCCTGGAGGCCCCCAAGCTGCGGCTCTCGCGCTTCCCCTTCTCCCTGCGAGTATCGGTTTGCCTAGGGGCCCTGCTGCTAGTGGCCTCCCCCCGGACCCTCAGTTTACCCACTGTGCAATAGGGGCCCGCCTCCCCTACTCTGCGGCTGACCCCGGAAGAGACTTCGCAAGTCTCCTTGAGTGTGTTTTGGATCGAAATCTGGGGTCCCCGGCCCCGCCCCGGGTCTCTGGACTCTTGGTCAGGGGACCCTGCTGTCTGCGGACCGCTCCTGGAGGAACCCTCTAGTATTAGTGCGGTCCTGTTCGCCCCTCCCCCCGGGGCCTGGCCACTAACCGATCCTTGCCTCTTGGGCCCATGTTCTCGCGAAGGTGGGGCCGCCCCTCTTAGCTGAAACGCGTATCCGAGGCCAAAGTAACCAAGTTTCTGAGGGGTCCTGAAATGGGGAAGCCGGTTTCAACCAGAAACCCAAAAGCCGGGGTGAGGAAAAGGTTTTCCAGAAGTAAAAATTGTAATGTGTGCACCATTTTTTTACTTTTTCCCCTTCCCCCAACTTGTGACCTAGATTTAGGAGGGTGGGGACAGTTAGTGGCCACCAGGTCTTTGGCTTCATGGAAGAGGCTCAAGCCCTCCCTTACACAGTGAAAGATTAAGGAAAGTCTGGGCTTTGCTGCTGCGTAGAGAGAGGCCGCCCTGAGGCCTGCTGCTGTTCAATGCAGTGATACAGTGCGGGACCAGTTCCAGATGCTCACTGGCCTTCACAATGGCGCCCGGTAGTCAGGCATTACCTGTGGAAGGTGCAAGGGGGTTGAATTTGCTGGGAGACATGGGCACCCTCCGCCCAGGTCCCTCTGCTGGGAACCTGAGTCCCTGCCTCTCTGTAGCACTTTTTCAGAATAGGTGTGATCGCACTGAGCCTTGGTTAGGTTATTTTCACTTGTTTCTGTCACCCTTCCCTTCCCTGGACTGTGCCTCCTGTCCGGAGTATTCCCTAATAGTAGCGGTTACAGTGTGCAGCTAACTCTTCTGATCTGAAGTTTCTTGAGGTGAGAGAGGAATGGGTTGGCCTTTACTCCTCAGCTCTGGCTAAGCCAACTGGATCTGCACCCTCACATTTCTCTTTTGCGCTGGTTAACCTCCCGATTTCGCCCCATTCATCCAGGGGAATCACTGAGCAGTGTGTTCGGGATTCTGAGGACAGGCCACTGGGTCTTTTCAGCAGAGACACACATTCTGGTGAGGACATCTGGTTTTTTGGAAGGTGTGTCTGTCAGCGCTAGGACCTGTGGTTTCTGCGCTCAGAACTGGTGGTAACTAATGGCGCCTTCCCCACAAGCTTCTGGCCCATTAAATGGGGGTCTTGATGGTGCAAGCTTTTTTTAACAGTGCAGGGCCAGGCTGGTGCTGGACGTCCTCAGAAGTCACAAGTTCCCATGGGGGCTTTGCCCTTGACCTATTGGTGATTCCTGGCAGGACGTGGCACCCATAGTTTTGTCATCAGAAGATCATCACCATCTCGAGGGTCATCACTGAGGTATCACTTCTGACTGCATTCCTGCATCTCTATCCCTGTGGGAGCTCAGCCGATGACTGCTGAGTTACTCTCTCAGTTACCCCCACTCCCAGCCCACCACACCCCAACAGGGACTCCTGACAGTGTGCTTTTTTTGCAGCTGTACTGTTCCTCCCCGCCAAAGTTTGCTTTATAATAGATTTTAGCTTAAAACTTCTGTGCGGTATCATAGAAATGAGCCTTAGGAATGGCTTTAAAGGCCATGGGGAAAAGCAGGATGATGTAGTGGCAGGGCCTGTGTCACTGGGTGACCTGGGGAGGGCCCCTGATCTATTTCCTCACCTGAGACGTGGGGGCCGCGGTGGCCTGCCCTCCTCATCGAGTGCTTATGAGGGCAGTGAGAGATTCAGTGCAGGCGTCTGTGAGCAGCAGAGCGCCCCAGTTTGCAAACCTCGGCCTGTGACCCCTTAAGTGGGCATGAATTCAGACTGATGGGTTGTGTGAAAAAATCAAAACAAAACTGGAAAATCCCAGACTGCATGCAGCACGTAGTAGTAGAGTAACTGTTCCTTGAAACTGTCATTTCAGCTTATGGATGCCAAGCAAATTCGTGTGTGTGTGTGTGTGTGTGTGTGTGTGTGTGTGTGTGTGTTGGGTTACCACGGGAAACATGTCTCTTAAAATGAGTCCCAAAAGTTTGCAAAACAGTGATCTAATTCACACATTTTTGGTGACCTTGAATTCATCATCTTTAAATACGACAAGGATGATGTCAGTGGTAGGGAGAATCTGGTGACTGTCCTACAGGTCAGCTATGGCTAGGAGAAATTCCAAACAATATTTCATTCTCGAATATTTTTCATATTTGGGATGAAACTTTTAATCTTTATAAAACTACACCCCTAACTGTATAATTCGCTAGGTGTTTATTAAGTTAAAAGGGACACTGTCTCTCCCTGTAGATCAGTTTGGTGTCTATCCTTTGAGGTTTTTCTCTGTGCGTTGAAATCACCAGTGATGGAGTGTAGTAAGGCTGCTGCGACTTGCTTGTCGGTATAGCAGTCTCATGACAGCTGTCTGTGTCATGAGCACAGGAAGGCCTCCCTGCAGGTATTTGGCCAGCCCGCCTTTGGTGGGCATTTCGTCAGTTCCAGTTGTTTGCTCTTTGCAGCCACAGTTCACCCCACTGAGCACGAGCTCTGCATGTACTGTCGGTGTTTGGGTGGAATGGCTTCTGGGAAGCATTGTGTTGGCATCTGCTGCCTGGTGCCAGGTATCCCAGTGACTGATCACCTCTCTTTGTCTTCACTTTCACACTTAACTTCGACCTTGCTTTTGGAGGCTCCCTGCACTTCTCAAGGCAGCAGAGGCCTCCCTCTGTGCTCCTTGGAGTGCCCCCCTGGCCCTTCAGTCAGGGCCAGACCCCTGCAACATCTCCTAGCTCTCCCAACCCCCAGTCCCTCTCACAAGAGTTGTCCCCAACAACATCCAGGCACATTTAACCACATCCTAGGATCAGTTACTACTGGGGACCCTGGATTGAGCTGGCACTGCCCATGTTCACCGATGTGGCTCCTTCTCATCAACCTGCAAAGCCCATGTTGACACTGGAGCCTCCCCTTCTACCCTTAGGGCTGATGTTGCCTGCTGTTCAGGGCCCCAGGGTTGGAACTGACACTCTGGACCCACTGGTCTTCTAGCTGGGTTGCCCATGCACTTGAGAATGAGGGTGAGGCTGGCCTCTCCATCCCCTGGTCTCTCTGCTGTCTTGGTCTCCCCCGCAGGACCTGGGTGATATGACTGGTCAGCTAAATAATGGTCCCTAGCAGTATCCCTGTCCTAGTCCTGTGACCTGTGGACATGTTGCTTCATGTGGCAGAGGGACTGTGCAGGTGGGATGAAGTCAAGGCCCCCTGAGAAGGGCATGACTGTAGGTTCCCAGGGGCCCAGTATCCTCACAGGGTCCTCAAAGGAGAGGTGGGAGGGCCCCAGCCACACCCCATCATCCCTTAGAACCACGTCAGCCGGCCTCCAGCTCCTCTCCTGCCACTGCCTTGCTTGCCATCCACCTTGCATGATACTAGCCCTGGTTTGGCCCACCGTGCACCCTGCCCCACTTGTGCTGGAAAAGTCCATCCTCCAGTTATGAAATAAGTCGGGAGAGTAACGTAGAGTGCGGGGAAGAACCAGTGAATCATAATGACGATGTAGGGGGACAGGTGGGTACCAGACTTGTAGTATTCGCTTCATAAGCCACTTAAATGTCAGTTGACTCGTACACCTGAAACGAAAGGTAACACTGAATGTCAATTGTAATTGAATGCAAAAATACTTTCAGAACAATAATTTAGGAAAAAAAAGAGAAGCCCACCGTAACCATTCACCCCTTCTCTTATGGACAGGCTTTCTCGGTTTCCCCAAGGGCCCTTGGCATTGCTGCCCCCTGCAACCTGTGGTTCCCATGTCCTTGAAGTGCGTATCCTCACTTGGCCACATCGGGGAAGTGGTTTGGGGTTTGCTGGTACCTCAGAATCAACTATTTGTGAAAACACAGCCTCTCTGGGTCTCACTCCTAGATCCTGACTCCACTTGTCCAGGGATGGGCCCAGGAACTCTGCTGAGCAGCAGGGTGGAAAGGGGGTTCATCTATGAAAGATGTTTGTATCTTGTGCTACAAATTAAATTCTGTCACTGGGAAAATGATGTCAAAACGGGCAGCTGTGTCGCATACTCTATTGCCCCGAGGGGAATGTGGCAGGGCTCTGGGCATGGGGCAGGAGGGGCACCTTTAGCGTGCCGCACCTCTACTTGCTGCCGGAAGTGTGCCAGTGATGCATAGCCATTCACACTTCACACCTTAAAGTACCTCTAATTTACCTTCACAACAGAATTTTCTGGGTCTGGATCGTGTCTGCATACCCTGGCAAATTTTTTTTTCTTCTTGTAAAAGGGGGAATAAATATTCTATTTTCTGTTGGCAAAGCTGTATGGAAATAAAAAATTAACATGATCACCCTCGTCACATCCCTCACTTCTCATAACCATTGTAGGTCACCTGTTAGCACTCCCAAGTGAGGGCAGAACAGAATCCCCTCCTGTTTTATCACCTGCCCTCCCTTATCCTGTGTGGAGGACCTGTGAGCCTGCAAACCTGTTTTATACCTAAAAGGTTCAAGCAGGATCTTCCAGAGTGTCAGTCCTTTTCCGTGGGTCCCATTTGTCCTCCCAGTGAGTGCTGTGATGGGCAGCGTGGTGGGTGCCATTGGGCTCTGGTTCTGCCTTCGCTCCTGAGGGATGCGTGCTTGGGCAGGGAACCCACAGGGGGGAGGGTGTCGCAAGAGTCTCGTGGCCCCTATTCCTGACAAGAAGTTGTGGCAATTGGAAGCCCTGCTCCTCTGCACGCAACTTGCCACCTCCCCAGCTGCCTGGGAGGTGGGCACCTGCTGTGCGCTGTCTCTGGAGGTTTGGCCGCTGTGTGGGTTTTGTTTCCTATTGGGGGTGCTGAGCTTCTTGAACCTGTACCTTTCAGTCTCATCAAATTTGGGAAAGCTATCATTTTTTCAAATAGTTTCCCTGTCCCGTCCTTTTCTTTCCTGGGATGCCAATTATACATACGGTACACCTTTTGTCCAACAGCCCCTGAGGCTACAGTCATCTTTTTTTTAAAACCTTTCTCTCTTTCCAGCTGGGTGATTTCAGTGGTTCTACCTTCAAATTTGCTGACTCTTCATCTCCAGTTTGTTGTTTAGTGTATTATGTGAATGTTTTGTTTTGGAAATTTCCTTTCAATTTTATAATTTCCATTTGGCTTTATGTTATTTTCTTTGCTGAGGTTTCCTCCCTTTTTTATTCATTATGAGCATGTTTTCATTTTGTTTTGTGAGTGTGGTTGCAGTTGTTGGCCTGACATCTTTGTGTTGATTCTGAAAGCTAGGTTCTCTCAGGGCTGGTCTTCATAGGTTATCTTTTCTTCTTGAGTTAGGTTATGTTCTCTTGTTTCTTATTTTGAATAATTTTGGATTCTGTCCTGAACATTGCAAACGGGACCTGTGGAGACTGGATTTCTCTGTGTTCTCTGGGGAGTGTGGACTCTGTGGGAAGGGGCTTTGTTTGGCAGGCTCCTCTTGCAGGGAGGGGGCTTGAGGCTCACGAAACACGTTAATTTTTTTGCTTGGGCTGGGCTGTATGGAACATACCTGTGCATGCGTGGTTCCGGGACAGCCAGAGGTTTGGGCTGAGTTTACATGCAGATTGTCGGAACCCCCATCTCTGTCTTCTCTGGGATTTCCCTCCTCACTTCCAGCGGCCGTGTTCACCTCAAACTTCGCTCTGGCTCTTGAAGCCAGTTGGACGCAGATATCCTCTTGGTCCCAGCTGCTCTGCACGGCACCCAAGATAAAAGCTGCGAGAAACAGGACACTCTCTAGTGCTTTTGTCCGTCTCTGGTGTCTCCAGAGGGCGGTCGTTAAACAGTGCTTGTGGGGGCTTGGGCTGATGGGGGCTGCGCAGACACTGCTGGAAGTGAGCCCTGCCCCGCTGCCCTGGTGACATGGGTGGGTGGGCCACGTTGTGTTCACCCGTCACAGCTGCTGAACGTTTGCGTTGTTTTTAATTCAGGCCTGCCACGAATTGTACATTTGGGATCTGTGTGTACTCGAGCACCTGCTGTCAGTATTCTTGGGGGGCCGCCTCGAAGTGGGTGCCCATCCTCCAGGAGGCAGGAAGGGACAGGAGCCAAAGTCCCCTGAACAGAGTTTAGTAATCTGAAGCCTGCTGCAAGGATATGGTGACGTTTGTTCCATTGTACCAATTCTTAACCATAAAATATTTATAAAATGTTCTGTGGCTAAGAGAGCTCCAGCAGTGGTTTTCCTTGTGGCCTGTGCTGGGGCAGCCAAGGGTCCTGGGCTGTGGTCCTGGTGACAGGTGATGGCAGGAGAGAGCTCTGGGGCCACCTTTATGGGTCCGGTCCTGGGGCACACGAGGCAGCAGGACATGTGGAGCAGTAGCCCCCAGGTGCTCTTTCTCTGCGTGCTTGCAGCATGGCCTCTGCGGGGCACGGCAGGGGATGTCAGCCCCCAGCCAGACAGCTGTGTTGCTGTGTTGGATAGCTGAGCATGCCCCCAGTGCTTCATGGAGCACTGGCTGGACTCGTTCTGAATCTCGTAGTGACCACTCTTTGGGGCTCCCTCCCATAGCTTGTCTCCAGGGGTGACAGGAGCCTTGCACTGCTGCTCCCAGAGGGCACATCAGGGGCTCTGTACCTTGAGAGTACTGCTTTGGTCAAGCCTTTTTGAATGGTGTTCAGGAGACTTGCTAAGTTGGCGAGGAAACCAGGAGAATAGAAAACCCATGCTCACACAAATGTACAAAAATGTTCACATAGCACTATTCATGAGAACCAAAAAGTGGGAGGGGCCCAAGAGCCCACCTGCCAGGAGCAGACATGCACACTGTGATCTGTGTGCCCGCGGTGCCAAGTACCGATGCTTGCTGCAACTGGGATGGGCCTTGACATCATTGCTCAGAGAGAGGCAGGGGGCCACAGACAGATTCCCAATCAGGCTTACTGCTGCTGTGGAAAGGCTGCTCAGGTGACAAGCTCAGATATAGGGGACCTGGGAACTGGTGGGCATCAGGCTGAGAGGAGCCCGCCTGGTGGGTGGTGGGCCGGTGTGCAGCCAACCAGATGTGGCTGGTACCCTGGGAGCAGATGGATGCCTGGGGCACCAAGGGCTAGAGTGACCGCTCATAGCTGATCTCCCCCCAGCCCAGCTCCCTGTCTGTGCCTCCATACCTGGTCACAGCCCCAGGACCAGCACCATCTGGCCTGCATGTGCTTTATGCACTTGATGCTCTTCCTGGGTGGCCACAGGAAAGGAAGCTGGCCCTTCCTTTCCCTCACTAGCCAGCTACTCTCCTTCTAGCCTCACTCCCGTGCCTCAGGAGGACTATGAAGGAATCACAGATCTGATTGCATTGAAACTTTTTTTTTTAATAACAGCATTGTTAGATGTACAGTTTAGTGGCTTTTACTACATTTACAGTCATGCAACTCTCACCGCAATCAGTTTTAGAACGTTCAGTTATTCCAAAAAGCAACCCCCTCCCCGTAAAGTCATCTTTTTCCCCTTCCCTCAGCTCTTGGCAACCAAGAGTCCTCTTCCTGTCTCTGTAGATTTGCCTCTTCTGGACATGTCTCTTAAACGGAGTCAAATGCTCCATGACCTTTTGTTTTGAGTCTGGCTTCTTTCTGAAATAATTATTCTCAACTGTATTAGGCACTCAATTTCTTTTCCTTTCAGGCAAAGTATATCTCTCAGTGCATAGATGAAATCAAGCAAGAACTGAAACAAGACAACATCGCAGTGAAAGCAAACGCAGTCTGCAAGCTGACATACGTAAGTACCGCAGCTGTGTGCTTGAGTGGCGCTTCTGAGTGATGCTCTTGTTCTGCGCCCTCCATGCACTCAGGCCAGTTGTCGACTCCATCACCCATCCATCCCTCCATCCACTTGTCCATTGTCTGTCTGTCCATCCCTCATTCACTTGTCCATTGTCCATCTTTCCATCCATTCGTCCACTTGTCAGTTGTTCATCTATCCATCCATCCTTTCATCTCATCTACTTATCTGTTGTGCTTCTGTCTATCCATCCCTCTACTTGTCCATTGTCTGCTTGTATGTTTATTCCTCCATCCACTTGTCTATTGTCTATCCCTCCATCCACTTATCCATGTGTCTGTCTGTCCATCCCTCCTTCCATCCACTTGTCCATTGTCCATTCCTCCATCCACTTGTCCATTGTCCATATATCCATCCATTCTTCTATTTACTTATTCATTGTCTGTCTTTCCATCTCTCCATCCACTTGTCCATTGTCTGCCTGTCTGTCCATCCCTCCATCCACTTGTCCATTGTCCATCTGTCTATCTCTTCATCCACTCGTACATTGTCTGTCTGTCCATCCCTCCCTCCATTCTCTTGTCCATTGTCTGTCTTTCAATCTGTTCTTTCATCCATTGGTTCATTGTATACCTGCCAGATATTGCTTGACACACTCAGTTCTAGGAACTGGCCTTGGGGCACACAGGGCTAATTCTTAGAGTTGAGATAGGGAGGAAGGGAGGGGTGTCAGGATTATCAGATGGCACAGAATACGGTGGAGTCCCTGAGTCAGGGACCAGTTGGGCCCTTACCCACATGGAGGTCAGCAGGAGCACCCTCAGCTCCCTATGGGTGGCACTAGGAAGCCTGCAGAGGGACTTTGAACCGTCCTGGGCTGAGTCTCTGTGTGGTTCCCTGCCAGACTGCTGTGGTCCCTGGTCGGCATGGGAGCCTAGGCCAGGCACCCCTTCCTGGCTTCTTTCCTGGTCAGAGAAGGTGACTCGGGGTTTATGGTATAGGCGTCTGCTCTCATTGTAGGTTTCATGAGTATCATGAGTAGGGAATTTTAACCAGGCACAGCTGCTGGAATTTCAGCTGAAGCCATATATCCTCCCATAGTGTTTGCTGTCACCTGTCCCTGTATTCTGCAAGGTGAAGGCTAACTGGTCAGAAGACATGAGATGCCCTGGACTGTGTTCAGGTTGCGAATGGCATATGTCTTTCCACAAGCCAAGACAGGATGCTGGGATTTAGGGCTTAAGCTTTGGATTGAGAATGAATGCCTTCCTTCTCAACAGTTGCAAATGTTGGGATATGACATCAGCTGGGCTGCCTTCAACATCATAGAAGTGATGAGCGCCTCCAAGTTCACATTCAAGGTAGTTTGCTTTGGGGCCTGTTGCCATGGCAATGGGGGCTGGGGAGGAGGGGGTCCCCTGGCTACCCATACAGTCTGTCCTATGGGCAGAGGCTGTGCTGCTAAAAAACAGAACAACAAAAACACGAGGGACCTATTTCAGTCAAACTTCAGCCACACAGCCACCACACCTTCATGTTTTGTTAAATCATTAATGCTATTTACATAGTATTTTTTTTTTTCAATTTTAAGTAACGTCATTGCAAGTATGAGTTAATGTGATTGGTTATATGTACTTCTAATACAAATTAAGATAAATTTTTAACTCTTTAGAAATAAACAACACTGACCATCTTACCCAGAGACCATCACTTGTCACCTCGTCCTGTGGCCTCGTATTCATCTTCTTAGGGATGCTACTCACAAGCAACTTGGGACACTGCTTTCTTCTCACTCAATGTTAAACATAAGCGTGTCTCCTATTTTAGTAAATTACCTGAAAAACAGTTGTAAGGATCTGGCCCGTTTGTGGGTGTTCTGTTTAATTTTCATGCGCTGGCTTGGTTTTTAGTGAGAACGCAACATTGGCCGGCAGCTGAGGCTGCTTCTTGCCCCAAGGGCCCCAAGCACCTACCTGTGGGTCCCTGCCATGGTCAGACCCAAGCTTTCTCTGAAGGATGCAGTTGTCCTACCTGCCAGTTACTCTTAAATAAAATGTTACGCTTGTCAAAACTGAGGCAGTGCTCTGCATGAGTGTTGAGGCATCACATACACGTGCAGCAGATATCTTGAGGTAGCCACATCATTTGGCGGAGAGATTTGAGCCCAGAAAAACACAGCACTTGGGATGACTTCCTGCATAAGGTCGTAAAAGCAGTTTCTGGCTGACAAGTGGAAGTACGGCATTAGTCAGGGCTCTGTGGTTGGCAGACCTTAAAGGACTGTTGGTTTCGAAGAGCACACGCTCCTGGAGTTTTATAGACCCTGGCTGGGTTCTTGTATGACTTCCCATGCCTAGCTAGCTGTGGCCCCTGGGCCTGGGGGCTGCTCGGGGCCAAGCTCAGGAGAAGGGCTAGGAGCTTCCCAGAGGACACTCAGGCCCCTTGTCTCACCTCTCATGCTCCGTCTGTTCAACCCAACAGCGCATCGGCTACCTCGCTGCTTCCCAGTGCTTTCACGAAGGAACCGATGTCATCATGTTGACGACCAACCAGATCCGCAAGGTAGGCCACCTGTCCCATAGGCCCCAGGGCCTCCTTGGCCTTGGCTGGGCTCCTCTGACCCCGCATTAGTGTCTGTTCTATACAATGATTTTCTGTCACTCACATTTGAGTGGAAGGCACTGAGGATGGCAGAGTCTCACTGTTATTTCCTTAGCAAGCAGTCTTGCTCCCGCAGCCTAGTCATTCTCAAGAGACACCCAGACTTGGCAGAGCCATCTGCTCTTGCATTTGGGCTGGTGGGGGAGGCAGAGACTCGCCGCACTGCCCTACTGTCCCCTGTTGGTCGCTTTCCTCTCCTGGAGTGCTTGCTGAGGTTATGCCCCCTCCCCGTTCAGGTTCTGCCCCCTGGCTTTTCAAGTCAGACCATGCGAGTAAGCATGTTTTTTAAATAGCTTTTAAGGATCACCAGGTAATATACTTCCTCCCTGGCCCCAGTACTGTGAACATCTTTGTTTCTCACCTGATTGTGGAGGGGGCAGAGGGGCATGTGTGTGAGAGTGGGGGACTCCCTTCTTCCAGTCCCAGACTGTGTGTTGGAGACCAGAGCTCTGGGGTGCTAGTGGTCGGGTGCTAGGGCCAGGTCCCCATGAGCACTGGTTGCCCCACATGGTGATCTGGTGACCTTGGAGTGGGCTCCCAGGTGGACGCACTAGGCAGGCAGGCTGGCTGTGTGGGCACTGACCAGGTGCTGATGCCTGGCATGGGCTGAGATGTGGACCTGAGAATTCGGCACTGCCACACCACGGCTGATTCACAGCTACGGGCCAGGCTGCACAGCATAGCTAGAGTCTAGATGCCGGGGCAGGGCAGGTGGGGTGGCCTTGGCCGGTAATGGCTCTGGGGAGGACAAGGGGGCTGGGTGAGCATTCCGTGTGGGGCACTGGGACAGTAAATGGGAGGGGAGCAAAAGAGAGGAGGGAGAAGAGGCTCTGGTTGCCTGGGTATTAGGACGCCAGCTAGCCTGCCAAGGCCTAGCTGTGGTTTTCCTGCTGGTCATCTTGGCACATCCTGTCCCCTGCCTGCCCCTTTGTAACAACCTCGATTTATACATAGATCTGTCATTGCTTCCCATTGAGATGTGTTAAAGGCGGTCACTTAGACCTGCCCTGCTGGGGAGGTGGCCTGAGCCCGAAACGTCCTCATATCTGAGCAGACGATACCCTCACTGTAGTAAGAATTAACGACCTTGACCACTGCTACTGCGCCCTCTGTCCATTGTGGTCTCAGCCTCACGCACAGAGTCCTATTTTTATGCAGCCCCACCTGCCACTGCCATCCCTCTCATTCACGTCCCCGGCACTGGCAGTCTGTGTGTTCCGTTTTAAGCAAACCCAAGACTCCTGAGCGTAGCTGCTGCAGACCTGCCTAACGGGCGGGGTGTTCTCCTGCTAGTACCACCGAGTGTCCTCTCCACAGAGCCCCGCTTCTGAACAGCTGTGTCTGCCACGCTACTGGCTCTTTGCACTTCACACTGGGAGGAAAGTCTGGCTGGTAGGGCCCGGGTTCTGCGATCATTTTCATGTCACTGGCACAGTCTAGAGCTTAACTTCTAGATTACACCTTGGTATGTTTTACCACACATGCGTGTATGAAAGTTTTGGAGGCTCTTTATGAGATATCTGCTCAGATACAAGTTTGTGATATAAAACAGCCCTTGCCACACATCAAGAGCGGGGATGCTCCTGCCACCGCTTTCGATGAGAGTAGGGTAGAAGGCTGCTGATAGATGGCATCAGAGCGGGGTGGGGTTCAGGCTGAACCTTCTGTTTTGGGAGGGGCTCGAAACAGTGGCTCCTAGTCGTGGGGGAGACACCCCAATGGAAGCAGAGGTGCTGGGGCTACCCTGCCGTGGGCCCAATGGGTGTTTGGGGCCATCTGGCCAAGCTGCTTCCTCTGGAGCCCAGGCCTCGTTGAACTCCTCGGATATGGGCCGTGCTGTTTCCCATTGAGGGGTACAGGGACACCCTCCCCTTAGACCCATGCCACTCCCCTCTTATTGACAGTGAGGATCTGGCTTCTCCATGTTATTCCTCGGGCTGGCAGGGGCATGGGGACCCAGGTAATACATGCTTGGTGCCTGCCCCTAACCCTTCTCCCTCCTCTTTCAGGACCTGAGCAGCCCCAGCCAGTACGACACTGGTGTGGCACTGACCGGCCTGTCCTGTTTTGTTACCCCAGATCTCGCCAGAGACTTGGCCAACGACATCATGACACTGGTGAGTTTGTGAGTGTGCCGCCGCCACCCCTCGGCCTTTGCTCTGTGAGGGGATTTGGAAGGCATGAGTATGGGAAGAGCCGAGGCTAAACGTCACGCAAGAACTCTAAGGCATGAGGAAATGGACCAGGGTCCCTGGGAGGAATGGGGAAACACAGTGGCTTCATTTCCATCACTGTCATTCTCGAATTTTTTCTTTATCTCCTTTGAAATAGTCCTGTTTGAGGAAGGGGTGGGTGTCGCTAGTGGGTGAGGTTTGGCTGAAGATATTCACCCAGGTGGTCAGGCATGTGACATGTCAGTCACTCTTTTACTGAAGCTTAAGTGATCGTAGCAGTCATCTCAACAGGTGACATAATCAGGATGACGCTTTTCTTCCTTCCCCATCCCGATACTGTTATTGCTATCTGACCACAGATTGACTGCTCAGGGCTCAGTTGACCCAAGAGGTGTAACCCCAGCCAGTCTTGGCCTCTGTGGTGTCTAGAACGTCACCCTAAACATGGATGTCTTGGAAATCACGACCTCCCAAGACACTGCACCAGGTCTCCAGCTCCCGGGGAGCTTTTTTCCTCTGTCATTAAAGCCTTACGGAAGGTGGCTCTGTCTTCATGCGGTCAGCCTGTTTGCTGTGCAGCTGGGCAGGTCCTGGCCCACTGTCTCGAGAGGACCAGGTTCTAGATCAGGCAGCATGCGTTTTATGCGAACACAGCCCAACCCATTTGTTCACATGGTCTTGTGGCGGTTTTTGGGCTCAAAGGCAGAGCCAAGTAGTTGGACAGTGAGTGACCTGGCCCACCCAGCCAAAGTCTTGACTTTTAGATGATTTCAGAAAGTGTGCTGAGCCCACAGGGGGCACTAGCGAGCCACTCACAAGGCTGGGGTAGCTCTCTCAGGAGGAGGCACCTGGGGCTTCCGCCCCTCGACATTCTGCACTGAAGGCAACCGGAGGCCCGTGTTGGCAGGCAGAGGCATGCTTTGCAGTGTGGCCTTCCTTTCCTGCCCATGGCCCTTCACTGGGCCCCAGGGAGCTAATGAGGAAAAATCAACCTGCAGAGGCCAGGCCTAGGGTCGCGGACGCAGGGAGGCAGGTTTCGGTTCTGCCCAGGACACCGCTGAGTGATCCCTGGGTTGATGGGGCTTGAAGGCTGGAAGCTGAAGAAGGGCTTTTTCCGGGGAACAGAGGTGACACATGGGCATGTGTAGGAGGAGAGCATGGCAGTGTGTGAGGCGAGCGTGTAGGTGGTGAGTAGGGCAGGTGTGGAGATGAGTATGCAGGCTAGCAGGGTAGTGTTTCAGGTTAGTGTGCAGGTAAGCAGGGCGGTGTGGGAGGTGAGCATGCAGGTGAGCACATAGGTATGCGTGGCCAGTGAGCACGCAGGTGCACGGTACTTAGTGTCAAGGGGAACTGACTGCCTTCTGCTCCTACAGATGTCGCACACTAAGCCGTACATCCGGAAGAAGGCTGTACTGATTATGTACAAAGTGTTTCTGAAATACCCCGAGTCTCTGCGTCCCGCCTTTCCCCGCCTGAAAGAGAAGCTGGAGGACCCTGATCCTGGTTTGTTGGTTTAAGATGGGGACCGTGTAGGGCCATAGCGCTCAGCCAGTGTCTGGGGCCTGGTAGGTGTGCAGGGCACTAGATCCCCAGAGGTCTGAGCTACAACCCCCGCCCCCAGAGATCTCCAGAAGGTTTCTGGTGCCACCATGGTGAGGTTGGGCCCTGGCATCCGCCATTTCTTCAGCCCTGGTCCCGTTTATTGGTGCGGAATTTAGGCACTAAGATTGGGGTGCTGGGTATGCTCATAATTCTGGGGTGTGCCCATGCTGGGCTGTCAGTAGACCCCTGCGCACTGGGAAGGGTTCATCTGGCCGTCTGCATGGTGGCTGCACGAACTCACCCTGATGCCTCCACACGCCACACAGGGTCCGGCCCGGCCTGCCCTCTGCAGAGGCCCTGGGCTGAACAGATGTAGAATAGCTTCTCTGAACCAAGCGCGGGGTCCGACATGTTTCAGGGGTCTGCCCTATATCATGGAGAGTTACAGAGTGCCGAGAGGTCCACTTGGGCAGCAACAGCCAAGGCAACAGGCACGGTGGGCAGGGGCACAAGAGTGCAGCTGCCTGGGTAGAGGAGAACGCAATCCCTTTATGTAGTGGGTGTCCTGCTTCTCATGTCTCTTAGATTGTGCAGGGCCTGGCCCCACAGCCTTGAGTGAGGGACGATGCCTGTTGCCTTGGGCTCGCTTCTTGGCCCTCTGGTGGTCAGGGCTCCAAGGGATTGGGGTTTGGGCTGTGCCCACAGGTGATGGGCGCAGCACTGGGCACAAGCGGGGGCACAGCTGTAGAATGGCCAGTCTGTTGAGGAACTCCCTAATTGATGGGGACCCTTCTTACCTCACAGGGGTCCAGTCGGCAGCGGTCAATGTCATCTGTGAGCTGGCCAGGCGCAACCCCAAAAATTACCTTTCTCTGGCCCCGCTGTTCTTCAAGCTGATGACCTCCTCTACTAACAACTGGGTCCTCATCAAAATCATCAAACTGGCAAGTGGCCCGACCTTCCTCCCTCTCGGCTGTGGCAAGGCCGTGGGGTGTCCTGGGAGCTCTCAGTGTGGGGACAGCAGTTGGGCTTGGCCACTGTGGTGTGGAGACACGGATGTGCTGTCCTGCCCCTGCTGCCTGTGGCTCACTGGCCTCTCGTTCCCTAGTTTGGTGCTCTGACCCCCTTGGAGCCGAGGTTGGGCAAGAAGCTGATCGAGCCTCTCACCAACCTGATCCACAGGTAAGCCTCAGGCAGGCCTGTGTTCCCTGGGGCAGCCCAGGGAATGTTCTAGATCAAGATGCAAACCTGCAGTGTGAGTGCTGCAGATAGTGCTATGCTTGGCATCCATTCACCCTCCTGGGACATGGCTGGGCTGCTGTCCCCTCTTAGTTTCTGAAACAGGAAACACAGAACAAAGGGAGGAAAGGTGCCCCACTCAGCCCCGCCACCCCCTAGTCACTGTGGGCCTGGTTGGTCTCAGTGAAGAGCTGGCTGGGTAGATCTGCTCCCAGGATTCCCCCTGTCCCGGGCTTCAGCCTCCCGGCTCACCATCCGATGAGGTGCTGGAAGATAGTCACAACAGATTTTTGGGCTTGGGACAGTTTTGGTTATAAATAACGAGTCACAGAGTTTACACTGCAGCTCTGGTTTTCAGAGGGGATCACAAGGCCATCAGCCATGTGACCAGCATGTGGACCAGCTGTGACAGCTGTGATCCCTGGGGCACACAGGTGATTGGGCTCAAGAGCACCCCTGTGGGAAGGAGTATTAGGGGTAGATAGATTTGGTGCCTGCCTTGATCGTCAGTTTGGGTTTTGCTCCCCAGATGGGGTCGCATTGGGGCCTGGGCTTCTGTGTTCTGCCTGCCTGTGTGTGGCCTAATGAGACTGTCAGAGTAGAACCAGGCAGTGGTGTTCCAGGCTGCTAGAATTTTCTTCATGCTACCAGAGCATGAAGGGGATTTGGCTTTCTTTCATGGATGTTGCACAGTTGGGAGGTTAGGGGAAAGGGTGCCCATAGCCACCTGTGGGGATTAGGAGGGGGATGCTCACTGCACCCTCCCGCCCTGAGCTGCTGATGACGTGGATTTCAGACCTCAGCTGTCACAGCCGCATCTTCTCAGACACAGTGCAGAGTAGCACGGGTCAGCTCTCACACCTCATCTCTGTTCCCTCCCCTAGCACGTCTGCCATGTCCCTTCTCTACGAATGTGTGAACACCGTCATCGCAGGTGAGAGGTGCTTACCTGGTTTTGGAATAGGAGGGTGCCAGTCTCGGTGGTGGGACTTGTGAAAGGCCGGCCCCAGATGGCCATCCCTGGGCCCCACCAGTGTGTTGCAAAGTCACCTGTAGTCACAGGTTTCCGACCTCTTTCCCCCAGTTCCCATACACTCAGTGCTGGAGGTTTCCTTGGGTCCCTGAGCTGCGCCCAGCCCTGCCTGGGCTCCTTGGGAAGTGTCACAGCCAGAACCCACTGCCCTCATCTGGCCTCCGGTGTCAGCTCCTGCTGCTCTTGGTTCTCACTCCTGACATGGACCTTCTTTGTTCTGTTTCTAAGCAAACCTCTGGCATTATCCACCTCCCCTGTGGGTACCTAGGAGTGGAGATCCTCGGCAGATGGGCTTATGAGAAGGTCTCCTAAGAAGCCATTCATGGGGGTCGGGACCCAGCATAGGGCCCCGTGGAGCACTGTGGATGGCCGTGTATTCACAGTGCCGAGGAGTCACAGGGCCTCTCTCCTCTGGTGTCCGTTGCTTCCTGGACCTGGCTGGCCACCCCCTGCATCACCGTCTGGACCCCATGTCCTGGTGGCCAGGCATTTTGTAGACTGGCAGTGGGCGCTGGCGGCTTGGGGGCTCAGCCTCTCATCCTCTGCTCGACCTGGCCAGAGCAGCTGGGGAGCAAACTTGTGGTCCCTCCTTGCGGACCTGCGGACAGCCTCACGTTTAGTGTTTTGTAGGGAAGTGGCCTAGGGCCCGTGCCCCGGGCCTGTAGCTGTGTGGCCTGGACTGTAACGCTCAGGGCTCTGTGACAGTGGAGAGTGAAGGGCATGCACAGTGGCTGGTGCCTGGAGGTGGGGTGTGCAGGCCCCAGGAAGAGAGCTTCTGCCCCTGGAAAGTTGGGGCGAGGACAGAGCATGGTGGGACAGGAAATGGCTCTGGGGTGGGTGGGGGTCTGGCAGAGCCTATCTGAGGCCTGGTGTGTCACAGGGGCGCTGGACCGGAGGGTGTAGCCTGAGCTCCTGTTTTAGGCAGAGACACTTGGTGCCCCTGGGGCATTCATCCACTCTTGGCAACAGAGAGCCAGCACCCAAAGTTACCACGAGGGGCTGGTCACGCAGGCACCTCTGCCCAGCATGTCCAAGACCCCAGACCCCAGCAGGAGGGAGGTGCTCAGTGTGAACCATGTGTTTGCACAGAGTGATTGGTGCTGGGGGCCCTGTAGGGGTGGTGGCAGGAGCTCTGGAGCCCAGTTCCAGCTGCTGCTGAAGGCTAGCGCTGCTAGCTAGTCCTCCCAGGGAGCACGCCATCCCGCTGTGTCCACCCTCCATGTGAAGGTCAGCCAGGCTGAGTGTTCCTGCTGTGGCAGGCTTTCTGGCTTGGGCCTCCCACTGGAAGCACAGTGGACAAATTGAGGGTTTCCTAAGCCAAGGTCATCTCTTTCAGTGCTCATCTCGCTGTCTTCTGGCATGCCCAACCACAGTGCCAGCATCCAGGTATGTCCCGGGCCGGCTGCTGCCCTCTCTCCCTACCTGGGAAGCCCTGCCCTGTGGTCTGCCAGACGTCACCAGCATTCATGCCCAGCACCCTGCACTATGCAGTGGCTCCTTGCCCTCCTGGAGCCACTTAGACACATGCCTGTTTTGTCCTTCTCCTGAGGTCCCCAACCACCCTGGCTCTTTGTGACCCCTGTAAATGCTATATCCATCCTGGAGCACAGAGCCCCAGGGGCTCCCTAAGTGGCCTAGGGACCGTTGTGATGGTCACCCCATCTTTTTAGGGGCTGGAGTTATATTTAAGTTGCATAAGTAACACGATGGCACAGAAGACACCACCATGCTATCTCTGTGTTCTTACACATTGGGCACCTGTGGGAAGCCCTAGGGTGTCTCCTGCATGTTCTGTGGGCCCTTACGTGCATCTGTTCTGGACTCCTGCTGTTGTTAGTGTCCTTGCCATCACCTGTGGGCAGCCCTGCATGGTGGGTGCTCCACAGTGCGGGGGTGTGGGTGGGCCCGGCATTGCTGTATGTACCATTGCTTCAGGCATGTCATCAGTGCTCTCTCTCTCTCTTTGCAGCTTTGTGTCCAGAAGTTGAGGATATTAATAGAAGACTCCGATCAGAATTGTAAGGCACTCCCGTTTTGTGGAGCTATGTGCGTTCTCCCTGGGAGGCGTTGGCTGCGGTGACTCACAGCTCTCTGGTGGCTTTCCCAACTGACAGAGCAGCCCTGCTGGCCATTTGTTTATGTGGCTGCGTGCACTTTTTCTCTGTAGACGTGTTCTGTTGAGAAGTTCTAACCAGTGACACTGGTCCTATAGACGTGTTCTGTTGAGAAGTTCTAACCAGTGACACTGGTAGCCAGCATTTCCAGAGCTGTTTGTTCAGAGCAGGGCCAGCCCGTAACTTTTTTAGCTTTGAGGCCACATAATCCTTGCTGCTATAGCTCAGAAACTGCCTCAGTGACGACATGTACGTGATGGGTATGGCTGTGGACCAGTTAAGTATCATTTATAGAACAGGCTTTGGGCTGGATGTGGCTTGTGGGTGGCAATTTGTCACTTCTGGTTTAGATGATCTTGCTTGGGGGCCCTTGATATGTGAGGTTCTCACCAAGCCTGCAGGGCCTGGGACTTACTAATTCACTCTCCTAGTGCAGGCTAGGCAGAAAGGTGGGTCTCATGTTCATTGCCACACTTAGAATGTGTTGGCGACCACTTTGCATGACAGCAGAGATAAAAGTGCTGAATGGGAAGGAGGCCGTCCTTTTCTTCTCGATGTGCCTCCTTGAGAACATCCTTCAAGTCCACCAAGGCACCCAGGCTGTCAGGGCTGAGTGGTGGGCCATGCTGCAGACAGTGTTGGCCCCTGAGCCTATTGTGGTGCACCAGGGTCTGTGTCTTGCCTCCTTTCAGTGAAGTACCTGGGGTTGCTGGCCATGTCCAAAATCCTGAGAACACACCCCAAGTCTGTGCAGGCCCACAAGGACCTTGTCCTGCAGTGCCTGGATGACAAGGACGAGTCCATCCGGCTGCGTGCCCTTGATCTCCTATACGGAATGGTGCGTGCCCCCGGGTGGGGTGGCCACGGCTCCACGTCCTTGGCCTGGCCCGCCTTCACCAGCGCTCTTCCTCCCCAGGTGTCCAAGAAGAGCCTGATGGAGATCGTCAAGAAGCTCATGAGCCACGTGGACAAGGCCGAGGGCACGGCGTACCGGGACGAGCTGCTGACCAAGATCGTCGACATCTGCAGCCAGGCCAACTACCAGCACATCACCAACTTTGAGTGGTGCGTCCCCCGCCCCAGGCACGCGGGACAGGCTGCCTGCCGGGCGCTTCTCAGCAGCCCCCTCCCGCAGGTACATCAGCATCCTGGCGGAGCTGACCCGGCTGGAGGGCACCCGCCACGGCCACCTCATTGCCTCGCAGATGCTGGATGTGGCCATCCGCGTAAAGGCCATCCGCAAGTTTGCCGTGTCGCAGATGTCCTTGCTGCTTGACAGCGCCCACCTCCTGGCCAGCAGCACCCAGCGCAACGGGATCTGTGAGGTGCTCTACGCTGCTGCCTGGATCTGTGGGGAGTTCTCCGAGTGAGTGGGTGCCTGGGCTCCTGGGGCCTGTGTTTCTGAGAGGAAGGGAAAAGGGATGAGGGAGCGTGCCCAGCAGTGCCTTCTCTGGTACCGGCTGCACCAAAACCCGGTTCCTCTGGCACGGCGCTCTGGCCTTTTCTCATTGTGGACCAGTCCCTGGAAGCCGGGGGACCCAGGGCCTGCCGTCCTTGCAGGCGTGGGGTCTCTTCCTAAGTCTGTCTTCCTGTTTTTGCTCGTTAGCCTTTGTCCCTCACAGACTCTCACAGGTGAACAGTTTTCTTTTTTATTTCTCCTCTTTTCTATTTGGCTACTTGGGTTGTCTGTGTCACATCATTATCATGGTTTTTTCATTCATATTCTCTCTGTAGCCTCTGTCTCTGGACAGGGTTGGGAGCACACCCCCCTAACCCTCATAGCAGGGCGCCTGGCCTCTCTTCCCAGCTCCTGGAAAACTGCACGATGAGGGGCAGTGGGCATGCACTCACCTAGCCTCCCTGCCCTCAGGCACCTGCAGGAGCCCCACCAGACCCTGGAGGCCATGCTGCGGCCCAAGGTCACCACCCTGCCAGGCCATATCCAGGCGGTGTACGTGCAGAACGTGGTGAAGCTGTACGCGTCCATCTTGCAGCAAAAGGAGCGGGATGCGGATGCAGAGGCGGCCCAGGAGCTCACCCAGCTCATGGTGGAGCGGCTGCCCCAGTTTGTGCAGAGCGCAGACCTGGAGGTCCAGGAGCGGGTACGCACTAGCCATGGGTTCCTCGGGGCACAGGCGGCACCCAGTGAGGACGGGGTGTGTATCAGTTGGGAGACGATCTAAGCATGTGTATTTGACAGACTTGAGTCATTCGGCCCAAGAGGGAGATGTCCAGGTGGTGGCAGGGTTCTGGGGGTGGGCATGCTGCTCTCACCGCAGAGGAGCTGGGTTGGCGCAAGCTGAGAGTAGCAACGTGGGCATCGACAGTCAGGTGGCCTGACTTCTGGCGCCTTAGCGATATGGAGCTTCTCAGTTCCCCAGACCACATGCAGTACTTCCTAGCTCTCAGTGGACCCCAGTGCTCTCTGAGATCGAGGATAGGTATGTGGGTATTTAGCCTGCCCAGTGGCTGGGGACCCTGATTCCCATGGCAGACTGCGGCTAGACACTGTACTCCTGGGAACCATGTGTTGGAGCTGCATACCCCTGCTGGCATTGGGGTTGCAGCCCCACCTGGGTAGTTCTTAAGAGACGGTGTACCTCTTATGGTCCACAAGTCTTGTTTTTGGGCCTGTTTCTGTCCCTCACTTCCTTTAGTTGAAGGAGACGGTAGTCGGGCTGGTTTTTTCCTGGCTGGATCCTTTCACGGCCGAAGGCTCCCTGTGGAGCCTTCTGAATGTCCCCATCAGGGATCCAGCCTTCCCCAAGCTGGGCCTCCGCATGGGCTGAGTGATGTTGTGCAGGTGCTGAGTGGCTTCAAGCCCCGTTCTTCGTGACTTACCCATGGCCCCTCCACGGCCCCCACAGGCATCCTGCATCTTGCACCTTGTCAAGCACATCCAGAAGCTTCAGGCCAAGGACGTGCCGGTGGCAGAAGAAGTGAGTGCCCTCTTTGCCGGGGAGCTGAACCCCGTGGCTCCTAAAGCCCAGAAGAAGGTTCCGGTCCCCGAAGGGTGAGCCATGTGGCCCGTCAGAAGACACGGAGCCAGGGGCAGGTTGCTGGCACCAGGAAGGGTGGTTGGTGGGAGCAGCACCGCATCCTAAACCTGAGTCCAGGCTGGGTAGGGCCTGAAGGGAGAGCCGCCGTGCCCAAAACCCTGTGGACTGGATGGGCCATCACGTTAGCCATGTTGGGTGCTCACCAACCCTTTGGGCCACTGTTGTTCCCATTCCTGGTCCCCCCACCCCTGGGAAGTGGGTCTGCTGGTGGTTCTTGACCCCAAATCTCTACAGGAGGCAGCACAAGTCTGCGTGGGGGCCCAGAATACAGGGAGGGCCGTGAGGGGCAGCCTGACTTCAGGGTACTCTGAGCTCTGTGTCATCCACCATGACCCCTGCTGTGAGTGTCCCAGGGTCAGGCACATGGGCTGGAACCGCTGTGTGACTTTGCTGTGTCCTGCAGCCTGGACCTGGATGCCTGGATCAATGAACCGCCCTCTGACAGCGAGTCTGAGGACGAGATGCCTAAGGCCATCTTCCACGACGAGGAGCAGCGACCTGTCAAACAGCGGCCACCTGAGGCCGATGAGGAGGAGCTGGCCCGGGTGAGCCCGATTGCTCTGCGATAGCTGGCCTACTGAGCAGGCTCTGTGCCCCTCTGATCCCTGGGTGTGCTGACTGAGCCCATCCTTGGTGTCAGAGTTGGGTTTTGCCAGAATGAGAAGCTTCTCTTCTCTTGACCCCAGAGCTCCCTGGAGGAAGCCTTGGGGGCCCAGCCTGGCTCCGGTCTCAGCCGTGTCCCTATACCTGCTTTTTCCCACCGCCGATCTGTCTCCCTGTGGTCCAAGGCCCAGGGGAAAGTGCTGAGGGCCGGGCCCCACGGCTGAGAGGACACAAGGCTCATGTTCCATGTGTTCATTGGCCTCAATTCCTGTTCCCCGCAGCGTCGAGAAGCCCGGAAACAGGAGCAGGCCAACAACCCATTCTATATCAAAAGTTCCCCATCTCCCCAAAAGGTAAGGCCAGCCTGAAACATCCTGCAGATACATCCTCTCAGCCATTCCAGGGCGTGCATCAGGCCCCCGTCTCAATACAGCCATTGGCAAGACTTCGAGGGGTTCCTGAACGGGGCTTGGGGTAAAGCCAGGCCATGCGCCGTGACCGAGTTTAGGCTGCTCTGACCAGTGGGCCCCGGGAGGCTATGGAGGTGGTGCCTCTGGGTAGAGGGGGCAGACACAGGGGTGTCCCACCTGGCCAGAACATTCTGGATCTTGATATGGGGTGGTGCATATTGCCTTCATTGGCATTCTCCACCCAGTGGCCTGCCATTGGGAGCATGTTGGGCTCCCCGAGGGGTCCAGCTCCATGTGGCAGGTGCTCAAGTTCTTTTTTCTTGGAATTGCTGGGTCCCCTGGTAACCCTGCTCAGTCTCCTGAGAGGCCCGCAGACCCTGCCATACCTTCTGTGTGCAAGGTCTATGATGGCCACACCTTGCCACACCCATATCACCTGGCTGATTTCTCCTGCTGTACTGAGCGGTCTGTCATCGCACCAAGGTGTCAAGTCAGCTATTATTTTCTAACTTGGGAAACAAAGGGTTCAGAGGGAAGAGCTGATGGGAGTGCTTGTTTGTGCTACAGACTGTGCCCCCAGGAGGATCCTCACTCCTTTGGGCATGTGCACCTCACACTGGGTTGTGGCCTCCTCAGGTGTGGTCATCCATCTGTCCAGCCCGCCCAGTAACGCCTTACTGTTTGCCTCTGCAGCGGTACCAGGACTCGCCTGGCGTGGAGCACATACCCGTGGTGCAAATCGACCTCTCAGTGCCCCTGAAGGTGCCAGGCAAGTGTCTGTGCCAACAACCCGGGGACAGCAGGCAGCATGAGAATAGAGTGGCGAGATTGGTGGGACACTAAGAGCCCAGTTCTCGGATATCGTTCAGACCCCTGTCTACATCCAGGTGGCCCGAGGGATGGTGCCCTGGGGCTGGGTGGGCTGAGCTGCACTGCGCACCCGCAGGCCTCCCTACATCTGAGCAGTATGTGAAGCTGGAGGAGCAGCGGCGGCACCGGCAGAGGCTGGAGAAAGAGCGGCGGAGGCAGCGGAGGAAGGGCACGAAAGGCAAGCCACGGCGCCACAGCTCACTGCACACAGAGAGCGACGAGGACATTGCCCCGGCCCAGCAGGTGGACATCGTCACTGAGGAGATGCCCGAGGTCCGCCCACCTGGCACAGGCTGCCATCACCACTGCCCAGGATTGGGGGTGGGCGCGGGCTGGGCTGAGTGGACATCTTCTTGCACTTCCACTTTTTCCTGGTCTGTGTTGGCCTGTCCTGGCCTTGCTGCCCACTCTTGAATACCTGGCCCAGACGGGATGCCTTGGGTGTAGGTATGGACCTGGATGTCCATCTTGATTGGGTTCCTTCTGGGCTTGAGCTGGGGTCTGCAAGGGGCTGGGTAACCTGGATCCCAAGTCCCTGTCTTTCCTCAGAATGCTCTGCCCAGTGATGAGGATGACAAAGACCCCAACGACCCATACAGGGCCCTGGACATAGACTTGGATAAGTGAGTGCGGGACTGGACTCAGGCCTGGGTCTTCCTGGTGTGTCTGTGTCCTCACCGTTCCTCTCCATCCTGTGTTTTTTGCACAACATGCAGAGAATGGGCGGCAGAGGGCTCCCCCTCCGGGCCATGCATGTGCTGGTTGGCAGGGTCACATACGGGAGGACCAATCAGTAGCAAGGTCACATGTGGGAGAATAGATCTGGAGACTATGGGCTGGCAGGTGGCTCCTGTGACTTGCCCCCCATTTCCACACAGGCCCTTAGCTGACAGCGAGAAGCTGCCAATCCAGAAACACAGAAATGCCGAGACCTCTAAGTCTCCTGAGAATGAGGACATTCCTGTTATGGGAAAGAAAAGCAAGAAGCCCAAAAAGAAAGAGAAGAAGCACAGAGAGAAAGAGCGGGAGAGAAAGAAAGAAAAGGAGCAGAAGGTGAGGCTGACACTTAATGTGCCTGGCATGCTTCAGGGGACCATGGACCCCTGCCAGCTGTACCAGGTAGAACCCTAAGTGGTTCCCGTGTTTGTCCACGTGGCCCTGGGCCTGCTGGGGCACCCCGCAGGCTCTCCCTGGGCCCTCTTGGACCTGCTTCTTTGGCCGAAGCCCTGTCTGTCTGGTTTCAGAGTGAAGACTTAGATTTCTGGCTATCCACCACACCACCGCCTGCTGCTGCCCCAGCCCTGTCCACGGTAAGAGCTAGCGTGTGTGCGCCTTGTGCTGGCCCCACACTATCCACAGCTGGACACAGCTGCCTCCATGAGGATTTCAGGCACAGTCCTGGGTGCTGCCCACAGCGGCCCTTCTCCGTCACCTATCAGACCTTCCCGTCCACCCAGGCCCTGGTATGGTAGGGTGTCAGGGGACGCTCACACAGGTGAGCCAGGTTGGGGCCGGCTCCTGTGCCCCAGATCTTGCCCAGGCAGCGACTAAGCATCTGGCTCTTGGGGCAGAGCTAGGGAGCAGCCCTGAGTAGTTGCAACATGGAAGTCAGTGGGCCCAGTTGCTCTGGGCTCTCGGCTCTGCATTTAGGGCTTGGTGGCCCCAGGCCAGGTCTTCTCTCCTCTCTCCTGGTCACCTGCACTTGCTGCCACAACACGTGGCATGCAGGTGGAGGCCCGGGGCTTGTCACTCAGAGGATGTCCCTGCACAAGGGCGGATTAGGGCATATAGGCGGGGACACACTGTCCTGGACCTAGGGTACCCCCTGAATCCTCACCACTGGGCTTTCTGCAGGAAGAGCCAGGGGAGAATGACACTGTCACTGCCCCTGAGGAGGAGCACGAAGAACCACAGCAGGGTGATGAGAGGGAGGAGGAGCGAGACCGTGAGAAGGTGAGGGGGCCAGCTGGCTGGTCTCATGGGGGCTGTGTGCCTACACTGAGCCTGCAGGGGCACCCAGGCCTTGGCTCAGTGGAGGTCACTGCTGCCCAGAGCCCTGCAGTGTGGCAGTGACCACCTGACAGTGGACTCCTGTCACTGTGCGTGTGCTGCTGGGGTTTTCACGGCAGCGTGACAACACAGAGCTCACCCTTTTAAAGTGACTTGTCGCTGATTGTTGGTACGTTCTCAGAAGTGTGCATCCATCTTTTCTGCTTCTAGAACATTCTAGCACCCAAAAAAAAAAACCCTGTCCCCAGCCCCTGACACCCACTCTCCCACATTCTGTCTGTGGACACACCTATTCTGGATGTTTCACTAAATGGAATCACACACTATATGGCCTTGTATATATGGCATCTGTCATTGAGCGTCGTGTGTTCAAAGTCCATCCACATTGTGGCGAGTGTCCATACCTCCCCACACCTCCCCACTTTTCATGGCCAAGTGACACTGCCCCATGTGGACAGGCCATGTGTATCTGGGTATCTGGATGGGTCGCTCCTCTGGGCTGTCATGTGTCTGCTGCTGTGGGTGTGTGTGCGGGCTCCTGTGGCTGGCTTCATCTCAATTGTGCCCTGATACATTCGGGAGCTGCTGGGCCATCATGTCGGGTTTGTGCTCATTGGCCCCTGTGTTCCGACCTTAGCTAGCTGAGCCTCATCGGTTCCCCATGGACCCTTGGGTGTGGCTGGCCCATCCACTCACACGTGTGCCCCATACTGGGGCACACTCGGTCCCCGTGTCTCACATCACGGTATTAGGGGAGGGTGTTGCCAGAGAAGTGGGGTGATCCTCTCCCTTGGCTTCAGAAACCTTCCAAGCATAAGAAGAAGAAGCACAAGAAAGAGAAGGAGGAGCGGTCCAAAGACAAGAAGTCCAAGAAGAAGCCACCTGTGGGCAATGGGGCAGCAGGACCCGTAGAGAACGGCACACTGGAAGAGGAGCCTCTCCCGGTGAGGGCTCTTCCCGCTTCCTGGTGGCCCCAGAACCTAGCTTTGGCTGTCGTCCCCGGCTGTGTGGGTGTCAGGCATAAACTTGAATCATCTCGGAACTCCTTGCCTCCTGAGTCTCGCAGTCCTAGTATTTTGACCCAGAGCACCGGGCAGCCTGTGACAAGGCCCTGTTCTCTGGATGGGTGCGCCCTGTGGCCCTGGCAACCCAAAGCTGAACCAGCTTTCTTTGTTCCCAGCCCATGTCCAGCTACTGCCTCCTGGCCGAGAACACCTATGTTAAAATGGTGAGCCATGGCGGGTGTCTCAAAGGCATGGGCACACGGCTTGGGGGCTCTTTGCATGTGGGGGTAGTGGCTGCATCAGTGGCTCTGGACCGCGCTTCCCTGTCAGAGGCCTCTGGGAAAAGGACCAACACCACATGTACAGCAGCACAAGTAGTCTCGAGGCCTCACCAGGGGCGGGGCCTGGGGCTGATGGGTTGGTGAATTGCATTCTCAAAGAAAGGACTTGTCCACTCAGGCCCAGGGAGAGGACCTGTGTTCACAGCAGGTGTTCTTCACGCCCCTTAGACCCCGTGCAGGCCTGGAAGGGGGCCTGTTGGCTCCCACCACACTTACTAACCTGGCTTGCTCCGCAGACGTATGACATCCAGGGCAGCCTGCAGAAGGACAGCCAGGTCACTGTGTCTATAGTCCTGGAGAATCAGAGCAGCAGCTTCTTGAAGAGCATGGAGCTCAACGTGTTGGACTCGCTCAACACTAAGTTGGCCCGGCCTGAGGGCTCCTCTGTCCATGACGGCGTCCCCGTGCCTTTCCAGCTTCCCCCAGGTAAGCTGTCCACCAGCATCCCTAGGGGATCTGGCTCCTCTTCCTACAGCCTTCCCTCCGTCCCAGGGTGCCCACTCACTCTGCCAGGGTCTGGCTGGGCCACTCCCGGGCCTGCCCCACGTCGCTTCTCAGGCCCTGCTTGCCATCTCGCCCTCGCCAGGCATCTCCAACGAAGCCCAGTTCGTGTTCACCATTCAGAGCATCGTCATGGCCCAGAAGCTCAAGGGGACCCTGTCTTTCATTGCCAAGGTGCGTGGTGCCTACAGGACCCCAGTGCCACTCCGAGCACACCCAGAACCCAGGGACCAGTGTCCTGAGGGCGAGTGGGGCCCTAGATAGGAGCCACTCTCAGATCCCCTGGTTGTGCCTGACCTCAGCCAGGGCCGGCCCCGCTCTCGTCTCCCCTACCCCCTTACCCTGTTCCCCTGCTCCCAGCAGAACGACGAAGGGTCCACCCACGAGAAGCTGGACTTCAAGTTACACTTCAGTTGCACCTCATACTTGATCACGACACCGTGCTACAGGTGCGTGTGCCTCTTCCACTCATACCACCCACCTCCATCCCAGATCTTGTGGCAGGGCCAGCACGGGTCCACCCGCTTCCATGCCATGCAAGGTTGTGCAGTCACACCAGAAAGTCGTCAGACCTGAGATGTGCCATGGGTACAAGTGTTAGGTGTCCAGCTCATAGTCATCATAGGAAGTCCAGCTCTGATATGTCGGCAGCTTGGGCCACGCTCACATCACAGGCCTGGCAGCTCCAGCAGCAGATGCGTCCCCTCCCCATGGGGAGGCTGGGGTCAGAGGTCACAGTGCGGTGAGCTGGACCCTCTGAGGCCTCCCTCCTCCCTGCATCCTCATGTGGTCGTCCCCTTCTGTGCATGTGTGTCCTTGTCTCCTCATGGGAGGACCCCAGTTGAATCAGGTGACACCTCACTGACCTCATTTTACCTTAACTGGCCCTTGAGAGACGCTATGCCCAGTACAGTCACATTCAGAAGTCCTGGGGGTCAGGGCTTCAACATAGGAATTGAGGGGGACACCATTCAGCCCACAACATCTTATAAGAGATCTCCAAGTTGCAGGCAGCCAGGAGGGTCCCACCCCTGGGCTGGGTCTTTGTTTTGATGCTGGGGAGCCTGCCTATTGTCAGCATCCCTTTCCTGTGTCCTCACAGCGATGCCTTTGCCAAGTTGCTGGAGTCTGGGGACCTGAGCATGAGCTCAGTCAGAGTCGATGGCATTAGCATGTCCTTCCAGAACCTCCTGGCAAAAATCTGTTTTCACCACCATTTTTCTGGTAAGGGACCCAATGGGGCTCGTGGAGAGTACGGCCTCCGTGCACACGGGGTCCGTACACCCTCACCCCCGCCTGGTCTGTTGCAGTTGTGGAGCGCGTGGACTCCTGCGCCTCCCTGTACAGCCGCTCCATCCAGGGCCACCACGTCTGCCTGCTGGTGAAGAAGGTCAGTCCAAGGCAGCCTATTCTCTGCCTTTACCGTCCTCTCCTCCTCCCCGCAGTTCTTTGTGCAGCGGGGCTGAGTGCATTCTGGCTGCTCCGCTGAGGCCCGGGGAGCTCGTCATCGTGTATGATCGGCCTGCTCTTACCTTTCGGGGCACTCATGGCCCAAGGTGGGAGCTCGTCCCCCTCCTGCACCATCTGGGAGAGGCTGTGTGCGTCCGATTCGTGTGTTTCTTCCTCTCACACTTCTCAGAATTCACCAGGGAAACCATCCAGGCCTGGAGCTTTCTTTTTTGAGAGCTTGGTTGTAGGATCCTCAACTTCTCTATTTCCCCTCAGCTGAGTGTTGGTGGTTTGCTGTCTGTTTCACCTAAGTTACCGAACTGACATGGGCAGAGTCATCTGTGGGCCTCGTGTTGTCCTCGTGGCGTCCGAGTGGGCAGCGGTGATACCTCCCTCCAGCTCTAGTGTCAGCAGTTTATGTCTTTTTCATTTTTTCAGTTATCCTACAGGTTGATCTCTTCAAAGGTCATTTTTAAAAACAAATTTTTAAAAAAGTTCTTGTTTTACAAATAAATCCCCTTGAGTTCTGCGCCTTCTCTCCTTCCTTCTGCCAACCTCAGTTCAGTCTGTTCCCGTGAATCTCTTTAGGGTACGCTTGGGCCTTTCCACGGGCCTGTCTTACAAATTGTTTACTGCTGTGACTTTCCTTTAAGCACTGCTTTAGCTACACCAACATTTTATTTTCATTTCTATACACTTCAAAACATTCGCTAATTTCTGTCAAGACTTCCTCTCCAACACGTGGCTTCGGATTTTCTTAATTGTCAGGTGTCGGGCCACTAGTATCATAGAGCCTTTGCAGCAAATGGACTCTTTACTCAGTATGTGACATCCGTCTCCATTCTGGGATATTTCCTTTGCTCCAAGGTCCATTCTGTCTGACACCAGGATAGCCACTCCTGCTTTTTTTCGACTGGTGCCTCCATGATATCTTTTATCTCGAAGCTCTCTACGGTGAGATGTTTGAATGAATTTCTTGTAGGTATACGCAGAGTAGGTCGTGTTTGTGATCCGTTCCATGAACCTGCCTTCTGAGTGCTGTGCTTAGGCCATTTACATTTAAAGTACTGCTTACATTTTTGGGTTGCAGTCTCCTTCTTTACTTCCTGTTTGCTGCTTCTCGTTCTCACTCTGCTTCTCTTGCCTTCTTTTGGTCTGTGACTGGTGCTGAGCCCCCATTTTAATGTCTTTCTTATGTTCTGCACACTGTCTATCGTGCAGACTCCTAGGGATCACAGTGTACACAGCCTGTCACTGCCAACTTGGGACATGGACACCTCACCAGTGGCCTTTCAGTTCCTTTAGGTTCCCTCTGTGTGAGCAGTTGTCTCACGTGTTGCATCTGCAGATGTCAAAGACACCATCACAGCATGTCTTTGTTTTCAGCCCTCAGACAGTTCAGAGTGGTCATGAGAGTGGCGTGTTGTGCTCGCCCATGTCCACCATATCTGATGTCTTTCATTTCTCATGGTCCACATGCTGTTTCTGTCTGAAGAACTCGCTTCAGCAGCAGGCCTGCCAGCCACATGTTCTGCAGGTCATTCTGCAGCCTGCCATTCCTCAGGGCTGCTCTCGCTGCAGAGGGAATCCTGGTTCTGACTCTTCCCTCTCGGTGCTGTGCCCCCTGCCTCCTTGGGGGCTCAGTGGAGCTCCATCATGGGTGGAAACAGGTCAGGAATTACTTAGTGCAGCTCACCTGTTGAACACTGGCACCAAGCCCAGGCCCAGGTAAGGGGCTGCGGAGCACGAGATCCAGAGACGCTGTTGTGCGGCACACTGGTGCCCGGGGTAGACGCTCACGATTGTGGCCAGGCTGGAGCGCAGCAGCACAGGAGGCTCACACCGCTTGTCACCTGCAGGAAGGATCCAGACTCGATTCCAAGTCCCCTTTATGCCGAGTGCGTCTTGCCTTCACACCATTTTAGAGGCAAAGGGTTGTGCATCAGAGACTATCTCGGTTAAAAATCCACCATTCCCGTTGGACACCTGTGGTCTGAGGAGAAGGCCACGCACCTCTTTTATATGGGGCGTGACTTTTTCTCTGGCTGCAGTTTGTGCTGTCCGGGCATTGACTTCTTCGGGTTTATCTGTTCGGAGTCTGCTGAATTACATGAATCGGTGCGTTTAGGTCTTTTGAAAAATTTGGGGCATTCTACCTGTTATTTAATATTGCAGAGCTGCATTCTGTCCTTGGGGAGTCCACAAACAGAGCCTACACTTGTTGCTCTTCAAGTCTCTGAGGCTCCATTCACCCACTCGGTCCCTCATGCCTGCTCAGACTGGGTTGTTCCTGTTACCCTACTGTCAAGATCACTAACTCTTCTCTGTCATGTCCATTCTGTTGAGCCCATCCAGTGAGCGTTTGATTTCAGTTACGATGTTTTCAGGTTTAAAGTTTGCACCTGGTGGTTCTTCATTTCTTCCATTCCGTGGCTGAGACGCTGTTGTCTTTGTTTCAAGAGTATTGCAATTGTCACTTGGAAACTCTGGAAGCAGCTACTTTAACACCTGTCAGATAAGCCGCCAGTTGCCACATCTCAGTGCTGGTGCTTAGTGGTCATTCTTTCTTTGTATCTCAGTCACTTCGAACTGTATCCCAGGTGTTTTGAATGTGATGACTCTGGGCCTCGTTGGTCCTGTGGAGGATGTTGATGGGCTCGGGCCACAAGACTTCTGGCCCAGCATCCGTCAGTTCTCTAGTCTCTGTGCCCCCATGCCCAGAATGCTCTGTTTGGCCAAGGCCTGTCCACAGACGAGCCCCCCATTCCTGAACAGCTATCCATTCCACTTCTGGTCCTTCCAGTTTCAGTCATGGCCCTGTACACCCAGGCCTCAGATCCTCATTGAAAGCAGGCATACGTGCTTGTGCTATCTTCCTGGGACCAGTCAGTCCTCCACTTGTCCACACCCCCTGGGACAGGGCGTTTGGCCGTAAGGCAGTACTTTGTGTGCCTTTTGCACATGCCAGGTGTTTTTCCTTGTCAGGGTGAGAAGTCTGTGTCGGTGGACGGGAAGTGTAATGACTCTGCCCTTCTCAGCGGCCTGCTAGAAGAGGTGAGGGCGACGCTGGCCAAGTGCTGAACACGAGTCGTCTGAGGCCACTGCGGATGGACAGGCTGTGAAGGAGGGACGGGTTCCAGTGCTAGGTTTTTCCTCTTCGCATGTGTTCATCCAGGCTGGTGTTCATCTGAGGCCACCTGTTGCCAAACATCGAGGTCGTGTGTTCATTGATTTCTCCTATCATTTCTATTCTTTTGACCCTCCCCCCTGATCATTGGGGAGAAACCCCATTCCCATCTCCAGACCAGCAGTGGCCCTTGTAGCAGGGGCTGAGCACACTCAGCCACAGGGGCCACCTGGGGAGTGAGCATGGCTGCCGTCCAGGCTAGGACCTGGCGGCTCCTGGACGGGAGGCATCCTGCTTCTGTGAAGTCATTCAGTCCCACAAGTCCCCAAGTCCACTGCTCAGTGGCACTTGGAGGGTGAAGAACAGCTAGCTGCTTACCATAGTGACACTCCCCTTTACCCCTCGCAGTCACGGGTCAGGTTCTCTTTCCCCAGGACACATAATGGGAAGTGGGTAGTACGGGCTGTTATCCATTGTGTTCTCTGTTCCACTGCCACGTTCTGTGTCACACTGCCATGTGTGTGTGCTGGGTGGAGAATGGCGGCAGGTGCTGAGGCGGTGTTGGGGGGCTGTCACCAAGGGTTGGGTCCCCTCACAGAGCGGGACTAGACCTCATTGGTCCTGTTGTTTCCTGTTCAGCAGAACATCCTGGTGGGCATTGTTGGGGGTCAGTGGTGGAACTCTATGATTCCACAACCTCTTCCCTTATACCCGAAAGTACCACAGAGTTTGTCCTAAAATGGTACCTTCTGCTGCCAGTGGGGCTCAGTCCTAGGCTCCATGGCCCCAATGGTGAAGCACATGTGTCATGGGGAGGTTAGGTCCCTGAAATGCTCCTCCTAGACAGGGCAAGGGACCAGCCCCCGGTACAACGGGGCTCTCTTCAGAGTTGACCATCCTCAGTGATATTTTAACTTTCCTTTTGATGAAAACTGTCACTTTAGCATGTAATCTATTGCAGAATCCTGTGCAGTGATTCTAGAATCTCGAAATTGTATGATGTGTTACATATGAATTTATTTGCTATCGACATTCCCAGTAAAGGAGTGGGAGACATATCACGCTGTTGTAATTTTGTGTCAAAATGATCCAATAAACTTGCAAAACAGACGTTTATCTCTTGGATTCTACCTATAGCAGTGCACACCCAGCTGAGGTCATCGCACAGCTGCTTGGGGTCGTGAGGAGGCTATGGGGGCCTGTGTACCCCTCATGCCTCAGGAGATGACATAACCCTCACCGCCATCTCCTGAGCTCAGGGTGGTGGGCCCTATGGGGCCCTCTGACAACACATGGTGGCCATCTTCCTCCCTCCCCAGACCCCTGCTGGTGAGAGGGAAACAGTGGGAGCAGATGCTGGAAAGAAGGCTGCTGGTGTCACATTAATTCCCATTCCTCTGGCCTTCCTGAGGCCATTTTGTCAGAAGTAATTAAAGCCATATCAGGCTGAGTCAATGGACTTGAGTCTTGAGAGTGTGGGAGGGTGAGAAGCAAGCACAGACGGGCCCCGCAGTGGACCCCGGCTTGGGGTGCCCTGGACAAGGGAAAGGCCACCTTTCACAGCATCTAGCAAAAGGCTCTATCTCATGATTCTCTGGGGGAAAAGTGCATTGTACAACCGCACCAACCCTTTGCCAGCCATACAGGCTAGAAAAGGGAAAGGCCCGGGTGGCAGTGATGACAGTGACTGAGATCCTGGTGATGGCCAGTCCTGCTCCCAGCATGCGTGCCTCAGAAGGGCGCTTGTTGAAGACACCCAGCTCTGCTCTTTTGACAGTCTACCTGTAGTGTCACCTGAGTCTTGGCGCACACCATTTTGTCTAACCTCTGCCAAAGTTTCCTGCCTTAAATACAAATGTGCCCACATAAACAGCCGGCGTTACATCGGGAACTGCAGTAGGAAGCCTGGCAGGGTCCTCTCCTGTGATGCCCCAGCGCACGCAAGCGCAACAGGGAGCTAGAGGGGGAAGCCAGTGTCACACAGGCCAACAGACACTCTCAGGCACAAAAGGCGCTTCCGGGCAGCGCTTGCTTCCTTGGAGATAGCCGTCCAGCAGGGACCAAGTCCCCTGGGGCTCCTTGCACCGAAGGGCTAGCCCCACGCCGCCAAAGCAGCCTGCACTCTGGCAAAGTCAGCGAAAGATCCCACTCGCTCCTCAGCTCACTCGTGGGTGAGCCTCTCCAGGTACACTGAGGCAGACTGTAACCCGATTGGCCTGGGAACCCAGGACCCACCCTCCTTCCTGGCGCCCAGGACCAGATGTGCCTTGCCTGGGCCCCAACCCGTTGTCCCATATGGTTGTCCCAGCCCTTCCCAGGGACTGCTCCGTAGTGAGAAGTGTCATGGACATTTAATCATCCAGTAGCTCTGTGATCCCACCTGGCATCTGCTATATACAAACTCATCTCCCCCTCCACCCAGCCCAGCCATGCTCAGGCTGATGGGGGTGGGGGAATGCCAGGGGGCAGCAAGCTGCCCCCAGGGTCAAGCTAGGACAGCCCAGCTGAGTCCTGGCCCCAGGCCGAGGCTGGGGCGAGTCCAGTAGGCCCGGCGGCCGTCAGTGCTGCATCAGGCACTCAGATGCGTTCTCCAGAGTCAGGTTGGCCAGGTGTGGGGGCTCTAGGCACGTGAAGCTCGGCGATATCAGGCTGTGGGGGACAGGTGCCTCAGACTTTCCTCTCCCCTTCCCGCTCCTCCTAACTGCTGGGTCTCTGCTAGGGGCCTGGGCCTCCTCCCAGCTGGGGCATGTGACCAGGGTTGCAGGCAGACCCTCAAAGCTGAACTCAGAGGCCCGGCCTGTTTTCTCATCCCTACCCAACACTCCCAGTATGGGCTGCAAAGGTGTGTGGGCAGGGCTGCAGTGAATTGGCCTCTGGGTTTTCATCTCTGTCTTAGGTACAACCCCAATCCCTGGAGCATCCCCCAGGTCGCTGCAGCCTCCTCCCACTGGGTGACTCACAAGGCTGGAGTCGTCCTGTGCGTCCAAGCGGTGAGGAGAAGGGTGGAGAGGAAATCATGTTTATTCGTGAGGCGATCACGCAGATGTGCACGCACAGGTGATATCTGTATGGCCCAGGTGCAGAGAGCCCCAACCAGTTGTGCCCACCCTATCCAACACGGTTGCCCATCTGCTGCCACATACTACCCCCATTATCTTCCTCCCACCAGGCTGGGGCTTTGGAGAGAATGGGCCACGGGGTCCTTACCTCATGCCGTTGTCCTGTCTGAAAGACACAATGGGGTCCTGGTTATCCCGTAGTTTGGGGCTGAGGCTATGCCTGTGGCCCCCAGGCCCCTCCACTGAGGCGCATTCATTGTGGGGAGCCTTAGGTTCTGACCATAGCCTTGCTACCCATTCAGGGTAGGGGGAAGCCCAGAGTTTCTGGAAATCATTTAACCACTTGTACCAGCTGAGCTCAGAGACCTCTGAGGATGAGCATGGGAGCCAGGCCTCGCCTCCTAGTGGCCACCCCCATATACTTACCCATCTATCTCTGATGAAACCCACGTTGGGTTTGGAGAGGGGTGACTTACTTGTGCCAGTTATTTCTATAACGACAGTGGATCTGGAGTCAGAGGCTAAGTGGCCTCAGTTGGAGTCCCCTCCCAGAGCCCAGCTGCCAGACTCACATGTAGTGCAGAAGGCCCTGCACAGCTGTCTCCCACTGTGCAGATGACCTGCGAGGACATGGGCAGGGGGTGGTATGGCCACAACTTCAGAGGACCAGGCAGGTCCACCCCACCCTACCCAGGTGATGAAAAGCCAGGGAGGAGGCGGGGAGCCTTTGGGGAGATCCTGGGATCCCATGGACTGCCGTCTGAGCCTACTCGCAGTTGTAGCCAAAGCAGATGACATGAGAGTCGGTGCAGTTGCTACATGAGATGGTCTCGTACTTGAAGATGCCTGAAACACACGACAGGTGGCTGTGGGCATCCCTCGGCCCCTGGGACCCGCTGCCGCCACTGCACTCCACAGCCTGGATGGAGGTTCACTCACCACAGTGACGTTGACAGTCGATGCGGCCTGTGTGGGAAAAGGAGCACAAGGGTGCCTCCTTAGCAGGCCCAGCTTGTCCCCGCTCCACCCATCCTCTCAGGCCAGTGGCCCTTCGCCTGGGATGGAGCAACCTCGGCCTCCCAGGACCGGTTGGGGATGGGGGAATGGGGAGGGAGGAGTGGGATTTATCCTTTAATGGGCCCTGCTGGTGTCCCAGTTTAAAAAGGTGGTAACTCACTTTTGTTTCCCATGCAGTGCTGGCCGCAGGCTCTGAGTTCTAGGGCCTGGCTTCACTGACACCCTATCCACGTCACTACAGTCCCAGCCTCTACGGGGCCTCAAACGCTCCCGTGGCCCTGGGTCCCCCAGGCCCAGGGCAGCACCCTCCCTCCCCGGCCCTCATATGCTCACTTTCAATGATGGCATTCTGGATGAGGTGCACCTGCTCCCGGAAAATGGCCCGGAGCTCATTGGGGAAATACCCTGATGGGGGGTGGGCAGGAAGCGGGAGGTCAGGCTCAGAGGGAGGGCGCATAGGGGTGCCCCAGGGCGGGTGGACCACCCCTTACCCGGGAAATACATCTTCCCCTGGTACAGCTGATCCATCTTCTCGTACACAGCGTTCGCCACTTGGTCCAGCTTCTCCCGGGCTGAGGGCGGGAGGAGGCGGCGACTAAGCGGCCCGAGCCGGTATCTGGCTGGGCCGGGGGCGCACCCGCGCCGGGCCCCCGCACTCACTGATCTCCGCGGGGATGGCCAGGTGTAGCTCCTTCATCGTGTCCTCGCTCCAGTCGGTGAGCAGCGAGCCCGACACGGGGATGTCGCCAACCCACCAGGACTTCAGGTTCACGTGATGGCGGTAGAAAGAGAACTTGTCGGAGAAGTTACGGTGGCAGTGCAGGCAGCCCCGGGCCAGCGCCGCCGTCAGGCCCAGGTACAGTAGCAAGGCCATGGCCCGCCCCCACCCGCCGCCGGCCAACCAACGGCGCCTCTTTCGTTACGCCCCCCCCTTCCCCCCGCTCCCGCGCTGCACACCAACCAACGGCGTCCCCGGCCCCGTCTCAACTCTCCACCCCGCCCCCAGGCCGCGCCCCACGCATGCGCCCACGGCCGGCCCACGTTCCTTCCCGGCCGGCTCCTGCTCGAGGCCCAGTCCCCAACTCCGAGCACCAGCCAATGGCGTTACGGCCCGTTCTCGATTGCCAGGCAACCGACTGCGCGGCGTCTAGAGTTCCTCCCCCCGCTCCGTCCCCGAAGAGGCGGTGGCCTGAGGCGGAAGTAAACCCAACTGGGCGGGCGGGCCACGGCTTCCTCCGCAGCGGAAGGCGAGGCTGGAGGTCCGTACTGTCCTGGGACCCGAGAAGCGATCTGGAGGGCGGAGGGCGAAGGCCAGAGGCGAGCGCGGCCCGGCCGGTTGGCACGTGGCGGCAGGTGAGTCCTCGGATGGGCGAGCGCAGGAAAGGAGCTTCCATGGGCTCTCGGTGGAATTCGTGGCTGAAAAAGTCACTTCGTGGTCAACCCCGGTCCGCGTCGCCAACTGTGGTCAGGCCCCCCCACACACTCTTGGTTAGGATCAAGGCCGCAGGAGTTCAGGGCGCCCGGATGGGCTTTTTGAAAGTGCGCGTCCTGCTTCCTGCTTCCTGGCCCGCAGTCACTGAGCACTGGGCGCCAGCTGGGCGCCAGGAGCTGCGGGGTGGGCACTGCCCACCCTGGGGACTTCGCAGCCCCGCCCATGCGCTGTCTGAAGGGCTGGCATTTAAACGACTGTGAGTTTTGTAAATGTCACTGAAAGGGGAAGGCCGGGTGTTGGAAATTACAGAAAGTCACAGAGCAGAAAGTAAACCCGGAGCGACCTACCAGCCGGACAGCCACTGTGAATTTGGGGGTAAGATTCTTTTGCTCGATGATGATGATGATGATGATGATTTATTTTTTACTGTCGTCGAGGTTTTGTTAGCACACCTAGCACACTTCGAACTGCAGATATTCAAAGCGCATGGTTGGGCGAGTTGGAATGTGATGCGCGAGCACTGGGGCACATTTCTCAGCCTGGGGCTGCCTGCTCCAAGGCGTTTGGGACTCGCTTCTGTTCCACGTGGCCCGCGGGCATTAGCAGCTTCCTCATTCTCCTCTCCACCCGACACGGAGGGGCTCTTACCAGCCCATTTCACAGGCTCCAGCGGCTGTGGATGCCACCTTCCCGCCCCTGGCCAATGCCACCTTCCCGCCCCTGGCCAATGCTGGGGCCTGACCTCCGCACCCCCTTGACATTTTAAGGACTGCGTGGCTGGCTCTTCTTCCGCTGTGTTTGCGGTAGCCTATTGGGGTCAGTGACCAGAACTCACTGTGGAGCCTACAAGCAAGGGGTGAAAGCAAGGGGTGAGAACACAGTGAATGGAAGGCAGTCCTGCACCCTAGCGCCCCGCTTCTCCCTGCCCCGGGAAGGCCACCTTTGTTTCTTCACCCTGGAACCGGCTCTGATCCCAGTGCAGTCTCTCCCCAGCCTGCGATGGGAATCCTGCACCCACCTCAAACAACACCTGTTGCATTGCCCCTGTCTTCGGGTTTTCTCCCCTTTAAACCCCAAGCTGTCTGGGGCAGCAGCCACTGGCCACGCATGCCTGCTGAGCTGGTGAAACAGGGCTGGTCTCTAAATTAGGACATGCTGTAGGTCCATAGTTCACCCTATGGCTCAAAGGCAAATTATCTCTTTAACTCTTTAAAGGTTCCTCTGTTCCCCTGGGATTGACATGATACCTTGTTGCTCATGTGTTAAGTAGAATGTATCAGAATGTTGACTTCAGCTGCTCTTTTCAGTTTCCTATGGGCAAAGTGGCTGCTGGAAAGTTTGAAAGTCCACAGGGGCCACATCCCTAAGGCCTTCCGTGGTGGTTTTTCTTTCCACAAATGCATGTCCAGTTCCTCCTGTCACAGGCGCAGTTGGTCTTTGCTTTCTGTGTGTGGCTTCAGTCATATCTTACATGGGGTGGGCTCCTTGCAAGGTTTAGCCAAACGCTTGGAGTGTTGTGATCAGTGGATCAGTGTTAGCTGTGATTTACTTAGACTACTTTTAGAGCAGTTTTAGGCCTATGGCATAATTGAGGGGAAGGCACAGAGGTTTCCCTGTACCCCTGATCCCCTACACACACAGCCTCCTCCACTCCCAGCGTCACCCACCAGAGCTGGACATTCATTATGAGAGTGACCCTACACTGACACATCATTTTCACCCTCAGTCCTTGGTTGGCTTTGGGTTCATTCGTTTTTGTCCTCGTGTGCTCTGGGAGTTGGGACGAATGCATAGTGACACGTGTCACAGTCCCAGTGTTAAACAGAGCATTTTCACTGCCCTCCAACCCTCTGTGCGCCGCCGCCTATACACCCCTTCTTCCCCAGCCCCGCACCATGAACCCTTTCTTTGTGCACTTAGGTCAGAACATCCTGGAGCCGGAATCACACCCCTGGGTGCCTCCTTCTCAGACCAGCTTTTGTCCCTTAGTCACGTACTTTTGTGGCCCCTCACGCCTTTTCATGGCTGATGGCTGACTTTATTGGAACCTTCCTGAAGGAGAGAGTGTCCTTGAATCTCGCAAAGTGGAGGGCAATGATCCCTGTGTGCAGACTGCCTGGACCCACCCAAGCCTAAGTTGCCTCCTCCCTTCCTCCCCTTCCCTCTCTGCAAAAGCAGGTATTTTCATCCTGGGGGACAGTTGGGGAAGTGCTGGTTCAGTTCCTAAACTTTTTAGAGCTTTCATATTCTAATAAGTTTAGGGCAGTCCCTTTCCGCTATGTAAATGCTCTGAGGCAGAGCTCCCAAGTTCACGGAAAAGCCAGCCATTAATCATCTTTTGGGAGCTTTTCTCACATCCCCAGAGCCTCAGAAATAGCCTTCACAAAATTCCCCAGCAGTGGCTAGGAACTTGGGATTTTACTCTGGAAAGTTCCAGGCATGCCCCAGCTGGCAAGCCCTGTTCCCAACTTCTTGGAATTTCGAAATTCGGATTACTTAAGCAGAAAGGGGATCCAGCTTGAGGCGCTGGGTGCTGGGAGGAACAGGGCCACCCCTGGGGCCTCTGAGGCCTAAATAAGACATCTGCGGCCATTGTGTGCAGGATGCGGGGGTGGAGGAGGTCCTGAGCACTTTGGCAGGGCCGAGCAGCATCCTTGGTTCCACTCACTCAATGCCTGTCCCCACCATGTTGGTGACAAGCACAGATGTCCCCAGGCATTGCCTTGTGTCCCCTGGGGGCAGGACCACCCTGGTGAGATCCACAGTCTAGCTGACTTGCTGGGAGCAGTAACAGCACCCAGTAGAGAGTATGACCTTTGAGTGGATGAGCCTGGCCTGTGGTGACAGCTCATAGCTGTGACTCCCCATCCCTTCTACCCCCGAGGTCACTGCACAGTCAAATCCACATTCCAGGGATCTTGCAGCCAACAGGAAGCCATGAACAGCCAGTGAGGGGCAGGTGTGTGGGCGGAATTTCAGGGGCGCTGCGCCCTGTGCCCTGCCCTTCCTGACATGTGTCCTCTGGTCAGTTAGGTGCAGTAACATCTCCTGCAATCTTGGACCAAGTCCCCAGAAGGAGGAGGCACGGCTCCGAAGTGGGCACAAAGACCCACAACCTATCTCGCATTCCTCTCCTCTCTCCCTCAGGTGACATGGTTTTGTCAAACTGTGTGTCTGTATTTGCCCCTGTGGGAAACTGAGGCAGAGGAAGGCATTCTTTCCAGGTGCACACCCTACACCCCTCCCTGTCTTGCTGGAGTTGAGGCAGAGCTCGAGGGACACAGAGCCCCAGGCCCTCTGTTTCTGTGGCCTTCGCTCTCAGGCCTGGGGAGGCCCTTCTTGTCTCTCCAGTTGCTAGTGACTTATTGGCGTCCTTGGTGTCCCTGAGCTTGTAGACGTAGCACCCATGTCTGCCTCCCTCATCACATAGTGACCGTCTTCTGTGTCCGTGTCCACGTCTCCCTCCTCACAAAGACGTGTTACTGCCTCGGGGCCACCCTCCCCAGCGTGACCTCACCTTAGCCAGTTACACCTGCTGAAACCCTGTTTCTAAACATGGTCACATGCACAGGTGCTGGGGGCCAGGGCTCGAACGTGTCTCTTTGGGGGACACAATTCAGCCATTAACAGGGGCATAGGAAGCGACTGTCGGTGGCATGGTGTCCTCCAGGTCATGGACATGCTCTGGGGTTGTCTCGTGCTCTGTGACTTTACTGAGTACCAACTCTTGTGCTTAGAAAGGAGGCATTTGCAGGAAGTGCATCATCTCAGCTGGGCTAGAATCTTGGGGAACCCTTGGTAGCACTTGCCTAGAGCGGCCCCCCAAACCTGACTACCTGTCTTAGAGAACCTCACCCACAAAATGCAAGCCCCCATCCGGTGCCACGCAGCAGGAGGCAGGACCATCTAGGTGGTGCCCAGGGCGGTGCTGGTGTTTAAAGGTGAACATGGGGCAGGGGACAGTGCCTGGTGCCGCTTCTGAAATGGGCCACCCCAGGCCCCCAGTGTCCATCAGCCGGACACAGGGCTGTGAGCCTGAGTGGAGGGCTGATCCCTGAGGCACAGGCCCATCCCTCCAGCACACCCCCAGGGCCAGGACAGCATCCCTGAGGTGGCAGCGATGTCAGCGGCCAGGCAGGATGTGGAGGCAACGGCAGGAAGTGGTGATGGGCCACTTGCCACACCCGCTGGGGGGGTCATGCCCGGCAATTGCTTAGAGGAACTGCATGTTTTCAAAAAAACAAGGGGTGGGGGTGGGTTGGGTCAGGGGAATTTTGTCATCTTCCTTTGTGTCACTCTAGAAGCTTCTGAATGCCACACGCATCTCGTCTGTGGGGAGAACCAGGGCCAAGAGAGCCCTTAGCATCACACTCTGCGTCTCCTGCCCTGACCCTCCCTCACGGGCACTTGGAGGTGTTCTAATATTGGGAGAAAGGCCTCTGGAGACGGTAATGGGACATGGGGGCGGTGATAGGGATGTGTGTTTGTTTCAGACAGAAAGCTGTTTGCCGTGCATGGAACTCAGTGAGTCATTGCTTCCACTAAAACAGGAAAATTCTACTGGCCTCTGCAGGGTCAGGTGAGCAGGAGCCTGGTGAGCCCCTTCCGCTACCCTGCCCCATCTTCCAGAACTTTCCTGAATGGTGTGGCAAGGTGGCCCGCCTGGGGGCCTGCAGGGCTGCCACCTTCTCCCTGAGGCTTGGTTGGGAGGGCCGCATCACTGCCCCACAGGCTCCTGTCTGCACAGGTCACATGTCCCCAGGTGAAGTTGTCAGAGCCTGAGCTCCCAGAGCTGTCATGGAGAGACACCAGTATGCACAGAAGCAGCAGCCAGGCACCGGCTCCTCAGTGCTGGGACCTCCAGGCTCAATAGGAGCGCTTGTGGGGCTGACCAGCCCACTGCTGGGCGCCAGCAGGGCACCCGCTTCTCGCCACCCAGCGGGATGGGCCTGTGGAAACTGCAGTTAGACCGAGGGCGGGGAGCCTGGGTACAGGGCATAGGCTGGCTGTTCCATGGGGCCCACGGGGTTCTGTCCCTGGATCAACCCCAACCTGGCCTGAGAGCAGCTGGGCCTGGCAGGTGTGTGGGGGGTGGGCAGTAAGAAGTCACAGGGGGCTCCCAGGGTCCCAATGGCATGTCCAGCACACACGCCATGGCATGGAGGGCCCCTGGGTTTGGGATGAATGGCGGGAGCCAGAGCAGAGACAGGAGGTGTGGGCCCAGCTCAGTGCTGGGTTAGGCTCGTCTTCCACCAGCCACGAAGCCTGAGACCTTGACCCAGGGATGTCTGTACTGTCGCCATGGGGTGGGGGTGCTCCTGGCCCTGAGTGGGGGGTCTGCTCAGCCCCAGAGATACCCCAGTATCACCTGTGCCATGGGGCTCTGTGTGTGCCTCGTCTTCCCATCTGTAAAGTGGGGATATTGTTTTTCTCCCAGGGTCACTGCAAAGTGCCTAGCTGGATGTTAACCAAGGTAGCAGGAAGTGACAGTGGGGGCCAGGGCCCCAGGACCGGCTTTGGGGAAGGAAGCGAGGCATTTGGTCGGACAGGAGACACCAGGTCCCTGCCCCAGAGCACAGGTCATCTCTAGTGGCATCAGCAAGTGGCCAGTCTTTGCACAGGTGTCACTCACTCTGGGTCACTCACTGCACCTTGGTTCTGTGTAGTCTTCTATGGTTGCGATTTCACAGGTAGTGCCTGCCTCGTGAGCCACAGGGGGTGCCTTCAGCTCGTCGGAGTTCCCGGGGCAGAGGCTCAGCCGGCACTTGCTCTGCTCATCCCCCTACTTTGAAAACAAAGCTTTGTGAAGTCTCCCCACACCCCGCTCCCATGCCATGCACACCATGCGCATCCATGGGTTTTGGTGCTGTAGGCCCCAACCGTATTTAATTCCAGAACAGCCTCACTACCCTAAAAGCAGCGGCATCCCCATGAGCAGTCATTCCCAGCCCCTGACACCATTCACCCACTTCCTGTCAGTGGACGTGCTTGTCCTGGACATGTCACATAATGGAATCACACTGTGTGGTGACTGTTTGGCGTCTCTCACAGAGCATTGTGTGTTCAGGGTCTGTCCATGTTGTCGAGTGTCAGTGCCTCCCCCCTTTTCATGGCCAAGTGACACTCCCCCGTGTGGACGGACACGTAGGACCATGGATGGACATTCAGCTTACATCCACCCTTTGGTGATCGCTGTGAATTGTGCTGCCACGGAAGCCCACGTACAGGTTCTGTGTGGACGTGTGTTGTTACTTCTCTCGGTGGGCACCTAGGGGTGAGTTGCCAAGTCAGACAGTGATTCTGTGTACCAGACTGCCCCACAGCACTGCCGCACTGCATGTTGCCACCAGCCAGCACAGCGTTCTGATGTCTCCCCGTCCCCGAGTGTGTGGAGTCTGTCTGCTCTGCACTGGGGCTTCTCTGGTCCAACTGGCCCCTCTGTCCCCACGCTCAGCGTCTGTTTCACCAGCTGTGTAAAATGACCTGAACCAGGCCTCTGCCCCCTCCGCCCCCACCATGCCCCTGGCACTGCTGGCCCTGGAGCCAGGTCACTCTCTGTGGGGGCGGCCCGGGCACTAGGTTATGCAGATCAGCTTTTCTGATCCCCACTCATCTCCAGACATGGCCCAGTGTCCCCTAGGGTCAGGACTGCCCAGGTGATACCACCAGGCCAGTGTGTCTACCAGGTCACTCTGCCTTAGCCCAAGGACACGGTATGCATGCCGGAGTTGGGCGGGAGCCTGGGCCGAGGTTGAGTGGCAGCCTGCAGGAGAAGGGAAGCCCGATCCAGACGCCTAGAACTTTCTGGCAGTGAGGTTGGGCTGCTCAAAGCCCCTCTGTTTGTGGCCCCTTGGTGCACTGGAGGGCGAGCACAGGTCACAGTGAACTGCCATGTCCCAGGAAGAATGACAAACCCACAGAAACTGGGAACGGGATGTGCCTGGAGTCAAGGTCTCAGGGGCCAAGGGATGCTCCCCGCGTGGCAGCATGGCTGCTTTTTATGCTTTCGGGTCAGAAGGGCTACAGGAAGGAGAGCTCCCTGAAACCTGGGGGTTCAGGAGGTAGCAGAGCGGGAAGTACTCAGAAGGGGATAGGACATGAAACAGGGAGGCACGCCAGGCGCAGGTGGCTGGCTGTGGCCTTCACAGCACAGAGAGTGGCACCCGGGCAATGAGGTGGCAGTGAGGTAGTCATGCCCTTAAGGGCTCCAGGGAGGGAAGGGCCTGCACACATCACCCAAGTGTCGTCCTAGACGTACAGGGACAGGGGAGGCACCCGTTGTTCAGGAAGCCTGAGGCCCTGAGCTGGTCCCCTCTTCCTGGTCGCTCCTTCCTTGTCCATACTACAGTCTAAGCAAAGAAAACGAAGGTAGGGACTCAGCTATCACAGATAATTACGTGTCCTCTGCGGTATGTGCCTGGCCCTCACTTCCTGTCTCGTGCACATCCCCTTCTGCACGTCTCCCCGTGAACTCCCTAGAGACCCCACCCAAAGAGTGGTAGCGGAGTGCCATGGGGACGACAGGCAGCTGTGGCCTGAGTGTGACCAGGTTTGGGCTTTGTGTGGGTTCTGTCCTGTCGCCCCTGAGACAGAGCTTACTGTTCCCCAATGTAGCAGAGGGGGTGGTAGGGCGTGACCCAGGCCAGCACCACAAGATGGTGCCACCTGCAGCCACTGCACCAGGGCCTTGTCCCCAGAAGCCAATGGGCGGCCAGCACGCCCCCATGTAGGTGCAGACAGGCCTCAGACAAGATTGTGCAGGCTTCTTAGGTGGTGTATGCCCTCCAAATTTACTGGGATGAAGTATGCCCTCCAAATTTACTTCCTCCTGCTGGAAATGGGGTCTTTGCAGACATCATCAGGATGGTAAAATGAGGTCCCACTGGCTTAAAGCCTGAATCCAGTGATGCGGTTTGGACAGAGAAGCTACGGGTCCCGCTCACCCCGGAGGGTGTTGGCCAGGTTGGGCCCTGGGGCTCCGAGGGAGCATGTGTCCCAGGCCACTCCTGGCTCTGCCAGTGCTGGCAACACCTGCCATTCTTTGGTTTGTAGACAGGTCACCCTACATCTGCCTCCGTTGTCATGTGGCCTTCTTATGTTCGTGTCCTCTTAATGAGGATAATCGTCACTGGGTCTAGGGCCCACTCATACAATCTGGGATGAGCATATTCTAGCATCCTTCACTTAATCACATCTGCAAAGACCCTTTTTCCAAATTCAGTGCTGTCCGCACTTCCCGGGGACATGGACATCTCTGTATAGAGGCCACCACCTAGCCCTGTGTAGTCGCTCTTAGCCACCGTGCGTGTGGCAGCATGTTCTCCCAGGTTACAGAAAGCCTGCAGGTGCAGGGGCAGGATGCCACCTGTTTGGATCCCCAGGGCTGTGATGCAGTGTCTCCCGTGCTGAGGCAATCAGGGCATGTCATGGGGCAGTTCTGTCCCCCGAGGGGCTGGCACTTTTTTAGTGAAACTCAGAACCACAAGTCCTGGGAATAGCCACCAGCCCGGCCCACTCATGCTGCCGGATCGGGGTTTCTGGAAAGAGGTGACAGTTCTCACTCTGTGTTTCAGATCCCAGGGAGGACCTAGGACCGGTGAGTTCCCCGCCGCCTCTGTGTCAGTGGCTGGCAAAAGGGTCCTGCCCAGGGCACATGACCACGATGTCCAGCCCCTTTCTGAAGCAGGTCTTCAACAAGGACAGGACCTTCCGCCCCAAGCGCAAGTTTGAGCCGGGCACCCAGCGCTTTGAGCTGCACAAGAAGGCACAGGCATCGCTGAATGCGGGGCTGGACCTCAAGCTAGCCGTGCAGCTGCCTGCTGGTGAGGACCTCCACGACTGGGTGGCCGTGCACGTGGTAGACTTCTTCAACCGTGTCAACCTCATCTACGGCACCATCAGTGACGGTTGCACCGAGCAGTCCTGTCCTGTCATGTCTGGCGGCCCCAAGTACGAGTACCGCTGGCAGGATGAGCACAGGTTCCGCAAGCCCACGGCACTGTCAGCCCCACGTTACATGGACCTGCTGATGGACTGGATCGAGGCGCAGATCAACAATGAGGAGCTCTTCCCCACCAGCGTTGGTGAGTTGGCGGCTAGCGGGCAGATGGGCAGAGAGGGGTCACAGGCCATGAGGCCTCCCATTAGCATGCATAGGCTGTCAGCATCTGCTTCGTTCACAGGGCTGTACAGCCATTTTTCTGTCTTATTCCAGAGCCTTCCATCACCCCTAAAAGCAGCCCCACCTCCCCCACCCCTCCCCCGCAGCCCCTGACTCCCACTCACCTATGTTCTTCTGTCTGTGGACATGCCTATTCTGGACGTGTCACATCAGTGGAGTCACACACCGTGTGGTGGAGCATTGTGTGTCCAGGGTCTGTCCATGTCATGGCGTATGTCAGCACCTCCCCACTTTCCATGGCCAAGTGACACCCGCCCCCCACCGTGTAGACAGGCCATGGTTTTAAGTTAAGGCTCCTTTGCATCAGAAGATTGTTCTGGATTATGCAGATAAACCTTAAATGTTATCCCAAGGGTTCTTATGAGGGTAGGCGGGGAGACATTGGGCGCACGGAAGAGAGGGGATGTGACAGCCAAAGGAAGAAGAGGTCGTGAGCTTCTGGAGGAGACAGGATCGGACTGCCCTGGAGCCTCCAGAAGGAAGCGGCCCAGCCTGCACCTGGGCCTCAGCCTACGGGCGCAGCATGGGACCTCTGGCATCTGGGGCTGAGGGACACATATGAGCAGTGTCAGGCACTAAGGAGCAGGACTTGTACAGCAGCCCCTGGACTGCCACTTGGAGGCCCTTCTCACTTCACCATTGGTATCAGCAAGCTTCACGGAAAATGGTGAACAGGTCCTGGGCCCATGTCCTTGGGTGTCTCAGCCCGGCTCCAGGTCACCAGTTGAGTGTCTCGCCCCTCTGGACCTACTTGGCCATTCATACCAGGACAGATGGATGCTGGCAGTGGCTTTCGGGAGCCCTCTGAAAAGAGTCTATCCCAGAGTAGACACTTTCCCGGGTTTTTTGGGGGTCCCCCATCAGGTACTGAGGCTGTGCTATGACCTTGGAGCATGTCTGCACATGCTCCCTGCTGGGACCCCTACAGTTCAACAGCTCCCGGGGGTCCTTGTCCTAAACTTAGATGCTGAGCACCTGGTCAGCTCCTTGCCTATGGAATTCCAGCAGTTTTACCAAAGAGGAAACTGATAGGAAATAGAGGGAAAGTGAACTTTGCACATGCCACATGGCCACCCAGCCAGGAGTCTGAGGCCACACCACCGACTTCAGACACACGGCCGGATTCCGGAGTCACTGCTGCTTCCCCTGGGCCCTGCCTGGGCCAGGCCTCCCCATCCATCGCCAGCCATGCAGTGGGGTACAACGCTGAGCAGGACCGCGGTGCCTCTGCTTCTTGCCCGAAGCACTTCCAGACTGAGCCTGCCAAGTGCTCCTTGGGAGATTTGTGGCTGAGCAAGGGAAGGATGGGGCACTGACGCCTGTGCATCCTCTCAGGCCCGAGCACCAGTCCTTGACCGCAGGCCAAGGCCAGCAGACTTCTCGTAAAGGACCAGACAGCAAATCTCTCCTGCTTTATGAGCCAGACAGTCTCTGTCTCAATCTCTCAGATCTGCTGTGTAGCCCAAAAACCGCCATAGACATGATGTAAACAAGTGGGATGGCCTAGGTCCCAATAAAGCTTTATTTACAAAGCTGGCCATGGGCCAGACTTTCTCCCCTGAGAGCGCCATTGCAAGCATGGCGCCACCACCCCAGTCCTGGAGATGCCATTTCTAGTGCTTGTCCTAGGCTGGGCTACCCTAAAGCACTTTCCCACCCTTGTGTCACCCAGGAGGGGGAGGGTTGGGCTCACGGCAGGCCCAGAGTCGCGGGCAGGTCTGGCGCTGAGCCAGGTGCTCCATTTTTACACCTTCCTCTGCCCGATGTTCTCTCTGACTCGTAATTGTATCACAAACCCTTAGTGCATGGGGACCACCACCCCCTTGAGGGGATTGCCCCGCCATGTGGCTTTCAAAGGCTTTCATGGATGGCACCTGTTCCCCCCACATCCCGTCAGATGGACGCCGGAGCCCGAGGCCTTACCAATACTGAAGGAACCTTCCACAGTATGAGGGCATTCACTGTGACATGGGAAACTTCACCAGCACCCAGTGCCACCAGCTCTCCCATAACGAGGCCGCTTGCCCTAGACAGGGCAGCAGGGCCAGCCTAGACCTGTCACATCTGTCCTCTAATTGGACATGTCTCAGACCCATGGCACACCCACACCCCAGTGGTGAGTGGCCATGTCGGCTGCCTGGGCTGGAGCTCAGGCCGGGCCTTGCTTCAGACGCTGCATCGTGAGCCCTTCTTGCCCACCCAGGCACCTTTGGGCCCTTCTCAGTCAGTTGCAGGCTCCGTGAGCATCGGACATGTGGCTGCGGACACCATCTCCTGGGAGCGTGTACATGGTGCACTACGGTTTTCCCATGGTCAGCAACGTCTGTGTGTCCCCTGGGCTGGGCCATCCCTCTGGTCCCGCACACCCAGCTGGTAGCACTGTTTGAATCTCACAAACACATGCTTTCCATCTGTCCTGTGGGACAAAGAGAACGTGATGTCTTGGGCATATGGCGATGTGAATGCCGAACGCCACCGGGCTGGCGCCCGGAGTGGCTCGGGTGGGGGTCTCGGTGCCCATGTGTTACCACAGTTGTAACAAATGAAGTCAAGCAGTAAATCCAAAATGGGAGATGTTGCAGCACAGTGCACATGAGCAGCAAGCCTGTGACAGGTGCATCAAATTGAACGGTATTGTGACAGCCTACCTGAGATGGAGAGAGGAAGCAAGCTGGCCAGTGGAGAATATTAAGTCAAAAAACGGATTTTTATGGGTGGTCCCATTCTATCAAGTAAAATAAATATTACTGGAAATGCACATGCGGTGAAGATAGAAGCCATGGCTGGACCCCGATGTGTAGACAGCGGCCCAGAGGTGGCGGATGTGACTGGTTCCAAGGAGGGCCCTGGCAGAGGCACAAGGAGTGGGTGGCTCCAGTGCATCCCCAGCCAAAGTTGGACCCCCGGCCCGAGCGGCTAATGTTGGGTGTCTTGGGAACAGGCTCTCCCCGCAGGCAGGTTCCCTTCCCGTTCCCCAGGCGTTGTTAAGCAGCTGAATGGTGGGTTTCCCCCAGCATTTCAGAGGGTTCCTTGGGGTGGTGGCAAGAAGCCCAGGATGGGGCCAGGAGGCCACAGGCCCTGGAGAAAGGGGCCCCTACCTGGGGACGGACCTCGTGGCCTCAGGCGGGCCCCAGGCCAGGCCCCTGAGCCCATCCTCCCCGCACAGGCACACCGTTCCCCAGGAACTTCCTGCCGGCAGTGAGGAAGATTCTGTCACGGCTGTTCCGTGTGTTTGTGCACGTCTACATTCACCACTTTGACCGTATTGCACACATGGGCTCTGAGGCGCACGTCAACACCTGCTACAAGCACTTCTACTACTTCGTCAGGGAGTTCGGCCTCATCGACACCAAGGAGCTGGAACCGCTGGTGAGTGGGCATCCCGGCCCTTCAGGTCTCTGCCCCCAGGTGGCGGTGACACCGCATGTGACCGTGTGTGATCGTGGCTAGATAGGCTGCTTCCTCTCCAGGGCCTGGTGCCTGAGACCTGCCCACTGGGCTGGTTTGGTTCTTTCTGCTTCCATCCTTATAGGAACGTGGGCCCATGTGGCACAAATGCCCTGGGTTTAGGGGCCACCAAGCCCACAGGGAGTAGGAGGAGCCAGGTCTGCAGAGACCTGGACCCATATGGAATGCACAGTGAGTGCACAGTAGGCTGGTGGCCCATGTTCCCAGTATCCCATCTCTTCTTCTTTCTCTCAGCCTGACCTGAAAGCAAGGGATGATTTTTTTGTTTTTAATTGAGGTGAAATTTACATAACTGAAAATTAACCACTGTGAACTGGATCATACAGTGGCCTTCCGTAAACTCTTAAGGCCATGGAACCAGCACTTGTCTGTTGCAGAACATTCCATCACCCCAGAGAAGCCCCAACCCCACCAGCCTCTAACACCCTCCTCCTCCTCAGCCTCCAGCATCCAGGAGTCTACTGTCTCTCTCTGTGGATGTCCCCAGTGGGTCACTGTTGACCCCACCAGGAAATGGGACAAGTCGAGTAGCAAGAAAGGCTCATGGGGGACCTGTCCCCATCACATGGGCTGTGACTTATCAGTGGTAGACACCCCACACTTCTCTGACTGCAGCACAGGGTTCCCCAGTTGCTTTGGGCTTTGAGCAGGACTTGTGGGGTGACAGTGTGGTGGGTGGTTGCCCCCCCAGCGAGCACCATGCAGGGTCCTTGCGGAGCTGGTGCTCAGGACCCCCATGGGCAGGAGCTCCGAAATGCTAGAGGGGGCCTGGGTTGCTCCTGGCACCCCCTGCCATCAGTTCAGGCCCCAGAAGGGACATTCTCTCACAGCTGAGAAAGTGCTGAAGCCATCTCATGTCGCTTTCTAATTTCTGCGTTGTCCCTTGCAGCCTCACCTATCAAAAAACGTTTTCCCCGAGTTAGAGCTGCTAGTGCACTGCTTGATGGGGAAGGGCTTTGCTCTGTGGTGCTGGAATGTTCTGGAATAAGGTGAAGGCGCGATTGCCCACCCTCATGGCCGTGAATGCTGTGGAATTGTTTCCTGCACGGCTGTTCAGTCATGTGACTCTCGCCAGCATATTCACCAGACACTGAAAACTGCAGTTGACACTTTGATCTGCTAGCCGTTTTGTCACTTAGTGCCATGATCCCGTCATTGCTCCCGTATCAGTGCCTAGTGTCTACTCTGGAGGCGGGTGGACAGTGAAGGTCATGGGTGCTGTGGCTAGGTGCTGGCCTGGCCAGCTGCACAGGGTTCCTGGGCGCCACCCCCCAGCCCTTTGCATTTATCAGCCACCTGTCCAGGACAGGCTTTGCAAGCTGGGGTCACCGGGGTGAGGGTCGCCCTACGAGTGTTCATCTTCGTGTCCAGGCTGCTTTCCAGAAGTTTCCTTTGGTGTCTGATTAAGTGTATGAAGCAGGAGCCAGTAAACGGGTTTTGTGAATAAAGTTTTATTGGCACAGTCAGCCATTCACCCATGGCAGCAGCTGCTTTCAGCACCCGGGCAGGTCGAGCGCTGACAGACACCGTCTGGCCCCTAGAGCAGACAGCGCAGCTTCTCTGGCTGCTTGCGGGGCTGCCACCCAGGCTGCTGCTGCCTGTTCCCCTCTCCGTGAGGCGTGGCCCTAAATTAGGGGTCCTCGATACACAGCCCCCAATTTTCCACATGTGTACACATTGTAGCCTCTTGTGATGACACCTGATATCTTGCTTGTTCTTAACAGAAAGAAATGACCGCCCGGATGTGCCACTGAGAGCCCCTTGGCACCCCCGTACCAAGGCAGTGCCAGGGGACACTTCAACCTAAGCGCCATCTCCCTGGAACATGGACTGTGTTTTCTGGCCCAGGGCTCAGTAACATTGGAACCATTAGACTGCGAGTCCTGTACCATTCCAGGCTCCACTGAATAGGGCGGCAAGCCGTCTCCCCGACTGCAGTGGCAGCAGCTGCAGGTCGTTGGGTCCTGTGCATGGGATGTGACCTCCCTGCGCCCACGCAGCTGTGCTTGGACTACTCTGATTCTGCACTGTGAGCAGCCAGAAGGACCCACCCCTCCTGTTCAGCACGTGCACTTGCCCCAGGGACTGGAGCTCGGCCTGAACCTCTTCCCCCCTCACCTTAGCACATGGGCTTTGGCCCTGCATCGCCTGTCTCTGCATGCCCCGGCTGCAGCCTAGGAGGGGACAGCCTGCAGGCTCCAGTCAGATAGGGCCCTGCCCCCACCAGCTTCCAGTATCAGTCACTGTCACGAGAGGTACGACATTTCGGACCCCGTCCTCTCCTGCCTTCTCTCTGTCCGTTTCCTACCTTCAGCTCCTCCAGAACGCCAGCTCATCCGTCTGGATCCAGACCCTGTGCCTGTACCCTGGGTTTCCTGGGGCCCCCCACAACCACCTACAGATTAAGGAGGAAAGTTCTCTGCTATAAGCAGTGAGTCCACGGCTTCGAGACATATGTCCCCGTATGAACAACACGAGGACCCTCCACAGAGCCTCCGGGTCTGGGCCTATTCACGAGACCAATGTCCCACCACCGTCTCCTCTCAGGACACTGGGAGTTGGGGCCACGTGGAAGCAACCCTAGGAAGCCTCTCACTGCCCAGGCCCCAGCCCCCGGCCCCTCTGCCCTGCCTTCTGGCTGGTACCTGCAGTGGCCTTTTTCCTGTAGCCCTTACCTCAACCATGCCCACCTTCAAGGACCTCGGATGTCCAGGGTGCTCATGGAAGATGGATGCTGTCACCCAACACCGAACAAATAAGATTCCCACAACCTCAGCCTGGCCCTCCAGGTACTACCAAGTTGGCTCTCACAGCCCTGGTCAGTCCTGCAGAGTACAGAACATTAGCCACTGGATGTAGCTCTTTTTAAATGCAAAACCACGACCAGACACCACAACCACTGTTCTCCCCAACTCTGGTCACCCACTCTTCCTGTCAGCCTGGCCAGGTAGGGGAAGGTGGCAGGGACTGTGGGCAGGGAGGGTCCCCTCCCCACCCTCCTGCGCCTATGGTTGTTACGCCACAAACATCAGAATAAACTGCCATTTTAGTACCCACTACTGCTGGTGGTCAATTCTCTTCCTGGCAGGGGGGCCTACTATTGGGGCTTATCACTACTGTTGTCCCTGGGGTGCTCTTGCCCCCAGGGAGCAAAGAAATCTCAAATGTCACAATGGACCAGATGTCTGAAAAAACACCCAAATATAGGAACAGATGCACAGAAAGGGTAAGGTTGGCAGATCATGGGTGTAGGGTGGGGACAGTGAGAGTAAATGTGTCAGAAGCAGGCAGGGCCTCTATCCTCTGCCTTCTCTGACAAACTGCTTCCCACACCCAGGAGCCCTGATCCTGACACCTTGCCTTTTTGTCATGTGAAAGGAAGTTCCAGAAAACGTTAGGCTGAGTGGGGACAAACAGAGGGGTGTCCCATTCCAACTGTGGCTGATCAACTCTGCAACCTTGAGCACTGGATGGCCACTCAAATTTTTTTCGTGTGATGAGTTGGAGCCGTTTCTTATTGTCAGGGCCCCTTTCAAATGTAAAGTGTCACGGTTCCAGGGCTAGTGGCATTTGGTCTTTGACCTTGCAGCCTGTGAGCTGGAACAAGGGGTGGACAAGGAGGATGATGGCACTGGCCACAGGGTGGGCCGGCCACCAGGAGCCACTAGTGCATGTGGCTTCCCGCCCCCAGAGGGCGCACTGGCTCTGAGGGAAGGGGAAGGCTGCTCCAGGCGGGTTTGACCTGCGTTGTCCTGTGTTGTTGGGAACACTGTCCAGAGAAGCCGTTTCCTCATCCTCGGACCTGCAAGTGTGCCAGGAGCATTTCAGGGCCCACCTAAGAGCTGGGAGCTGCCAGTGATCTTTGGGAAAACGAGCACCTGCAGACAGGTCACCTTAGTGACAAATTGTGCAGATGGGACTGAATCAAGCCCCCTGAGAGGGGACGACCCGGATTCTCAGGAGCTCAGCATCCTCACAGGGTCCTCATAAAGGAGAGACTCACAGAGACATGGACAAGGCTGCGCTGGAGGCTGTGAATGATGAGTGGGAAGAGGTTGTGAGCCAGGGGCACAGAGCCTCTAGAAGCTGGAAAAGGCCGGAGATGGCTCTCCCTGGAGCCTCGGGAAAGCCTGGCCCTACCTTTCTTGTGAGGCCCATGTGGGACCCCTGACCCCAGGACTGGAAATGAGAAATTTTCTTTAAGTCCCTATATTTGTGCTTAATTGTCACAGCAGCCATGGGACATTCATACTTTAGAAAGAGACGCTTTGCACACAGATGGCTTTTGAGCTCACTGACTTGAGCAACTGGAACATAGGAACTGGAGAGGCCATTTGAATGTTTTTGTACGTTTCTTTTTTATCACTTATCAAAACTAAAAAAATAAAAACAGAGAGGCCAACTTCCCAGTGACTGCTTCCAGTCACTTGTCCCAATAATACAGTTTGCCCCAAACCTTGTCCAACCAGGAGAGGTGATGGAGGCAGGTATTGCTGGCTACAAATGCAACCAAATGGGCAGCGGCAGAAAGAACCACCCGTGTCCAGCTCATACTAACTGGCCATGCTCCCTCCTGGCCACATGTGAAGGGCTGTCATTTGGGAGCGGCTGGAGATTTGTATCATCCCAGTGGTGTGACAAAGATGGCCAGAACCAGCCAGGGAGCCTAAAATAGACATTCTTCCAAGAACCCAGTGGGACCATCCCACAGGGTCAGGGGAGTTCCCACACCAGTACGGGCGTTGTCCTAGACCCTGCTGTCCGCTGGCACAGCCACTGGCCATGTGTGGTAGTTTCAATTCTAATTAAAGATTCATTAAGAGGAAAATCCCTCAGTTCACCAACCTAAAATAAGCCCCATCCCTATCAGCAGTCACCCCTCCCCCTCCCAGCCCCTGACAACCAGGAACCCACTTCCTGTCTCTGTGGACATGCCTGTTCTGGACATTTCATGTCAGTGGATTCACACAGTGTGTGGCCCGTGTGTCCAGTGTCTCTCACTGAGCGTCGTGTGTTCAAGGTCCATCCACATTGTGGCAAGTGTCAGTGCCTCCCTCGTTTTCATGGCCGAGTGATGACACTCCCCTGTGTGAACAGACACATTGTGTGTGTCCATCATCAGCCACTGGGCCTTTGGGTTGCGTCCACCTCTGGCCATCCTCAATCACATACAGAGTTTTATGCCAGGAGCTGCATTTTGCAGCCACTGTTTACACAGCACCTCCGCTGACCTTCTGATGCCAGCACCAATCACTACCCGGGGAGTGGGAAGTGGCATGTCCTTAGATATTTCTGGAGCAATCTGCCCTTCTTTCCTGACCAAAGACAGCAGATGAAAAACAAAACCAGCTGCTGTGCTCCGCCCCTCCCTACTGCAGGCCTCAGTCCCTGGGCAAGAATTCAGTTCCCAGGATGGCTGCCTGCCCTGGAAAACAGCCAGAAAACGCTCTGGCCACCAGCAGACAAAGCAGAGGCCACTCCATGAGCCCGCCAGGCTGGTGGGTTCTCATCATTCTGCTGCCGGACCTCGGGGGTCTGTGTGAGCTCTCATCAGAGGCTGGGGTTGGCCTGAAGCTCATGCCAGCCACACCTGGCCCCTTTGGCACCTTCTGGGAAAGAGGAGATGAAGTCAGCCATGCTTACCCCTGAGCCTCCAGCCCAGGACCCCAGCACTGACTGACCAAGTTGCTCGAAGCTTTTCCCTCTTGCCAGGCCCTGCCTGGTCTTAACTCAGCAACAAATGGCTTCAAAGCTGGCTAGGATTTTATAGCTAGGTCCCTGGTCAGTCATGATGCAGGGAGGTGGCCACAAGCCCAGGGTTCCAGCAGACACACTGCATGTTGTACCCTCTGTGTCTCCCAGCCTCTGCCCCATCTCTGTGACCCATCTTCCTGCCTGCTCCTTCAGCTCAGCACTGGAGGCCACCATGAGTTCTGACCACCCAGCGAGGCCAATGGAAGAACACATATTCTGCTAGGAGCTCTGCAGGAAAGGCCCAGAGTAGGCAGACCCGTCCCACCCTTTGTCAAGTGACAATCCTCATCCTTCAGTCCAGTCCCCAAAAGCCCCCACGGAGCTCTGCAGATGTGTCATAGCAGCAACAGAAGTCCCACGCACCTAAGGGTGAGGGCATGGTGGTTTCCTGGAGCTGCTGTGACAAATCACCAAAACCTGGTGGCTTAAAACCACACATATTTATCATCTCACAGTCCGGAGGCCTGGCTAAACCCGAGCATGAGAGCAGAGAGCAGACAATTGTGCGCGTTGCCCTTTAAAAGGAGCGTGGCTCTACTCGCGCGGCCCTGACAACAACAACCCCATTGGCTGGAGCGCAGGTCGCGACCACGCCTTTTACACAGTGCCTGGAATCCTATCGGCCCAGCGCCAGGGCCCCGCCTCCTATTCCTTGGGTCAGGCGCTGCGCCAGGTGCGTTGACGTAAATGCGTTGCCGGGGCAACCACTCTGGCGGGAGGTGCCAAGCGCAGGAGCCAGGGCGCAGGCGCGACCGCAGCAACTCCCCAAGGCTCGTGGCCCCGACACCGGAGTCCTCGGCGCCCTCGGGTCACCGCCCATCACCTCTGGGCAACCGCCTGCCCCGCTCGGCGTATGAAACAGAGAGGCCCTGGGGACGGAGCACCCGGGGGTGATCATGGTGTGGGAACCGGCTGAGCGCCGCGGACCGGGAGGGTTCAGAGGCTCCAGATCGCACGCCCGGCAGCGGATCGATCGGCCCGCGCATTTAGCAGCACAAGCAAATCCAGTCCTGGGGGAGGACTTTCCTGGAGCCCGGTCCCTGCGCTGGCCCCGTGGTTAGGGGGAACCCGGGTCTCTGGGCACAGCGGTTTCCTTGGCTCTGGGTGGATCAGCAGGTGTCAGGCCCAGCGGTCGGGCTTCCAGACCTTTCCTGCCCTCCCCACCCCCCACTCCCAACATTGCCCATGTCCTCCACACCATTGGGGCGGGGAGGAAGCCAGGTTTGCCTCTTCGGGGCCTGGCTGGACTCACCTGGCTTTGCTTATCTGCAAAATGGGAACTCTGGGTCCCACAGACATCAGTGCCTGTGTGAGTGAGCCTCCAGGGGGGTGGGGGGCTGTGACAAATTACCACAGATTTAGGGGTTCCTTAGACATTTTTTTCTGTAACAGTTCTGAAGGTCAGAAATCCAAAATGGGTGTCTCAGGGCTAAACCCAGGCGTGGCTAGGGCTGGGCCTTTCTGAGGCTCCAGGGAGAACTGTCTCCGGCCTTTTCCAGCTTCCAGAGGTGCTGCACCCAGTCTTTCTCTGACTGTGACCCTCCTGCCTCCCCCTTATGAGGACCCCATGAGGGCACTGAGTCCCCGGGGAACCCATGGTTGTCCCCCTCTCTGAGTCCTTTATCCCATGTGCAAAGTCCCTCAAGTATCTCATGAGGTCACACATCCACGGATCCAGGGACTGGGAAGGTTATGTCTTTGGGGGCCGTTACCCTGGCGTGACTTTCTACAGCGTAGAGCCAGCTCTGCCCTCTGCCTGGCCTAGAAGTGTCACTACCACATGCAGAAACTCAGTGCCACTCAAGGCCTGGGGCCCAGCCAGGTAGGGAGCTGCCCCAAGGAGGTGGCCTCTGACCCAGGCCTGGAGTCAGCCAGCATGGAGAGGCCCCTGGCTGACCCTGCCAGACACACGGCTTCCCCCACACCCATGTCCCTTTTCCTCCCGGCCACTAACACCCCTTCCACTCCACCTCTGTTCTCCCCTGGCTGCGTCCCTCCCAGGACCTGTGCATATGCCATGAAAGGCCCCACTCTACACAATGAGGGGCCCTTGTCTATGATGCCCCAGGTCACTGTTGGGGAGCAGGTCAGCTGGAAACGGGAGATCTGGCTCCTTCAAGAGCTACTCGGGTGTCCAGTGCCTTAGATGGGGAGAGGACAAATCAACTGTTCTGTCCTAGGTCACTGGGGCAGGGTAGTGGCCTATAGCCATCTACTAGGCCAGTCCTGTCCAACCTCTGGCTCTGCCGCCACCTCCCCTTTAGGGACTTTCAGTGGCTGACCCTCGGAAGGCAGGACATGCACAATGCTACCCCCTGTCACAGAGGGTGGGCCCCAAGCCTGCCGAGACACCCAGAGCCCCAAAGGCCGCAGGCTGGTAGCTGGGAGCTCCTGGCAACACCCACTACTGCTTTCCCTTCTCCCTGCTCCACCCCCATACTCCAGGAGGACAGGGGCCCTGGCTCTGTCCCCAGGACTGCTGAGCCACTGGAATGGAGTGAGCTGTGAGTCAGCTAGCAGGAAGGGACACTTACAGCCACTTGCATCAGACGTTCCTGCCTCGTGGCCCCTCAGTTAGAGGCCCCAGCCTGTGACCCTCACTTTTCTGAAAAACTCTTAGAACTTGTGGGACCTGCCCCTGGGGGGCCAGACAGGTGGGGACATGCAGTGGACCGCAGGGCAGACCAGCCCGGGTGCCAGCCCAGGACTCCAACTGCACCTGCCCCCTTGTGCCCACAGCCAGTCCTGCCCCCAATGCTGGCCCTGATTCTGACCCTTGGATCCGAGCTTAGATGCTGCACTGGGGTTTGAAGGCCATCCCTGTGCCCCCTCTGAGCCTCAAGTGCCTGGCTCTGAGCAGAGCAGGGAGGGCATGCAGCCTCTTGTCACCGGCACAGGCTTCTGGTCCCAGCACTGGCTCCACAGCACCCAGCGCCAGTACCATAGCACCCGACTCCACACATGGGCATCCGATGCTCTCATGTGTGCACACACCAGCAGGCAAGTGTTCAGGCCCCACACCCCACCCACTCCCACAGGGACATGCATTTGCCCTATGCAGTTCCGGCTCAGTCCTCCCCAGACGTGTGGGGTCACACAGACACACCCAAATCTGCTCGCACTCACTTGCATGCCAGCCTGGTGCCATTTTTTAATGTTGGGGGGAATGAGGTCTTTAATGTCACCCCCTGGTAAGGTTGCCAGATAAAATGCGGGCTGCCAATTGTATTTGCGTTTCCCGTAAGCAATGAATAATTGCTTGGGACACATGAGTGGGACGTACACTGGAAAGTTATTTGTCATTTCTCTGAAATTCAAATGCAACTGGCATCCTGTATCTTTACGTACTAAATCCGAGAGCCATATCCGCTGGTCAATGAGCCTCTGAGCTGCCCTGGGGCCCTCCAGTGCTGCCCAGGACATGAATTCTGCATGACTGAGCCCCTGGGGATGCCAAGGCTCCAGCTGCCAGCCCAGGTCAGAACAGATGCTCCCAGGTAGCTTGCCGCCTCCTGCCTCGGGGAAGCAGAGGCCTGGCAGTCAGGACCTGCCTGGTGTCTCTGGGGTTTTGGGGTGACTGCATGCACAGCACAGATGGAGAGCCATCCCACAGAAGCTGGATCCCTATGCCTTTGGCCCAAAGCTCTCCAAGCCCCCTCCAGGACTGAGGTGAGAGAGGCATTTATTGTCTGTTCCTCTTCTTCCTGGCAGTGCCTCCCAGGACCTCCCTACTCTGGGAGCCTCAGGCTGGCCCCTGGCCCCCCAAGGCAATCCTGAGTTCCCCTCCCAGGTTGTCTCCCCTGCCATCCTTTGTGGGGGATCCTTGTCCTGGGCCTGCCTGTCCTGCCCACCAGCCTTGCTTACTGTCACTGCCCCCGCCTACATGGAGGGAACCTACTACCTGCAAACCAGGAAGGCCTGAGAAGCAGGGGCTAGGCTTCCGACCTTACCTGTCTGGCAGGTAGGTCCCTTCCATCCAGGAGCAGGTCAGGTCTCCCTCTCAGAGGCAGGCAAGACGCCCCGGGGCTCCAGGAAACGTGAGTAGAGTGAGAAGGCCCAGTTGCACCCCCAGGTAACTTGCAGCCCTCCTTCCCTCCCCAGCCCCTAGGCTTCCCTCCTCTTGGAGCTGGGCCTGTAAACAGGGCCATCCTTCAGGAAGATGGCAGGTACTGGCTGTTTGGGGCTGGCAGCTGGCCCACAGCAAAACAGGGCTGTGCCCTGAGAGCCAGCAGGCAGGGCACAGAGGTCCCTCCCCTTCTGATTCCCACTAGCAGCACCCTCACCCTGCCCAGCATGGCCCAGGCTCCCAAAGATGCCTGCACCCAGGCCAGTCTCAGTGCTCAGCCTTGGTGCATCTATAAGCTAAGGGACCCCATGGATTGCCAGTTCCAACCAGGGGCTGGCAGAAGCAGGAAGGACCCTTTCCTCGAGCCTCTGGCCAGGTTGTGGCCCTGCTGACACCCTGACTTCAGACTCCGGCCTCCAGAATGTGAGTGCATAAATCTGTTGTTTAAAGCCACTGCATGCAAGGTACCTTGTTACAGCAGCGTCAGGTATTACACTTACACTACCCATATACACGGCGCGCGCACACACGTACACACATGTACAAACACTCAAACACACCCATTCTGTTCAGTAGCATCCAGTGAGCACTTCTCGTGTGTGTGCGGGTCATGTGCTGGGGCTGGACTGGCAGTGGACAGTTCCATGCTCTCATCCAGCTAACCTTCTAGGCAGGGGAAGAGGCCTATCTGTACCCACCCGTACCATCCAAAATACATGATGACCTGCAGGTGACCACATACACACAGGAGGCAGGGGTGGGAGTGGACAGCAATGTAAAGAGAGGGGTGGGAGGATGAGGAGAGACCCAAGTCTTCCCCTGGGCAGGCAGGTCTGGCAGCCCCACCCCAAGCACCTGGAGCTGATGCATGTGTCTACACACACACACACACACACACACACACACACAGTTTGCACACAGTGTACAGCAGGGGCTGGCCAGGGAGGTTCCTCCAAACTTCCTGGGGCTGGAGGAGGTCAGGCCTCACAGCTCCTTTGGCCAGAGCTGCAGCTTCCGGGACAGCACATAGAGGTGGCTGGCAGGAAAGGGAACGGCCCAGCTTTAGGTCAGTGGAGCCTCGTTGTGGGGTAGTTGGGGATGGGTGGCCAGAAGCCTCTGGAAGGACAAGCTTGGGCTGGAAGACAGGAAGGCATGTCCCGCCTGCAGACCTGTGCCCCGGGTGCCCAGAGCACGAGGTCTGACTTTGCTCCACTGCACTGTGGAGCAGGGGGCGGCCTGGCCCAGTAGAGGCTGAGTCCATCCGAGCCTGGCTCAGCAACGCAGCGGAAAAGGGGTTGTTTTATCTTAAGTCTTGGCACCCTCCCCCTTGGGCTTTTACCACATCCGTCCAGGAGTAAATGCTCCTTTGCAGGATTGAGGGAGGGTCCTTCACAGATAGTCAACATCCCTTACGGTAGTCCCCTTTCCCTGCCAACAATGGGATCAACTCTGGAGGGGCTCCCTGAGTGTCCCGGCGTGCCTGCAGGACAGCTGGGGCCAGGGTCTGCGAGCTGCAGGACGGAGCCGCCGCAGGTCGTAGAGCGGGGGCGTCGCCTAAAGTAGTGGAGGCGCCCTAGGCCCTGGCCCGCACACTGGGAGAGCTGCCAGAGGGCAGGGCCCTCTCCTGCTCTGTACCAGGGTCCCGCGGCCTGAGACAACCCCAACCTCAGCCGCCGACACCCTTCCCGTGTCCCGCGCCTGGAGCCCGGAGCGCCACACGGCGCAGGCGCACTCAGGCCCGGAGCTCCTTGCAGCTCCGTCCCCGACGCACGCCTGTGGGCGGGGAAGAAGGGCGGGGCATGCGTCGGGGGCGGGGCCTGGCCTGACCCATAAAGGCGGCGGTGGCGCGGTGCGCGCGACTCCTCTTGGCGGCGGCAGCAACCCGGGTTGGGGGCGTCCGCGGTGGCGGCGGCGGCGGTGCCGGCGGCCGCGTCGCTGTTCCCGGCGCGGTCCTCGCAGCGGGGTCTGGACTGCGCATCTCGGGCGACGGCGGCAACGGCGGCAGAACTGTGGTCCCGGCCCGAGCCCGACCCCGGTGAGTGCGGCCCCGCGACCCCGGCCCGACCCGGCCCAGCCCAGCCTCGATCTGGGCGCGGGGATCGAGCCCCACAGAGCCTCACCGCTTGAGCTTGGGCTCCCGTCGCGCCGGTCGTAGCCACTCAAGCCCTCCTTTGTCTGCTCCGGTCCGCAGGATCCCCTCTGCGGCCGCCCCCCGCCCACGGGCCGCCCCCCCGGGCCCTGCGTCCCCTCCCCCGCTGGCGGGGCCCGGACAGAAGATGGTGCAGAAGAAAACAGCCGAACTTCAGAGCTTCCACTGTTCGTTCAAGGTGAGGGCCAGATCGGTTTGTGGGGTGCCCGGGGCTGGACCACCCGAGTGGCCGGTGGGGGTTCGCACAGCCCGCCCGAGCTCGTGCCCACTCCCTGCCCTGTTCCTGGAGCTGCCCCGGCTTTGCTCGCCAGTGGAGTATCAGCGGCTCACAGTTTAGTTAATTTCCAGTGCCAGCACCGGGAGATCCCATGGGGGCTTTTCTCCAGGAACCCCAGGTGGTCTGGGGGCATCCTGCCAGCATGTCCCCTGCAAACCCCAGCCGATGTACAGTGCTGGGAGTTGAGCAGGCCCCACTCTTGTTCCCTAAGAGGGGTCTTTCTCCAGGTACTGTAAGCAGGGATTGAGACCGGATCTTGTCCTAGGTGGTGTGCAGAATGGGGGAGTTGATTAGATGCACTCCCAACCCTATACCTCCTAGACATCCCGGCCCAAGCGCTTTCCTGTCAGAATGAGAAGTTTTTGCAGTGGCCTCCCAGCTGCTGAGTCGTGGACTCAGATGAGCAAGTCTGGGGCGGTCAGGCAGGTGCTGGGTAGGGCCCCACGGGGCCTGGCCTAGGGGACGCGGTGATGTCAGCAGTGCCCCACCCCGCCTGCTGCGTTATGTAATGGCTGCCCTGGGCCTCCTTGGACAGGGACTTGTTGCCCGTAGAGGAGGCAGGACCTGGGGGGGCCGGGGAGCACCAGGGTGGGAGGAGCCAGCTGAGACTGTTGGGGGTAGAATTCTCAGGCCTTTCCAGCCAGGCCCCAGCCCACCCACACACCTGTCATCCTGGTTGCCCCTTGGCATCCAGATATCTGGGGCTAGGTGGGAGGGGGTGGACAGGAGACATCACTGGTGATGGTCTGTCACCTCCTGGGGCTGTGCCTGAGCTGAGACGGTCAGTGTGCAGGGCCCACTCTTGGCCAAAGCAAACTCAAACTCTCTGGATAGTTCCAGCCTACTCCTGCCAAGGCCTGCTGACTGGAGGCCCACAGCCAGCCCTGGGCCTGGCCCGCCCACACTGCTCAGGTCTGAAGGCTGGGCTTTGCAGGCTCCCGGAATGCCGAGGTGGGACTGTGGGGTTCCAGGGGAGGAAGAGTGATGCTGGACAGGGAATCTTGGCTCCAAGGAGGCTTCCAGGGTCCAGCTCTTCTGTGTCAGGGGCTTGGCCCAGTGTGTTGGGGCGGCGAGGCGGAGGGCCCATGAGTTTAAGGCAGCTTTCTCACATCCACGCTTCATCTTAATTACCCTTTTTTGTGGCCACCGTGGGGGTTCCTCCTCCCAGGTGGAAAGCCAGAGCCTTCTCAGAGCTCTGGTTGCTGTCCCCATGGAGCCAACCCCTCAGTGGGTAGGGGCAGGGTGGGTGGATGAGTGCTCCCTTCCTCCCCTCCCTGTCCTCCTGGGCCTCCTGGCAATTATCTACCTCTGTCCCAGCCTCAAAGGCCTTGGCCTTATACAAGGCTGCTGCCAGCCCTCCCGGGGGTCTTCTTTGCAGAATGCTGTTCTTCCTGGCGTCCTGTTTTTGGGGTATATGGGGTTTCTCCTGCCCCCAGCTGCCTGCCTTCCCTGGGCAGGGTCTGGCACTCTCACCCTGGTCTTGGGGGCTGCCCAGTGACCTTGAGCTGGTCCCCTCCTTAACAGGACTGGGTTCTTTGCTGGGCATTGGGTTTTTGAGGGGCACCCTCTTCAGGGTTTGTGGGGGGTAACCAGGACAGTGCAGGCTGTGGCCTTGGCAGAGGGCAACCCAGCATGCACACTGGAGCCATGGATGCCTCTCTTGTTAGTCTCCAGGGGACACGGCGGGACGGGAGAGGCAACAGCACAAGGCAGGGCAGGCAATCGTACCCCATTCCACAGAGGGGCAACTGAGGTAGAAAGGCATGGGCCTTGCACAGATGGGGCTGAGCCCAAGAGGCCGTGGGAGGACAGGCCGGGCAGCCATCTGGGAGCCCTGCCCTAGAGCCAGTGACTCACCCCCTCTGACAGCTTGGTGCCTTCAATCCCCAGCTGGCCATCCCCATTCTGCAGGTGAGCAGACCGAGGTGTTCACGGTGACTCACTCCTATCCCCACACCGTCACACCCCCTCCCTGGAGGCCCCAAGTACCTCGGCCTGTGGGTTTAAGGCCCAGGTCTTCATAATCAGGCAAAGCCAGGCTTTCTCTCTCTTGGCATAGGGACACAGGGTCGGGTCACCACAGTGGACTGCCCTGGCAGCGACAGGGCCTGAGCACTCTCCTCTTCTCCCCTGCAGGGGCAGAGTCCTTTTGAGCTGGCCTTCTGCCTAGAACAGGCCCACCCCGGGGAGACCACCTTCAGCCTGGAGTGCCCAGTCCGTCCTGGTGAGGAGCCTTCGGGGGTGGGGCGGGGCGGGGCAAGAGGGCTGGTGGGGTCTGAGAGCCTTGGGTGGCTGGTCTCACGTCTTTGCCCTGGCACAGACATGCCCACGAGCCAGCCCATTGACATTCCGGATGCCAAGAAGAGGAGCAAGAAGAAGAAGCGGTGCCGGGCCACAGACAGCTTCTCGGGCAGATTCGAAGGTGAGCGGGACAGGCAGGGCCAAGGGCGGCTGGGAAGTGATGGGGCCACCCAGGGTGGCTCTGACCAACCCCTGCTTTCCAGATGTCTACCAGCTACAGGAGGACGTGCTCGGGGAGGGTGCCCACGCCCGTGTGCAGACATGCGTCAACCTCATCACCAACCAGGAGTACGCTGTCAAGGTGAGTTTAGCACTGTCCCCTCCCTTTCTCTCCTCATCTGAGGTCTGGTGCTGGCCAGGGTTGTGGAAGGAAGGGAGCTGACTTTCTGGCTCCTGGACTAGCAACTGGGGAAAACCAGCATCTAAAAATGCCCCAGGCCCAGTGACCCAGGCTGCCCCTAGGAATCCCGTCAGCCTGGGCTGAGTCCCTAAGTCCAGGCAAGGCCATGAAGTGACCATGAGGGCCAGCCCTTTGTTAGGTGGCCAGGGACCTGGTGCCAGAGCAGCTGCTGAGAGCAGGTATTTGATGAGCTGATGCTCACCTTTTGGGTGTCCTCAGGCCAGACCCCAGGATGACAGGTGCTCCCCCACATGGGCTACAGGATGGAAAGGCCATGCCACACTTGGGGCCCAAGGGGCTCTGCATGGGGGATACCAGGACAGGCCCGAGAGCCCCCATGAGCCCCTGGGTGGTCTGGCCAGGTGGGCAGGCTGAGCACTCGAGAGGCCTCCAGGCTCCCTCCCCACCCTGTCCCTGGGCTGAGGGGCACAGGTGCTCCCTGGTGAGCGGGGCTGGCCAGAAGCCTCAGGCCCTGGTAGAAGTCCAATGACAAAGGCAGCTGTGGTCTCACTTCCAGGGGGCAGTGGGGTGATGGTGCTAGAGTTGGGAGCTGAGCGTTGAACGCTTGCACACCAAGCATATATCTGAGCGCCCTCCTCCAAGGAACCCTGCTGGGTGGCCTATGTTCTCTTACTCTGTGACAGACTGGGGAACGAAGGCTCAGCAGGGTGGGCAGCCTGAGTCACACTGTGCAGGACTTCCAGAGGAGCCAGCTGTCCTCCTGCTGTCTTCTCCATGGAGTAGGGTCCTAGCCAGCTTCCCAAAGGACAGGGCGAGGTTCAGTTTACTCCAGAGGGATGGGCCTGGGGGCGTGGTCTCCAGAGGCCTTGGAACCTGATTGCTGTGGCCCTCTTTGGGACAGGTGCTCAGCACTGGATGTGTGAGACTGGGCACAGGTCTAGGTCTTGTGTGCCTGCTGCAGGACCATGGCCCGTGGAGCACCACGTTTCCATCCCCAGGCCGTGGTAGGGGGACAGCCTGCCCACTTGCCTAGACAGGGGGCCCAGCGAGAGCCAGACGGCCCCTCCTCAGTGCACCTTTCTGTGAGCAAAAGTGGCCAGGGTCACATGTGGTGGATGGGCCGAGACACTTGAGTCCTTGATGGTTCCGGGTGTCACAGGGATGTAGGTGCAAAGGTGCGGGCTGGCTTTCTGAGGGTCTGGGAGGCTGTGTCTGCTGGTGGGTGAGAGGCCAGTCTGGGCTGGCCTGAAATACCTGGCTCACGGGCCTTGGGGACATCTACCCAGACTGGTGTGGAGCTGGGCAGGCAGGGAAGGCTTGGCTGACAGCCAGGTTCCCTGTGGCCCCTCCAGTCCTCTGGGAGGTGTGGGAGCCGGCACAGTGGCCACCGGTCTCCTGGTTGAAGGTGTGCAGGCGGAGGGAAGCCACTCAGCCTGACGGACCATGAAATCTGAAGATATGTTTTGTGGGGGCCCCAGGCCCCAAATAGACCCCGATGCCTGTGAGGGGGCCTGGCCCCTCGTCACCGCCTTTCCCACTGTACTTGCCCTTCCCTGGTACTGCTTGGGAAACCCGTTGCCCCAGCTTGTGCTGGTGCAGCACCTCGACTTCTGGCAAATTATGGGTCCCCACGGGAGCGCTGTGCCTTCGGGTTCAGAGGGCTCTGCTCCGGCAGAGCGGCCGGTGCAGGACAGGGGCACATCTGGCGGGGCCCTCGGGCACTGGCGGGTATGGTCACACAGTGGGTGTAACCCCTGACTCTTCTTTCAGATCATCGAGAAGCAGCCTGGTCACATCCGGAGCCGGGTGTTCCGGGAGGTGGAGATGCTCTACCAGTGCCAAGGACACAGGTAGCAGGGCCGCCCCGCCACCTCACTGGGCCCCAAACCACCTCTGGGTGCCTGTCCACCCCCAGTGAGCGTTTCAGGAGCACCTGCTGTGCCAGGCCCTTTACTGGGTGCTGGGGTTTGACCTGCTATCGGGCCGGTAGTCCATGCAGGGTGAGGTGGGAGCAGGCCTGGGGCCTGAGTGCAGCCTTCCTGTGGGCAGGTGGGGGTGGGAGGGCATCCCCTTCTGGCCTGGGTGTGCACTGGTGCCTCAGGTAGTCTCACTCCTGTCTTGCCCCCCACCCCAGGAACGTTCTAGAGCTGATTGAGTTCTTCGAGGAGGAGGACCGTTTCTACCTGGTGTTTGAGAAGATGCGGGGTGGTACGTGGGGCCTGGGAGACAGGTCAGCTGGGTCCTAAAGGGCCACCAGGGGAGACCTTTCAGAGGGCCATGCACATCAGAGAGGGCTCATGTAGTCAGAGTTTCTTGTCCACATAGCAGTTCAGGTTGAAGACTTTGGGCTCAAGAAGGCTGAGTTGGGGGCTTCTGTGCCAGGTAGGGTGGGTGCTGAGCTGTGGCCTGAGCACACAGGTGACCCTTACATCTTCTGTATTCTCCCTCCCCATGGCCAGGCTCCATCCTGAGCCACATCCACAAGCGCCGTCATTTTAACGAGCTGGAGGCCAGTGTGGTGGTGCAGGATGTGGCCAGTGCCCTGGATTTCCTGCACAACAAAGGTGGGTAGTGAGCCTGGCTGCTTTGTGTGCTGCCCACCTCTTGCCAGACCCCTGGCCCGCTGGGTGTCCAGCCTTGCTCCCCAGACGCCGGGAAGACGGCCCTCCCCACCAACCCACCCGCGTGGTTCTCCCTGCAGGCATCGCCCACAGGGACCTGAAGCCTGAGAACATTCTCTGTGAACACCCCAACCAGGTGAGGGGTGCAGCGGGGCACCTGGAGCCAAGTGCAGCCTGTGGGACCCCCAGGCCCAGGACTCCACCTCACTGCTCTCTCCACACCCCTGCCAGGTTTCCCCTGTGAAGATCTGTGACTTTGATTTGGGCAGTGGCATCAAACTCAATGGAGACTGCTCCCCCATTTCCACTCCAGAACTGCTTACTCCGGTGAGGGCTGAGGTCAGGGCCCTCCTCCGCACCCCAGCCCCATGGGATGTGGGGCGGGGCCCTGGTTTTCGGAACCCCAAGTGCAGGGGGAGGGTGCTGCAGCCGTGGAACTGGGGCTTCCACTTAGCAACAGCCACGGGTTGGCCGTCTGGGGTTCCTGGCACCTGTTGATGGGGCAGGGCGGGGGCGGAGCCACGGTCAGGTGGGGGCGGGGTGGTGCGCCACTGCCTGTGGTTGGTGGCAGCAGGCCAGTTGGGCACAGCTGTGTGGCTCAGCTCAGGTGACAGGGCGGTCCCGCGACTCACGTGACTCCGGGAAGTCCCACTGTGCAGCGCCCTTCCCCCTCCAGTTCCCCACCTGACCCCTGCCCTCACCCGCAGTGCGGCTCCGCCGAGTACATGGCCCCCGAGGTGGTGGAGGCTTTCAGCGAGGAGGCCAGCATCTACGACAAGCGCTGCGACCTTTGGAGCCTTGGCGTCATCCTCTACATCCTGCTCAGTGGCTACCCGCCCTTTGTGGGCCACTGTGGCAGTGACTGTGGCTGGGACCGTGGGGAGGCCTGCCCAGCCTGCCAGGTACGCCCACCCCACTGCCCCCAGCCGCAGTGAGCTGACCTGACCTTCCTGGGTTATCATAGACAAGCAACTGGGTCAGGGAGCTGAAGCGGGGTGGTCTGTGGTTTGGGGTGACTGGGATTAATCCTGCTGCCTGCGGCTCAAGGCTCAGGACTCAGGCTCTGGAGCCCCATGCATCCAGGCCCCACTTAGGCAGAGCCCACTGGACGCCTCCACGGCCTGCAGCCCCAAATCTTTGTTCTTGCCTTCTGTGGCCCCTCAGCCCCCCCCCCTCCCACCCTGCCGGCTAACCCCAGAACACTGAGCCCTCCCACCCCGCTGTCTAGGTGGCCAGTCCTGGTTCTTGGCACCTGGGCCCCAAGCCACAGGTCAAGACATGGTTGGGCAGTGGTCCTCGGCAGAACCTATTGCTTAGCAGTGTCACAGCCCTTTGGGTCCACGCTTGCTCTGTGAGTATGGGGCCTGTGGCCAACCCCCTTCCCTCATGTGTGCTCCCCAGAACATGCTGTTCGAGAGCATCCAGGAGGGCAAGTACGAGTTCCCCGAGAAAGACTGGGCCCACATCTCCGTCGCCGCCAAAGACCTCATCTCAAAGCTCCTGGTGCGTGACGCCAAGCAGAGGCTGAGTGCCGCGCAGGTCCTGCAGCACCCCTGGGTGCAGGGGGTGAGTGCCCGCTCGCCGAGGGTGGCTCAGATCTTGTGTTTGAGAATCCTCTGAGGGTCCAGGCACAGCTGCTGGCCAGGGCTAGCTGGGTGGGGGCTGCGGGAGCTTCTATGTAGTGAATCTGGGCTCCTGCCCAGAGCCCTAGGGCGTCTCCCCACCTGGCACAGCAGCAGACGGAGGTCAATCAGCAGGCAAGGAGGTGGGTGGCTAGCCTCGGGCAAGGCTCTGTCCCCACTGATTCTGAAAGAGCCTGACATTTCTCCCGGCCAGTGGTCGCCTGAGCAAAGAGCCTTGTGGGGAGCAAGGACTGCCTGCTAGATAAAAGCCATTGTAGGGGCTCTGCATTCCTATGGGAGTGTCAGGAGCCACATGGCTTGAGAAGGGGAGAGTCTGGTGAGCAGGCCTAAAGTGCCATCAGTCCCCTGTAACATCCCCTTCCGCCAGACTGCCTCAGCTCCCAGGTGCGTGACCCCCAAAACCTCGGTGGTGTCATGACCAGCTGAGAACCTGGGAGGGTTTCCCCAGGGAGTGCTGGCTGTCAGCCCCGCCTCTCCTGTCTCCTGCAGTGTGCCCCGGAGAACACCCTGCCCACACCCATGGTTCTGCAGAGGTGAGACCTGCAGGGTCCTTGGGCCCGGGTGGGGGAGCCTTTGGTGTTGGAGGGTTTGAAATGTTCAGGTGTTTGGAACAAAGTAAACGTTTGGTCGTGGGGGTGCCGTTCAGGTGCTGCGTCTTCGTACCTGGTGACAGATGGACTTCCTAGCTGGAGTCCTAGCCCCTTCTCCAGGATACTGCACAGACCCTGGGGTCCCAAGAGAAGCAGGGGTGCACCTGGTAAGCCCCCTTTCTCTCCTTGGTGACCGCCTTACCCTGTCCCCAGGAACAGCTGTGCCAAAGACCTCACGTCCTTTGCTGCTGAGGCCATCGCCATGAACCGGCAGCTGGCCCAGCGTGAGGAGGACGCACTGGAGGAGGCCGGACAGGGCCAGCCTGTGGTCATCTGTGCCACCTCACACTGCCTGCGGCTGTCCCCGCCTTCCCAGTCGGAGCTGGCCCAGCGGCGGCAGCGAGCCAGCCTGTCTGCAGCTCCGGTGGTGCTTGTGGGCGACCATGCATAACCCCCACCCCTTCCTCTGTACATAGGTCGTTCCCTCCCCTCTCAGAGCTAAAGATTTTTTTAAGCTATTACCAGCCAGTGACCAGCGGGCTGTGCTCCCCCCAGCTGTGAGGCGCTCAGCTCAGCTGGGGGGTCTTTTTATATAAAAGTTCTTGCTGTTGGGTTTCTCCTTTTTCTGTCCCTACCCCGTGTTCCTCTCTGAACGGTGTTAAAAGCAGACAGGTGCCCAGGGAGGACAGAAGGCTCATGTGGCTGCCAGCCATGCTGCCCAGGCCCCACATACTGTGACCGGGCCGCCCACGGCCCCAGCCAACATGACTCAGGACAAGAGGGTGCCCCGTCTTCCAGAGTGTGGGGCTCACACCCTCCCCAGCCCTCGGTGTTCTCAAGGGCGGTGGACCTGCCCCTTCTTACCTCACCCCAGGGACAGCCAGGTGGCTGGTAGGAGCCTGGGCATGGGCAGGCAATGGACGGCTGCTCACTGGACCCCCTGCCAGCTGACAATCAGGGCCCCTGCGAACCTTGACCTTAAGCTGCAGCTGACCCAGGTGTGCACGCACTGCTCCCCCTTAGCCCTCTCCATTGGGCTCTGCCCACCCAGGAGTGGGCGCTGGAGGAAATGGGAGGGAGGGGCTGGACAGGCTCCTGTCAGCCAATGTGGGGGTACCACAGACTCCCCCACCTGGGCACCTGAGTGCCCCTTCTCAGGGCTCGGTCTGACCATGGCCACGTCCTGTGCCCCACTGCCCCCGGGTTGGCATGGCCAAAGCCCTGCCAGCCGGGGCTGCAGCTCAACTCCTCCGCCAAGGGCAGCATCCGCTCTGCCCACTTCAGGAATGTGGCTGCCCCAGCCCCTGCACCCTCCCTAGCATCCCAGTCAGACGTCACGTGACCCACTGGGCTCAGGGAGACGCTGACCCCCCTGTCGTCGGGTGGGAAACACTATGCAATACAGGTGTCCTCTTCCAGAGCTCACATGCTCCTGCCGTGGGCCTCGTCTCCCCACCCAGCCATCTGGCTTCTGGTTTGTCCTATTTCTTTAGTTTCTTAAGAACAACAGTTGACTTCCTTCCCCTGTTCTCAAAGAATACTTGAATGTCGGGGGCCTCCTAGGTTGGGGCCCAGACACCATGTCTGAGCCCCCCGAGTCTTTTACAATCGCTACAGTTTGTGGTAGCGGGTGGGGGCTGATGCCCCTCCTTGTCCCTGCCCACCCGGTCTGTGGACTGGCCTCTCTAAAGGCCCTGGGTGGCAGCTGCCCCACTCGTACCTTGCCCATGTGGCTCCATGGCCACCCTACGGCTCTGCCTTTCATGGAGGAGAAATGGGCCACGGCCACTCCCCTGGCACTGAGCTTTGAGCGGCCTGGTCCCACATGACCGCCATCTGTCCCCTCCCCTGCATGGTGCGCCCTTACTGTGAATGAGCACGAGGGGCCCACAAGGGAGTGGGTGCCAGCGTTTCAGCTTAAGATGTGTAAAGAAGATGAAAAAGACGTTTTTTAAAAGTAGGGGGAAAACATCCAAGCACTTTAACTCCACTGCAGCACGTGGGCTGACACAGCTCAGAAGTTTTTCTTGACACCAACTATCAATGCCAGAATTTTGTATTCTGTTTTATAAGGATTTAATAAAACTCGTAAAAACGTGTGTGCGCCATATCTGTTCTGCTGCGTAGGAGTCTACCCTGAACCTTCAGGGCAGTGACACTGGATCAGGAGTCTGGCTGGGGTGGCAGGACGTGGGGGCTGGGGGCCAGCAGTCCCTGGTGGCCCATCCAGGGGTGGCCCTGGGAGCCTTGTGTGTTCAAAGTTCGTCCATGTGGCAGCAAATGTCAGTTCCTCCCTTCATGGCCAAGTGACCCTCCATCTGTGGACAGCCAAGTGTGCTCCATCTGTCCATGGACACAGATAGTCTCACTTCTGGCTGCTGTGAGTCATGCCACTGTGGCTGCCTGTGCAGGGTTTGTGGGCACTTATACCTTCCCTGGGTGGACAGCATGGAAGGGACATGAGCAGAGCACAGACCAGCCACTGTTCTCATGGGAGAGTTGTGATTGACACCATGAGCCCAAAGGAAGTGGTGAGCCACCGCCACCCTCACAGCCATCCCAGTGAGGGGTGACAGGCCTGGTGTGGGGTGATAACAGATCACAAAATGACAAATGCAAGCCCATTGAGGATGTGAGCCGCCAGCACCAGGGAACAGCCTGGAGAACGTCGAAGTCTACACCTGATAAGGTGTGGGGACCAGGATCCCCTGGGACCGTGGGAGCAGCAGGTCACCCCTCCTGCCTAGAAATCCAAGCTCAGCAGCAGAGACACCCCCCACCTGGCCCTTCAGGAGGAAATGGGCACCCTCGAGCCTTGCCCCTGCGTTTGTTCAGCCACCCAGACCCCCTCCTCTCATGCCCCATAGCCAAACTGCACCCCCTGGGTAGGCCCCTACCAACTCCAGCTCCCATGGCCCTCTCTCAATTTCCTATGTCTCTCCCTTGTCCCTTACACACCCTGGCATATGTGTGTTGGGGGAGGGTACATGCCACAGGCCAAGCCACCACTCTTCAGGTGGCACCAAGCCCTGTCCAGCTCTGCCAAGCTGACCGCTCCTTGCCCCCACCACCTCCAATTCCTGCAGCGAGCACAGCCTGTTCTCAGTCAGCTGTGGATCTTGTGTTGGTGGCTTCCTCAGTCCCGCCCTGCCACGTGTCCCTCCAGGAGCCGCAGGAAAATCCTGGAGCTGGAGCAGCCAGGAGCCTTTCCCTGGCTGGTCAGCAGCCCAGGCCCGCTGGGACCAGTGCCCACCTGGGTAAACAGGGATGCCAGCTCGGGCTCCCCAGCTTTCCGTGGGCATCAGCCACACATGCCCCAGCACAGGGCTGGGCAAGTGGGGCTGTCACCTGGATAAGGTGGGGATCTCGCTGTGCCATGGGGAGCTGGTCTCTGCTCCCTGTGATAGGACAGTGGCAGACATTGACTTTTGGTACTGATAAAAGAAATGGGCAGAAATACAGAAACCCCATGACAATCTTCAGTTTCTCTGTAAAGCCAAAACTTTTGAAAACTAATCTTATTTTAAAAAAATTAAGTCAGAGAAACCAGACACACAGGTCACGCGGTGTGTGACTCCACTGATGTGAAACATACAGAACAGGCGCATCCACGGGGACAGGAAGTGGGTTCACGGTTGTCAGGGGACAGGGAGGGGGAGGGGTGACCGCCAATGGGGACTGGGGTCAGGGCTTGTTGGAGGGTGGTGAGGAAGTCCCAGAACTGGAGGGAGGAGGTGCACATTAAATGGGTGACTTTCTTTCTGATTAAAAAAAGCTTGACAGGACTGAAGAGTCTGCTTCACAGGTTTCTCCTCCCCAGAGCTTAGAGACTTGTGCACGTTTCAGTCCTGTCATTGTCACTAATCCCAGTGATAAGCCCTCCCTGTACATCACCCCATCTCATTGTGTTTAATTCTCCTGCCTCCAGAGGAAGGCCAGGGACTCACTTGAAAGGAAGAGAAATGGTTTTAAAGAGAAGCAAGGTGGAGCGGGTCAACCTGAGAGGTCCCCCTCACTAGGTGAGCTGGGGGTCCCTAGGGGTCCCAGAGGCTCTGGGATCCAGGGTCCCAGGGTCCCAGGGAGCCCATGCCCATGGCCCTTGGGGATGCCTCTAATGGGATGCACATTCAAAGTGGCACCCACCCTGCAGAGTTATGGGTTTGAGCCCTGGTCACTCGTGGCCTGAGGTCATCAGCCCAGTGACTCAGCCCTGTCCAGCCTGTTATCCTTTATCATCAGCCACACCCCTATACCCCAGAACAGCTTTACTCCCTTGCCGGGGCCTGGTGCCAGGCAGGTGATGGCAGGAAACTCTCACAGCCACCCCAAGTCAGGGCCAGGGCCAGGGAGGGATGAGGGAGGAGACCCCCTTGCCTGGGCAGGCAATGTAGAGGGCACCAGAAAACACGCCAACAAGATGATACAATTTTGTAGTGGATATTGTAGGTTCACAGACAGTAGCAAGAAATAACATTTTGCCCAGTTTCCCCCAGTCATAACAATTTGCAAAACTCTATTACACTGTTACAACTGTGACGTGACGTGGACATTGTTACAGTGCATCTCATTGGGAGGTGTCCCCCACCACCTGCTCCCTGCTGTGTGCATGCAGGTCTCAAAGCAAAAAGTGTGCCTTCCACTCAGCCCACACTCTGTCCTCACCAGAAATGGAAGTGCACCAGACTGGACTGTCAGGCCTGGCACCTTCAGGAGGAAACTTCTGGAATAGTAGTCCTCCACTAGCACTAATACCACAGCCACCAGCCACATGTGGCTGCTGAGCACATGGCACATAGCCAATGCCATTGAGGGACAGAATACTTTGGTCACTTCATTTCGGTGAGTTAGATTAGCGCAGCTGGTGGGGCTGCTGGCTCTAGTGGTGAGGTGGGGATACCTGGCCCTGCCTGGCCTTAGTCTCGCCCCAAGTCTTTGGTTGGTCCCCAACTCTCATGTCCTCTGCCCACACATCCTGAGTCCTGGGCACACAGTTGATGCTCAAAACACACCCCTGGAGGGAGAGGCCAGGACTGGCTCCAGCCCGCAGCCAGGGGTGGGGACTGACACATGGGAGCGTGAGGGAAGGGGGCTTGGTGCCAGCCCCAGAAATATGAGGGGACCCCGCAGAGAGGAGCAGGCGGGGCAGAGCCATCTCCTCCATGCCACCAGCCACCAGCTGGCCAGGGCCAGCACCCTGCCTCACCAGCAAGGCGGGGCCACCCTTTTCCTGCATCCCTCCCCCACAAACCTGCCCTCCACTTGTCCCAAGTCCTGATGGGCGACCTGCTGGCAGCAGAGACACCTGGGGCATGCAGATGGTGCCAGCATCCTCACCACCCCTCCCCTCCCCATGCGATGGCTCCATGTTCCGCAGAGCTGGCCTCCAGCCCGTGTTGCACCAGATGCCAAGCCTTTCCCTACTCCCCGTGCTGCCTAGGGGGAGAGACAAGATGACTGACACCACCTCTGCCTGTGGGAGCCACTCCAGGGTTCGGTGTCCTCATTGATGTCATGTTGCGGGGGATCTGGGGTTTCTCATGTCCGGGGAGATCGATACAAGGAGGGAGAGAGCTGGGGGGCCCCTTGCCTTGGCTCGGACACCCCATTTGTCCTCCGGGCAGCTGCACAGTGTTTCCTGAATGCAGTGTGAAGTTCTGCCAGAACGTTCCAGCTCATTAAATATTCACTCCTGGGCAACCTTCCTGGACCCACGGCAGTTGCTCCCGAAGCTTGTAAAACCGGCTGGTGGCCCAGTACCCAGAATCTGCTTGCGGGGAACAGAACTTGCTCTGCTGAGTGGTGAGCAAGCTGATGCGTCAACCAGTGCCACCTGCTGCCTGTCGTGGGCCCTTCTGGCCACTTGATGAACCGTGGAGCCCCAGCTTGAGTGTTTATCCCAATGTCTTTCTTGAGCCAGGTTCCCCAAAAACAGACCTGCAACAAGGACCTGTGGGATCCTCCTTGGACTAGAGTCACATGACAATTCTCAGCCAGTCAGGGGCCTGGAGGTGAATCCAGGCCAAGCCCACAGGCACCACCTGTCTGGGGATACCGGGCCACTTGCAGGAGGTCTCCTCCTGGACCGAGGAGAAGGCCGGCTGACCCTGGTGAGTGTCGGCCAAGAGGAACCAAGTGGCACCGACCCACAGCTGATCTCGTGGGCACACTTCTGTCCTATGTGTGTGGGGGGAAGCCTCTTCCTCTGCCTGCTTACGTTCTACACCTGGGGCTTGCAAAGTAAACCGATGAAAGACATTTTCACGGGGGGAATAAGTAATTTTTAATTTTATCAATGAAACATATTGGTTTTTTATTTTAGGTACTTGGGGAGTTAGAGGAAGAAGTGAATGCCTAAGGAATGGTGAGGCTGGAGAGAGAGCTGATATGCCTCGTAATGGGGGGAGGGGATGGGGAGAGCAGATGAATTTTAGGAGTGACAGGTGGGCCCTTGCGAGAATGGATGGGAGATGATGCTTTGCAACAAGGTCTTTCTGGGAGTGGTGCCAACTCCACTTTTCTGGGAAGAGAAAATCATAGTGGATTGCAAGGCGGTTCTTATGAATGTTTGCTTCCGGGGGGCTCAACTTGGAGGCAGATAAGTGCTTTTGGGAACTCAAATGCCTTTGGCTCCATTCTTCTGCCAAAGTGGCACATTTGGGGGTGGCACGTCCTGGGCCCCTCTGGTTGCGTCCTCTCAGGCTTTTGAATGCCATCCAATGTTTATTTTCAACGTCAGGCATTTTGGGCGTGAATGACGTCCCTGTGCGCCTGCCCAGTGCTGGAGTTGGGGCAATGGGGTGGGGGGAAATTGTAGGACCTGTACAAGTTCTGGAGATGAAGGTAAATCCCTGAGATTGGCATGTCAACAGCGCCCTCTGGAGGCCTCTGCTGGCTTGGACAGGGCTAGGGGCCATTCAAGGACCCCTGGGTGGGACACACTGACACTTAAAGAATTACCACAAGAGACTTGGGGCAGGTGTTTGACCAGCAAACAGCGACGGGTCTTCTCTTGTCACCCCTGGGGCCGGGTGACCTCCGCTTCCAGCATCTGGGAAAAGATGCCGGCCCTGAAGGAAAAAGTGTGATATTATGCCAACTAAACTTGACTGAGATATAGGTTCCATATGGCAACCTGCACAGACCCTAAGTGCAGTGTGACGTGTGATTAACCGGGGGCCTCTGGCACACATACCCCAGCAAGGCCTAGAATGTTCCTGTGTCCCAGGAAGCCACTGTCCTAACTTCTGTCACCTAAGAATTTGTGCCCATTCCGGAAATTCATCTAGTTTGGACAACACAGAGGTCCTCAGCATCTGGCTAAAGAGCTGTGTGACTTTGCAAATGTGTGGTGCAAGGTAGGAAAGTTTGCATTGGGAGACATTTTAAACTTTTTCTTTGAAACGTAAAAACCTTGATTGACAGGTGCATTGCTCTTCTCCCTGGCTGAATGTGGAAGCGTGAGGCACTCAAAAAATAAAGAAAAATCATGTAAATTACACCTGGGGAGTAATTTAACTGGCATACCCACCATGGGCCCTAAAGATGGCGATTTGAAACAGCATGACCGTCAGGTGGCCCGCTTTTGTGTTTCATGCTGATTTTGTTTGAAGACACCTCGCTGCTGAGGAAGATGGCCAGTTTGGCCTCTCCTGAGGCACTGACACCGCAGAGAGAAACAACGGCAGGTGGTCCCCTTCTCTACCCACAGCTGACTCTGAGAAAGTGTAGACTACAAACTATAAGTGGTCTCAAATTTAGGGGCTTCTATGAAAAGCTTTTGATTTAAAATATAATCAAGAGTAGGGCATATTAAAATTGAATGTTTTTCTTACATTTCAGAATATTTCTGGTGTCTCGCTAAAAGAAATAAGTCTCAGAGATTTAAAAAGACATTTTGATTAATCTCCGTAGCAACAGGGCAGATATGACAAGACACAACCTCGTTTTCACCAGTTTTCATTTCTGCAAAGATTTGCACTTTTTTCATCAAAGTTGAAATGGCTAAAGCTTTCTGAAATCGGCATTATTTGTTAAAAAAGAGAATTCTACAAGTAGGTGAACTACTAATATTCTGACTGATGCCTTGTGAAACATCACTTGTGAAAACACTTTCATCGTGAAATATAATGCATGAAATCACTCGCCAGGCAAAGAGATAATTTAATGAGTTATTATGAAGCCAACATATGGCCACTGCCAGGACCTGAGACACCATCCCCCAGCCCCTGGCATCCCCAAGACCTACCTGGACCCAGCCCTCCTTCCCCCAGTGTAGTCAGTAACTTCCTAAATAAATCTAGTTTTGCCTCTTTTAAAAAATGACATAAGCAAAATTATACTGCGTGTATTCTTTTGTGTCTGGTTTATGTCAACTATTCCATGTAGCTGGATGTGTTGGTTTTCATAACGGTATATACCCCATGGGGTGAATATACCATAGCTTGGCTTGAGTTGTTTTCGGTTTGGGGCTATCACCAAAAAAAAAAAAAAAAAAAAAAAAGCTGCTGTGATACTGTCTGGTAATGCAGGCACATGTGTGTCATTAGGGTCACCCAGTGTGGCCCAGTTTTCAAGCCTGGCTGCTAAGCTGGCATTCGAGGGTTTCCAGGAACTCTTTACGAATGCTAGGTACAAGCCTTTTATCAGATGCCTGCGTTGCAAACAACTCCCTTGTCACTTGCCTTTTGCTCTCTTAGTGGATGGTATCTCTTGAACAGTCCTTAATTTTCATATAACCCAGTGTATATAATTTTTTCCCATTGTTGTCATGGGACCTATTCCAGACATCCTTACCACGTGGTCGTAAAAGTGGGATCCTACGTCATCTTTTACAGTGTTACTGCTTTATCTTTCCTATTTAGGTCTGTGGCTCTCCCCAAGTTGGCTTCCTGTATAGTGTGAGGTAGGGGCATGTGTCATGTTTTTTCAAAGTGACATCTAGTTGTCCCAGCATCACTTATTGATGAGACACTCCTTTCTCCCCTGCTCTGCACTACTCCTTCCCCCATATCTCGACCCTCTGGATGTACCTTGGCTTCCTAATCTGTCCATCCATCTGTCCTTCAGCCCCTTTTGAAATGACCGTGGCTATTGGAGAAGTCCCAGCAGCGAGATGGGACAAGATCACGTGTGATGAGAATCCAGCACGCACAATGGTTCTGTTCCTCACCAGTGACACATCTCAACATTGTCAACAACTTTGCCTGAATCCGTCATTTCATGAAGAGTCGCAGACTCTGGGCGATGTCCCCGCCTCTCCAGCCTTTAGGCCCAAAATCCCTCTGGCCTCAGACTGAAGTATGATGCTTCCTGGGGGGGCCCGAGCAGGCTGTGCGCATCTGAATCCAAACACACTGCTGTGGGCGGCTGCTGGGTCTCTCACGAAACCCTCAGACGCTGAACGGCAGAACTGAGATGTGGGAGTCCAAGCGCTATGATATACAGCAGCTTCTCGGAGGCCAGAAGGCTCCATGGAGAACTGAGACCTCCCAGACAACAGCCAGCACCCAGAGCCCTGCATGTCAGCGAAGCTGTCTTGGGCCTCCAGCCCAGCCCTCAAACCTCCAGGCACCTGTGGCCTCATAAACCAGTCCAGGCAAGATCAGTAGAGAAAATGCCCAGCCAACCCATCGAATCATGAAAATGATTGTCCACTCACTCTGTGGTCGGCAGAATGATTCCCAAGGTGTCTATGCCTTAGTCCTCAGAAGCTGTGACTATGCTACCTTGCAGAGCAAGGGGATTTTGCAGATCGGATGAAATTAAGGCTATTGAGATGGGAAATGATCCTGGATTCCCCAGGGGGCCTACTGTCATCACAAAGGTCCTTCCTTATACGAGAGAGGTGGCAGGGTCAAGTCAAAGAAGGAGACATGACTGCCAAAGCAAAAGTCAAACCGGGCACCGCTGCCACCTGTCGAAGCTGGAAGAGGCAGGAAATCGTTTTCCCCGAGCCTCCAGATGGCGCCATTCTTGCCCACACCTGGGTTTCAGCCCAATGGGATCCATTTCAGTGTCCTGCCCTCCAGAAGAATGCCATGATACATCTGTGTTGTTTAAAGCCGCGATGTTTGTGAAAATCTGTCACAGCAGCCAGAGGAAACCAGTAACACACTCCCAGAAAGTGGTCTTGTGTCCCTGCCCAGCCAGCTCTTGCCAGTGCTCGGAGCAAAGCTTCTAAGTCTCTGGGCGGTTTTGCCCCACACTTATCGAACCACTCACCAGGCAGCTGTTTATATACCTAATCACAGGGAGGCGAGAACAAAGTCACCTCCCTGTCTGTCATTAGCAAGAGATGTTCAAGGCCACACAGCTGGCTGGCTGGCTGGCTGTGGTCAGGTACACACCTGTAGCCCAGAGTAACAGAAAACCTGACACCGCTTGCTCACCTCCATAAAGATGTTTATTGCCTCACAGAAAAAACAACCCCAAGCTGGACCAGCCTCTGGGCTCGGGTGATCCCTGTTATTCCAGATCTCTCCATTTCTCCCCTTCGCCATCCCTGGGTTGTTGTGCAAAAACCTTACAGACCTGTCCTCTCATCTCGTTGGCCAGGACTGGTCACGAGCTGGGTCCGAGCTGATCTGCTAGCCAGCCATTTGCGCCATAACAGCTGCAGTGATGCTTGGTCCCGGTTTCCAGCCAGTGGTTCCATTAGAGCCTGTTGAGATTACTCTGACAGTCTGGACTTATATTTTATGTTGGCGGATAAAACGAATAAGAAATTACTCAAATTGTAACTAGGATCTTCAGAAACCTCTATGGTTCACCAAACAGTGAAAGAGAAGGGTAAAGTCATTTACAGAGCAGGGGTCTGCAAATGTTTTCTTAAAGGAACACGGAGCACATATTTTTAGCTTTGTCCACGATATGGTCTCTGAGGTAACTACTGCAAGGGGGCGGGTGGGGAGGGCAGCTTGGTTAATATGCAAACGAATGGCTGTGGCCTCATGTCAATAAAACTTTATTTAAAACAACAGGCGGTAGGCAGGGTCAGGAGTAGTGACTGAGGACACCTGTTAAGGTGTGTTGTGAGAGCTGAACTGAAAATGGCACCAATGAATTCTGTAACGATCTCCAAAACATATCACTTGCACATGACCGCTGAGGTAGCAATTAATTAGTTTTCTACCAGAAATTTGTGTGCAATAATTGGAGCAGCCTCCAATGGCCAAAGGCAGTCATCAATACATTTCCCCACTCCGAGGAAGGGGGCTCTTTGGGAAAGAGCTGGTTTTATGTTTTGGGGCAAAAAAATAAACAGTACAATATGGGCTGGAATATTTCATAGCAAGCAAGGCTGCTTCCCCAGGTTCTGGGGGTGTAGAAGGCACACAGGATCCCAGCTAACTCTTGTCCATTGTGATCACGGGTAATTAAAACTACTCATGTCTGATGCCAGGAATTTACAATTATACTCAAAAGGCAAGAATCAGGATTTTCATTCCTCATAAAACCGCTAGTACCATAGCCACGCCTTATTTTATTCGGATGAACCATTTTTCAGCATCCTTTTGCCAAATGACAGATATTCAGAGTGATCTCAACTATGTAAAAGGAGTCTACTCTTTGTAAAACACGACACAAAAACAGAACGAAACAAAACCACGAAGCAGAAATAAAGAAACGCCGAAGTGTTAACACTAGCTGTTCGTGGGACGACAGCGGATGTTTCCTTTTTCCCTGTGTTGGGCAGCTCCAAGTTCCTGCCCTTACTTTCCTCGCACGCACAGTGGGAGGTGGCGCTGGCCTGGGCTGGGGGCTGGGGGCTGGGGGCTGGGGGCTGGAGGCTGGAGGGCTGGGGGACTGCGTTCCCGCTACACGCAGCAGCAGCTCCCCGGCCTCAGTTTGCACCCCCTGTACGGTGGGGGCCTCTCTGCTGGGCAGGAGACCAGCAGGCCTGAGGGCGGGGTCCAAGGATTGGGGTTCAATGCCTGGAGCCCGGGGTCTCTGGCCTGCGCTCTAGGGCCTGAGACTGAGGATCTAGGCTCCGCTGTCCCAGGTCTGAGGGCCAGGGCTCCAGAGGGGCGAAGGGACTGGGATCCCCGTCGGAGGTCCAGGGCAGATCCAACGAGAGCGCTCCCAGGACCACGGGCTGGCGTCCGGGGTCCGGGCCGCCTGGCGCCCCTCCCATCACTCCTTTTCTCCTCCCTCCACCCCCCAGTGCTCCGTTCTGTCGCAATCTGTCCCTTCTCCCACCCCTCCCCTCCCCCGAACCCCTCGCCTCTCCCTCCCCGTCTCCCCCTACATCGCCCCGCCTTGTCCCTCTCCTCCGCTGTTGCCCCTCCCCGTCTCCCCTCCTTCCGTTGTCCCTGTCTCCTCCTCTCCTCTTCCTCGTCCCTTCGCGTCCCACCTCCGCGCCCCCCCACCCCCTCCGCTCCCTGTATCTCTCCATCTCCCCCTTCCTTGCTCCTCCCCTCCCCGTCATCTCCCTTCCCTCCCCTCCCTGTCGCCCTCCCCATCTCCTCTTCCCCGCTTCCTTGCTCCTCCCTGACGCGTCTCCCCCTCCCCGCCCCGTCTCCCCCGCCCCGCCTCTCCCTCCCCCGTTCCCCATCCGCGTCCCTCCCCCGCCCGCCCCGGGCGCCGCACCGACAAGATGGCGGCGGGTGGGAGCGGCGGCCGCGCGTCGTGCCCACCGGGGGTCGGTGCGGGCGCGGCGGGCGGCCCGGGTCCCAGCGCCAATGCTGCCCCCGTCGCCGGCAACGCGGCCGCCGCCGCCCCCCCGGCCCCCGCCACCCCTGGGGCGCCCCCGCCGGGCTCGGGGCCGGGCGCGCAGGCCGCGGCGGGCGGGGAGCGGGCGGCCGAGGAGCCGGGGGCGGCGGCGCTGCTGCGCGAGCCCGCGTACAACTGGCAGGCCACCAAGCCCACGGTGCAGGAGCGCTTCGCCTTCCTCTTCAACAACGAGGTGCTGTGCGACGTGCACTTCCTGGTGGGCAAGGGGCTCGGCGCGCAGCGCATCCCGGCGCACAGGTGGGCCGCGCCCGCTCGCGTCCCGGACCCCCAGACCCCCCAGGACCCCGGCCACCCTCCCCAGCCCCGTGGTCCTGCTAGGTCCCCATCTGTCCTGCAGCCCCCAGGCACTGGCTATCCCTGGCCCCGGGACCCCCGCCCCTCCACCTCCATCAGAGACTCCCACCCTGCCGCTGCAGCCAGAGACTCCAGGTCCTGCGACCCCCACCCGTCCCCTCTAGCCCCAGGCCCAGCCACCCTGCCCCAACAACCTCCTCCACTGAGTCCTCTCCTAGCTATGACCCCCCCACCCCACCCCAGATTCCTGCCTCATAAACCTAGGATCCCCTACTCCTGAACCACATGGCCCCCACAGTGACCCCTGATCCCTTGACCCTCTTCCAGCTTCGTGACCCCCAGCCCCTTGACTCTGCTCAATCTCTGACTCCCCCCCGCATCCCAACACCCTAGTCCCCTGACACCCGCAGACCCCTAACACTCCTAGCTCCGTGACCCTGCTCAATCGCTGACACTACCACCCCCTTACCGCGGCCCCTAGGCCTCTGGAAGAGAGGACTTTGTCAGTCCAGGCCCCATCTGGGTCCCTCTGACCATGCCCCCCATTGCACCTCTGGGACCTCGGTGGGGAAGGCTCCCTGGGCCTTTACGTGCTTGTGGAGCTGGGGGATTCTTGCCTCTGCTCGGAGGGTCCCCAGCCTGCTGTGAGAGTCCTCCCACCTCTGACCTGTGGCCTTTAACTTGTGCCTTCCAGATTCTTTTTTTTTTTTTTTTTTTTGGTTATTTATGCGCAGTAGGGTTTGGATTCCTGTCCGCGGAAGGTTCCAGGCTTGTGGCTAGTTCCCCGGAACCTCCCCCGGCTCCTCCCTCCCCTGTCCTCCATGTGCCCCCCACCCCCAAGCTTGGAGTAGAGTGCTAGTTGTTTTGCCACCTGTGAGTCCCTGGCGCCCCTGCCTCCCTCTGCCTGCTTGCTCCTAAATCCTGCGGAGGACCATGGGCTCACCCGCCCCTGATGGCAGGCAGCCCTCTGAGCACTAGGTTGGTGCCCATGGCTGGATGTCCCACTCGGTTGGGGGACCTCAGGGTTTCTGCTTGAGGGCAGTGAGGGACTCCTGTCTCAGGGGTGGGAGGCTGGGAGGCTGGGGGACCAAATGGGCCAGACAGTGGGGCGGGGCTCTCTGGACTGCAGTGACCTCCTTTGCTTTGAAGGGTGGGATTGGACAGATGCCACGGGAGAAGCCAGCTTGGTGGGGACAGCAGACGTGGGAAGCAGAGAGTTCAGTTTCTCTGGGGGAGACACGTCCAGGTGACGTGGTGAGGAGGTGGCTTGGCAAGTGAGGGAGAATGGGGAGCTGTGGCAGCGCTTTCCTGGACTCCTGACGCTAGCATCCTAGGGGAAAACAGGAGTGGTGTTGGAGGGGCTGAGGTGGATGCCCCGGAGAGATGGCCAGAGGTGTTGTGAGCCATGGGTCTGCCATGAGCAGGGGTCGCAGTGATGGTGGGCGGGGTGCCCGGGGTCAATGTGTGGATGAGGAGGAGGGCCGGCAGGAATGGCGGCAAGGAGCCACCCCTCATGGGGTCAGGGAGGCCACTGCTTCTGGTGCATCTTTAGCCCACCACCAGATTAGTGGGGCACTTTCTTGTGCTGGTGGCATCGTGAAGCCTGTGTCCCCAGGTGGCCCTCTGCCTGACTTCCGTGGCACACCGTGCGGGTCCCTGCACTCGTCAGTTGTCCCCCTGGGCCCCGAGAGCCCCCTAATCCCATGTGCTTAGTGTTGGGAGGATGTTGGGGGCCAGGCCAATGGCGCTTCTCGTCCCCTTGCACCACCCTGTGGATCACCTGGTCGAAGCTTCTAGTTCTTTTTTTTTCTTTCTAGCCTTTAGATTATTTCATATGGATTGTTAAAATTTTATGGGCAGTGGTCAGGTGGCTGACTGTCCCGTGAGCGACTCAGGGTTTGCTGTGCCTCAGTTTCCCTACCTGTGCACTGGACAGCCCACTGGACCCTGTGACCCCACCAGGTGCTCGTGGCAGTGACCCAGGGCTGCTTGAGGACCAGAGTGTGGTAAAGGCAGGGACCTGGCCCATGCTACAGGAGCGGCGAGTGACCACATGCACGCGTGTCTGATGGGGGGAGGCCTGGTCACAGGTGCCCACCCCCCGCTGGCCTTGTAACCACCCCCCTGGGGGCTTTGAGGACCCTTGTGAAGATCAGAGTGGAAAACAGGTCCCTCAGCCAAGGGGTCAAGGTCCACCTCCAGGTGATGTGTGCGTGTCAGGGACCCCTGGTAGGGTGTGACGGCATGGCCACCTCACCTGGGTGTGCTTATACCCCAAACCCACAAGCCCAGTGAGTAGTGGGTTAGTGTCTCCCAAAAGACAGGTTCCCATGCTTACCCCAGAACCCATGAATGGGAACTTTTTTGGAAAACAGACTTTGCAGGTATGATTAGGGGTCTCAAGATGGGCTCATTCTGGATTATCTGGGTGGCCCTAAATATAATGACAAGCGTCCTCATAAGAGCAGGCACCATGTGACGACAGAGGCAGAGACCGGGATGATGCGGCCACAAGCCCAGGGGCGCTGGAGTCCCCAGAGCTGGCTGAAGACGGCCCGGGGCCCTCTGGAGGGCACGGCCTGTGACCTTTCCTCGGGTGTGGCTGTCTGCACCTGAGCAGGTAGTTCTCTTGTTCAAGCCATCAATTTGCAGCCCCGGATGCCCATCTGTCCAGTTTGACCATGAGCAAACACCCAGCACACTGGATACCCCTGCGGGACCCCAGCCCGCACTCCCTGAGTGGGAAAACCAGGGCAGGCAGAGACACTGTTCCAGTTGGGGATGCCTAGGGGACGATGAGGTGCCAGGTGGGGTTCTGGATGGGGTCCTGGACAGAAAGAGGACGTTAGCACCAGAAATGGTGACATGGGAACAAGGTCTGAGGTGGCCTGTAGGAGGCAAAGTGGAGGGGGCTTATGTTAATTTCAAGGTGGGGTCTGGACCTTTGGCTCCCAGCCTGGTGTGGGGTCGTCCCAGCTGGGGCTCAGAGTGGCTCCTAAACTCAGTGCAGGGCAAAGTGGGGCATGTGTGACTGCAGAGGGGCTCTCCCTCTCTGGGCAAGCACCTGTCATATCCTGCTCCGTGGACTCTGCAGTCCCCCTCACCCTGCTTGCCATGAGTAGGGCTTTGCCTGTCTCCTTCCATCCTGCATTCCGAGTGCCCAGGAAAGGGCTGGCATGCAGTAAGTGCTCAATAAATGTACGTTGGCTAATCTGCTGGGTCAAGGGTGTGTGTTTTCAGTTCAGTGACACCTTTTTGAGTGATGGTGGCTCAGGGGTGTGTGTCGGGAATTACAGAAGTAGCTGTTCCTATCTTTTTGTGTGTTGAGACTTTTTCGGCCAGTCTGGCAAACACAGCGGGTCTTCCAGACTCAATCACAGTCTGTCCATCACTCCGCCCAGCAGCCACTGAAACATAGCGCTAACAGGACACTGTCTCTTTCCCTCTGGAACATCCTAGCTTGGCAGATGGGAGCCATGTGGCAAATACTTCCTGAGGACCAAGTAGTCTCTGTCCCAACAGCTTCATTTTGTTTCCGCAGTGCAAAAACAGTGACATGTAAATGAATGAGTGTGGCTGTGTGCCAATAAAACTTTATTTACAAGAGCAGGTGGTGGGCCGGACTGGGTCCCCACTCTGCACCCCGGCCTCATGGTTCCCTGCGGTCTTCAGAACCCATTTGTCAGGTGCTGAAGGAGTTTCACGGGGACTCAGTCTTGCCAGAGATGCCGGGCTGGGGAGACTGGGCTGGACTGTGTCTGGGGATGTGATCTCCGTCTCCATTTATTTGGGGCATTTGCATTGTATCCTTGTGAAAGTTGTGTGGTTTTTGTCACCATGTAGCTCTTGTGCGTGTTAGTGGCCCAGTCTTTGCTTAAGTGTTTTTCCTTCTGTCGAAAATTGTTCTTTGCTATGTTCCGCTGGTTCATGCCTAAAACCCGTGGTTTTGGAGGCACAGTTATTTCTATGGGGTTTGGACGATTTCTTTCTGAACACCCTCTAAGTATTCATACTTGCTCAGCTGGCTCTGTGCCCTGGTCCTATGCAGTAGACTCTAGGGAGCATTCTAGAATTGTGCTGTCCAGTATTGGGGACACGTGGCCACCAAGCTCTTGAATTGTGGCCGTCACAGCCAAGGACCTGAACCTTTAGTTTAATTTTAGTTTAAATGTGAATAGCTCTGAGTGGCCATTAGCAACCTTGCTGTGTGCTTTCTGTGGTTACATGCTGTCATCGAAGTTGGTTTCCACATTCTCATTGACCAGGTCACAGAGTTGGGTAGTGTGGACCAGTCCGCTTTGCTGGACTTGGGCTGGTTTCATCTGCTGGCCAGTTGTGTAGAGTTTATGAGAGTGCACCCACTGCCCCAAAAGGTCCCCACCCCCACCACGAGCCCCAGGCCGCCACTGACCCATCTGCTTTCTGTCGCTTCAGTTTTGCTATTTTTAGGAGTTTCAGGTCCTTGGGATGACCTGGGACGTGGCCTTGGCCTAGCTTCTCTCTCAGCATGGACTCTCAGGCTTGTCCTTGCCACCACGTGTCTCAGCAGCGTGTCTTAAAAAGTGCCTCTGTAGAGTTGTTGTCCTGCTGAGCAAGTATCGCTGTGTGCACGGCCACAGTCCATGCATTCCCCAGCAGTGGGTGTGCAGCCATTCCTGGTGCCTTGCTTTGGGGACAGCACTGCTCCGAGTAGCATGCACAGGGCCTTGCTGGGCAGATGTGCATGTGGCCCGGCTGGATTACAGGGTGACTTCCATGTGACATGGGGAGAAGCAACCAAGCCATCTTTCCTAGTGGCTGCCCCAGCCCCCAGCCCCCGTGGTGCCTGAGTCTGTCCCCCTTCCCTGGCTTCTGGAGGACTGTGGATGGGTGCTGTTACTTCTCCCAGAATGCTTGTCAGCTCCCCCCATCCCCCCACCCCCGCCCCATGGAGCTCCCTGGGGCCCCCTGGGGCCGGCCTCTTTGGTGGGAGGGAGAGCCTAATGAAAGAGCTCATTTCTTCTCTCAGTGTGTTTTCCATTTTGTCTGGTCACCAGTCGTTTCTGGTTGTTCGTACCTTTATGGGAAATAAGCTCCCCGTCCCGTCCCCTTAGTCCGTCGGCACAAAGCCGCCTTAGGATTCCTCTTCCTTCTCCTCTCCTGGTTTCGGTGACTGGTCCCTTTTCTGTTTCCTTGTTCCAGTTAAGCTAAAGTTTCCACTATGGACTTTTCTCCCCCAAAGAACAATGGTTTTGGCTTTGCAGGTTTTGTCTGTTTCCCATCCCAGTCTCCGTAATTCCTGCTACCGCTTTTATTTTCCCTCCTTCTCAGGGTTCGACTTGCTCTTTGTTCTTCAGTCTCCGGGGGCAGCTGTCCTTGTTGACCCCAGGCCTCTGTGTGTGATGGATTCTTGGTGTTTACGCCCCACTCCTTTAGCTGCAGCCCTCACGTTGGGATGCATCACGTCTGCCGTTACTAGTGTCCCGTCTGTGACCCCTGTCATCCGTTTCCAGATGTTTGGGGATTGCTGAGGTTTTTTTTGTTGTTGATTTTGGGCGTGAGCCCTCTACGTTTAGGGTGCTCAGGGTGCATTTTGCGGCCTTGCATGCAGGCTGCCCTGTGCAGCTGTCTGCGTGCCCCCAAGGGTATGTGCTGCTTCCGTTGCTGGCCTGAGGGGTCCGTGAAGGTCACTTTGATGAAGTTGGGGGCTGGTGTGGCTCAGCTCTGCCTTGTCCTTGCTGACGTCCTGGCTGCTCAGTCAGTGACTGTGTGTGTGGTGTGTAGATGCCAGCCGTGATCAGTGAGTTGTTTCTTTCCCCTTGGGCGCTGGCCCGTTCCCGTGTTCTGGGGCTCTTGCTAGCTGTGTGCATGTCTGTCACTGTTACCTGTGCCTGCGGCATGGATGGTATGGTCACACAACCGCCCCTTGTCTGTTGGGCCTGATGTAAAGGTGTCTCCTCTAGCTTGTCGAGGCCCATCTGTCTCCTCTGTGCCCTGCGTGGAAAGCAGTGGTGGGTGCCCTCGGCACCTTGTGCCAGGAGGCCCGTCTGCCCCATCTCTGGTGATGACCTTGAGACGGGCAGGGGTAGCCTTCCAGCCAGCCTCCCACCTAGGTTAGTCTGCGGCACTGTTTGGCAAACTTTAGTCTGTCACCTGATTTTGTTTTTTTTCCCCATGAATGTCACTTTTTCTTTTTTTTTTGGCATTTTATCTATTGTCCTTTTCAAGTCTACAGTACATCGCTTATTTACATAGTTTATGAAGCGATTCCCCTGATTACTCTATCCTCCCTCCAGCTCTCCACCCAGTCATTACATTACTTCTGACTGCGTTCCCTGTCCCGAGCTCCCCATCCCCATGACTGTCTATCAGCTAATAGTTCATACTTCTTTAACCCTTGACCCCATTCTCCCAGCCCCCACCCCTTCGCCTTTCTCCATCACTAGATTGTTCTCTGTCTCTGTGAGTCTATTTTTGATTAGTTTATTCTTTTCATTCCTTAGATTCTGCATGTAAGTGAAATCATATGGTATTTATCTTTCTCTGACTTATTTCATTCAGCATAATTACCTTTAGGTCCATCCAAGACGTTGCAAGTATTTTTAATGTTTGAGTCATATTCTATTGCATACATGAACCGTAACTTCTTTGTCCAGTCATCTGTCGATGGGCATTTAGGCTGCTTCCATGTCTTGGCCATTGTAAATTGTGCTGTCGTGAACATGGGGTGCATAGATCTTTACAAATTAGTGTTCCGGTTTTCTTTGGATAAATACCCAGAAGTACAATTGCTGGGTCAAAAGGTAGATCCATTTTTATTTTTCTGAGGCATGTCCACACTGTGTTCATAATGGCTGCTCCATTCGCAGTCCCACCAACAGGGCATGAGGCTCCCTTTTCTCCACGCCCTCACCAGCCTGTGTTTTCATTCATTGACGATGGCCGTTCGGACAGGCACAAGGTGAGATCTCACTGTGGTTTTGTTTACATGTCTCTGGTGATTAGTGACCCTAAGCATCTTTTCATATGTCTATTGGCCATCTGTGTGTCCTTTTTGGAGAAATATCTATTCAGGTCTTCTTCACATTAAAAAATTATGATAAAATGCACTTGACGTAAACTTGACCATCATAACCACTGTTAAAGGCACAGCTCAGCGGCCTTAGGCACATTCATGTCATGCAGCCATCCCCACTGTTCACCTCCAGAGCTTTCTCACTGTTCCACGCTGACACTCTGTCCCCATTACACACTCCCTTTCCTTCCCTCCCCCAGCCCCTGGCTCCACCATACTCTCTGTCTCTGAATCTTGACTCCTTGGGGACCTCCCGTGAGTGGGAGCACACAGGACATATCCTTCTGTGTCTGGCTGGTGTCACTGAGCACAGTGTCCCTCAGGCCCACCCCCGCTGCAGCAGGCGTCAGGATGCTTGACCTTTTCAGGGCTGAGTCGTACCCCACTGTCTGGAAGTACTTGCCTCATTCATGTGTCATCTGCCACCGGCCTCCACATCTCAGCTGCTGTGGACACCGCTATGTGGTTTCTGTGTGGACGTGTTTTCCTCTGGGGCAGACACCTGGGCATGCGGTGCTGCTTCAGGTGGTGGTTCCTGCGTCATCATCAGGAACCACCAGACTATCTCCTGTGGCAGCTGCACATCTGATGTTCCCACAGCCACCTGTGAGGGTCATTTTTCTACATCCTCGTCAACTCTTGTTATTGTCCATCCTCGTGGGTGAGGCGGTGTCAGCTTGTGGTTTTGATGTGTTTATCATTCTGTTAGCAGAGCTGGCAGAGGGGGGCATAGCAGACAGCCGAATAGGAGGCCTGAAGTGGGGGCTGGGGGCTCTGGTTTCCAGAGGATGGACCGAGCAAGGTGCCTGTCTTAGCCGAAACACGGAGACCCAAAGGCCAGGACAGCACGTGACTGGATGGCCAGGGGCCGGGGCTACAGGAGCCTTGGAGATGGGACTGACCCCTAAGATCTGGTGGCCTTTCTGGGACCTAGGGTCTGCCACCATGTCTGCCACCGAGGGCACCGAGGGTATGCGAGGTCCCTGACCATGCAGTGTTGGCCGTTTCTGACACAGGCCCAGCCCACGCAGAGGGGCAGACGTGGGCATCCATCTTCCTAGTTCTGTGGCCAGACCTCTGAGATCCAGGTGTCGTGGGGCCTTCCTGCCTGTCCCAGCCTCTCAGGACTTCAGTGTCCCTTGGCTCATGGCCTCATTGGCTCAGTCTCTGCCACTATTGTCACGTGGCACCTCCCTGTGTGTCTGGGTCCAAGTTCCCCTTGTGAGGACACTGTCACTGGGTCAGGGCCACCCCAGTGTGACCTCGTTTTAGCTAATTATACCTGCAAAGACCCTATTTCCAGGTGGACGTGAGTTTCCTCCATGACACTTGGTTGCCCACCTGGCCCTCAGTCTTCGGTTTGGCCCTTGGGGGGCAGTTGAATCCTGGGCCAGCTGAGCCAGGTGAGGGCCTGGCAGGGCTGGGGGGACATGTACCTCATGATGGAGGAGGAGGTGTGAGTTTGGGGGAGGGGGACCCAGCTGGGGTTTGCCGGGAGCGGTGGGGGGCCACCCGGGGCAGGGCTGGAAGTGCCACGTGGGGCTGGCTCTGCCTTGCCACTGGTGTCACCTGACTGCAGAGGTGTCTGAGCAGGGTGGTTGTCTAGAGCCCTGCGTTTGTCACGAAGTAGACCCTGGGCAGGGGGTGTGACACAGGGGCCTCACAGACCTGAGGGTGGGCAGCCCCATCCTGAGCATGGTCCCATGGGGTCTCTGGCTGGTGGGGAAGCTAGGGGCCCCTTAAAGCTAGTCCTTGCCCCCCGGGCCTTTTGCCTCCCGAACTAGGAGAGATGCGGCAGGTTTGGGAGTGGAGGAGGTAGCCGCAGCCCTGACACCCCTCTCCACAGACTCAGCCCGGCCCACATTTCCCTCCAGGCCCCCAAGGCTGGCCCCTTTCATGGCCCAGTGTCCTCCCTGTCCCATTCGGGCTGTCTACCCCCAGCCTGTGTCCACCCCCTCCATGAAGGGGGCCCCAGCGCCAAGAGAGTGGGGATGGAGTGGAGGGGGACGGATGGAAGGGGACTCTGGGCACAGTGTGTTGGTAACCCCTGACGGGAGTAGCCACCCCATGCCTCCGGTGGGGACACTTGACTCACAGCCCCCCTCCCCGAGCTCGGGTGACTGGAACAGGCAGGGTGCATGGAGGGTGGCCAGGCCTTCTCTTCACGCAGGTTTGTGCTGGCCGTGGGCAGCGCTGTCTTCGACGCCATGTTCAACGGTGGCATGGCCACCACATCTGCTGAGATCGAGCTGCCAGACGTGGAGCCGGCCGCCTTTCTGGCGCTGCTCAAGTAAGACCTGGCCTCACCGCTCAGGGCTTGGGGGGCTCAGGGAGGAAATGAGGACCTGGTGACATTGCTTCCAGAGCCTGGCTCTTCAGAAACTTTTAGAACTTGCTTCTGTGGCTAGGGGGCCTCTGGAGGCCCCCACCCCGTTTTAACTTTTGTATTTTTAACAGAGATGTAATTCACATGCTGAACAATCCGCTCATCTAAAGTGTGCAATTCAGTGGCCTTTAGTATATTCATAGAGCAGTGCTCTCAGCTCCCCAGAAAGGAAACCCGGGCCCCACCAGCAGCCCCCTTAGCCCTGGCACCCACTCACCTGCTCCCCTTCTCCGCACACACCTGTTCAGCATTGTTCATGTCAGTGGAATCACACCGTGTGGCCTCTGTGTCTGGCTACTCACTGAACATCATTTTTGGGGTCCATCCATGACTTGTGTAGGGTGTGTCCAGGCCCCTCATTTTGATCTTTGCTAGTCGACAGTTAAAGCACCACAAGGTAAGATTTGTAAATGCCACCTGTCTTTTTTCCTTTCAAGTTTCAGAACTTTTTCTCTAGTGAGCACCTGGGGAGGGGGGCTGTCATACAGTTGCAGAACACGGAGCCACCTTGGACAAGAGGCAAGGCTGGGGCATCGCGGCAGTGTGGCCTCTGTGGCGCCTGGGCCCTAGCTGTCCAGCGGGGTAACTCGGGAACGTCCACACCTTTCTCCTTGCCCAGTGGGCTTCCAGGACATGAGTGTTCCTCGCTGTGGGCGACTGAAGGTGGCCCCGAACACTTAAAACATCTCTTTGAACACAAAGTTTGCTCTCTTCCTCTCCATGACATAGGTGGCCCAGGCACATGCAGCATGAACATGGAGACACACACAGGACAGTGTGGCCTGGCCCCTCTGGGCCGGGGTCCCGTGTGTAGTGTGCTCATTCCTGCTTGTGACCCACGTTTGTTGGCAGGTGTCCTTGTGTTGGTGTCAGCCCCATAACCACTGACTCCGTTGGACATCGTAGGTGCTGTGGCCACCCAGCACCCTCTAGCCATAGCACTGAGGGACAAGCCCAGTCATGCAGCACTGCACCTTCTTTGGTGGTTCCCTCAGCCTGGGGCCGGTGGCTCTGTCTTCACTGGTCCCCTCGCCCCGTGACTGCAGAAGCAGCCGGAACAGTTTGTGGGCAGGACTGCGTGCCAGTAAAGCTTTATTCACAAAAGTGACAAAACCATACTAAGATGTCACTTCACACTAGGATGGCTATTACAAAAGTGAAAAAAGAAAAGGAAACCAGCAAGGCCATGGAGACATGAGGGCCCTCATGCCTGGCTAGGGGTGCAAAGCTGGGTGGCTGCTGTGGGGACGGTCTGTGGGTCCCTCAGAAATTAAATGGAGAGTAACTGTTCGACCCAGCAACTCCATGGCTGGGAGCCCAGGGGCACCGAGAGCCGGGTGCAGGCAGAACTGCCCCTAGCCCTCCACACAGCTGCAAGAAACGCCGTGGCCAGAAGGTGGACGCGATCTCAGTGTCCCTGGACAGGTGATGGACACAGTGAGGTCCCTCCAGACAGTGGAGTATGACTCAGCTCTGAAAAGGATGGGCATCTAGATCCTTGCTGCAGTGTGGGTGGACCTGGAGGACATTGTGCTCAGTGATATAAGCCAGACACAGAAGGACACGTCCTGTGTGACTCTACTCACAGGAGGTCCCTGAGGAGTCAGATTGAGAGAGAGAGTAGATGGTGGGTGACGGGCTTGGGGAGGGGAAGGAGTGTGTAATGGGGACAGGGGACAGCGTCAGTTTGGGACGACGAGAAAGTCCTGGAGGTGGATGGTGGGGACGGCTGCACGACATGTGAGTGTGCTTTAGGCCACTGAGCTTGTGCACTCACAGATGGTTAGGATGATACATTTAATGTGTGTTTTACCATAATTACAAAAATAAAAGTAATTTATTAAAAAAACTGAAACCAAAAATGGATAGCAGGTTGCAGTTTGGCAAACCCTGCCTTAGGGTAAGCTGTTTTGACAACTATGGCTGAGTCGCACTCTGCAGAGGGCCATTGCCTTGGTTTGTTGGGGCCTGTCCCACTGGCTGCCCATGCTGACATTGGGTGGATCACTCTGGGGGCTGCAGTGGGCAATGCGGGGTGTCGAGTGGCACTCCTGGCCTCCTGGGGCACAGTGTCTGCCTGCCCCATGGACTCCAGCTGCTAGGCTGTGTTTGGGCTCCTGGTGCACTGGGGCAGCCTGCACAGTGCTACATGTCCACCTGCCAGGCGCAAGGGTCCCACCCACGTCTAGACATGGGCAGTGTTGGGGGTTGCCTGCCCACGAGTGTCTACGGTTCAGGCTGGTGCTTCCAGTCCCTGAATTGCCTAGAGTTCCCTGAGCTTTGCGCTGGCCTGCTGCGTGGGTTGGGAGGTGTGGAAATGTCCTGTGTCCCTGGCCTTCATGGTGGCCTTCGGCCCTGGTGTCCCCCACGGGAAAGCAGACCTGTGGTGTAGACATGTTTCCCAGGTGGAGACTGGATGGTTTGGCCTTTCACTGGTTTTCACTGGTAACAGCCTTTGCGGGGTCCTGTCTGTGAGTCTGAGAAGAATAGGTGCTGCTTTCGGAACCTTCCCCAGGGCTGGGCCAGTGGATAGGGGCCAGTGTGGGTCCCTGCAGGTCTGACAGAGTGGAGCTGTGGCCCCTGCTCACAGCTGCTCACCTCGCCCAGGTTCCTCTACTCAGATGAGGTTCAGATTGGGCCCGAGACCGTCATGACCACGCTCTACACCGCCAAGAAGTATGCGGTGCCTGCACTGGAGGCGCACTGTGTGGAGTTCCTGAAGAAGAACCTGCGGGCGGACAATGCCTTCATGCTGCTGACACAGGTGGGAAGCAGGGAGTGGGGATGTTGGGGCGGGGAGAGGGGGTGGTGCTGGGGTGGGGTGTGGGGTGCTGGGGAAAGTGCTGGGGGTGGGGACTGCATGCAGGTGGGTGCTAGGGGGGCGGGGCAGGTGCCTGGGGGTGAGTGGGTGCTGGAGCAGGAGTGGCGTGCATGTGCGTGTGCGGAGTAGGGGGTTGGGGTGGCACACAGGCAGGTGGGGCGGCTCTCAGTCTCAGGTGTCTCTCAAGTTTTGCTCCAGGGAGAGGGCCCCGATCCACCTGCTATGCATGTGTCTCTGAGCAGCCTTGGCAGCTTGTCTTTGATCATTGGCTGCAAGTTTCTCGCTGGCCCTAATGTCGTTTTTCAGGGCTCAGGTGTGGTTAGAAAGGCGGTTGTCTTTGTTTCATTGAGGTCTGTTTGGGGCTCCGTGTGGTCAGTCAGGTTGCAGTGTGGGCCAGAGAGCCAGGAGGTACCTGGGCACAGTAGGGGCCCCCTCCCAGGACATTCTCAGTCCTCTCCAGACAAGTTGGATTTGCCAACCCCTTGTTGAGGCGGCACTTGGGCCTTGGGCCCTGACCTCACTGAGTTGCTTTGAAGGTCCAGAGTCCGGACTGTCATGTGGGGGGCTGCTCCCAGTCACCTGCTGAGGACTGTGGCCATGTGCGGTCCCCTAGCTAGGCCCTGGGCACAGCGGACACCCAGGCATTCTGGGCGGACTGAGTCCAGTTGTGCCTTCCCTGGCTCCCTACCCTGCACGGTTCCTATGCAGCAGTCTTGGGCACAGACTTCTGTGTCCCGCTGGTTGTCCATGGCCCTCTTGAGGGGCTTGGGCATCCCTGCCTGGGGTCAGCCCTGTCTGCTGTGCCTGCCCACAGCCTTAACTCTCTGGGTGCCATGGCGTTAGAGGGGGCCCTGGTGGGTGCTTCAGCCAGCCCATGGCTGCTGCCAGCCTGAAGCTGGGGAGTCGTGCCAGCCCCTCGCATGACAGCCCGTGGGCACCCAGGCCCTGAGACCTGAGGGCCGTGACTGGGTGTGAAGCGGGGAGCCAGCGGGCCAGGTGTTGATGTGCCGCCCTGTGCAGGCCCGCCTCTTCGACGAGCCGCAGCTGGCCAGCCTTTGCCTGGAGAACATCGACAAGAACACGGCCGACGCTATCGCTGCAGAGGGCTTCACGGATATTGACCGGGGTGAGGCCAGCGATGGGGGCCCTGCTGTCCTCTGGCGCAGTGGGCATGCCCTTGCCCCAGTGCAGGGGGTCTGCATGCATGGCCTCGCTGGCCACAGGCTCTACCTGGCCCACTTGACCCTGCTGCCGTCGGTAATGGGACGGACGACCAGTGCAGTCCAGAGCTGGTGTGACCTCATTCCCCAGCACAGGCAGAGGCTGTGCGTGCTGTGTGATGACCCCTGGCTGGGGCCGCGGCGTCCATGCTGATGCAGTCCATCCCCTGCAGACACACTGGTGGCTGTCCTGGAGCGGGACACGCTGGGCGTCCGCGAGGTGCGCCTGTTCAACGCCGTCGTCCGCTGGTCTGAGGCTGAGTGTCAGCGGCAGCAGCTGCAGGTGACACCTGAGAATAAGCGGAAGGTCCTGGGCGAGGCACTGGCCCTCATCCGCTTCCCACTGATGACAATTGAGGAGTTTGCGGCAGGTAAAGCCCGGGGCGCAGTGGAGGAGCACGACCTCCAAGGACACCGCCCGTAACCCCATAGCGTGTGTGGGCCAAGAATCCTGCCAAGAACCACGAGTATACCCCTCTGTGCCATGTTAACGGGAAGCGCAGATTGTGCAAAGACGGCATGACTACAAAGATCATTTGTCTGTCCTGTGTCTCCACGTGTCCCCCCCTTTGTCCCCCGTGCCCCCATTCATGTATGTGAATGTACCAGCCATGAGACCCCTGTCTTGGTTCACGTCCTTGGGGGCTGGGTCCCAGCTTCAGCCGTGAAGGGGTAGAAAGTGGCCTGGGCCATGGGGACACTGCATGGGGCGGGGTCAGGCCGATGTGGGGCAGCCCTGAGCACAACTCCCGCCTTACGTGACGTGGAACTCCCTGCCCTAGGGCTGGGCCTCCCTGTCACGGCAGTCTCATGGCTGGAATGGAAGGTTCTGGATGGGGCTCTGTGCTGCAGCCCTGTGTCTGGGCCACCCGCCACCCTGTATGTCCTGGGCTCATGACATGCCCGGTCCTGCTGGGCGGGCTGGCCACATTTTATGTGGTGGTCCAGCGTTACATCAGTACCCAGATGACACTTCAGAGAGTATCCGCGTTCTGGGCACCCTGGAGCTGTGCTGTTCCCTGGGGGCATCCTGGGCACTGCAGGTGTTGGACATTGTCCCTGGCCCCCACCCTCAGTCACAAGAACCATGGATGTCCCCAGAAATGACCCTGTCCCCTGGGAGGCCCCTGGGTATAGCATTGGACTGTCCTGCGCTGATACATGCAGAAGCCCCACTGGGCTCTCTGCAGCCTGGCTTTTATCCCCAAGCCTGTTCTCCCCGAGGTCTCCCAGCCCACCTAGCTGCTAGTCCCCCCAGGGTCTCAGGCCTGTGACGTGGCCCACTTAACCAACCCCCTGGAAGATCCAGCCCCTGTCACTCCTTCCCTGAGCTTTCAAGCTCGGGGAAGGACAGCGTGTGTGTCCCCTGGGTTCGAGGTAGGCCTTCTGGCCCTGTCCCTCTGTGGCAGGTCCCCTGGGGCTCTAGGCCTTTGTCACTCATTGTGTTTTAGAGAATTCCCCGGCTTCTTACATTCTCTTTGAAGGTACAAGTAGACTGAAACACCCTCCTGTGCACCGTGGTTGGGGCCTCATGTATGGTTATGCATCTTCTACAGAGATTAAAAACGGCAATGGTCAACATTGCGTTCAGTTCTTTATCTTCCTCATTTACTAATCTGTAGCCGGCTCTTGTCTCGCTGTGAGGGTCTCTATGGTGTGGGGCTGTGGTCGATGCCGCAGCTGGTCTCCTGTGGAGGTGGGTTTGGAGCTGGTAGATAAGTGACCCTGGTGAAGCCTCGGGCCTGTGTCCTGCACTCAGTCCCAGTGGCGGAAGTTCACTTTCAGAGGTGGAAGCTCTGGGACAGAGGAGGAAGTGAAGGTGATGGGCTAGGGCGTGCCCGGTTCCGCCCAGTGGATGCCTCCAGCCCCGCCCGTCCTTGCTGGGTGGGGGGGCACTGTTGCTGTCACATCTTTGCTTCTGGGTCCCCTCCCCAACTCCCAGTCTGTCTCAGTGGTTCTCCTCATCCTGATGTGTCTGTGCTGCCTGGCCGGAGCCCCTGGGTCACTTCTACCTGGGAGTCACCCTTGGCTGATGATGGCCTCGTGCTCTGTCACCTGGGGGTAGATCTGATGGGTGGTCCCCAGTGCAGGCCAGGAGACCTGGGACCAGGAGGGGGATTTTGCCCAAAGAACCAGCGAGTCAGAGCATCAGCCCCCATCTGCGCATCGGACCCCTCCCCAAACGCTGGGGCCAGAAAGGCTGCCCACCTCAGGGCTGCCTGGATTCCTAACGCGTTACAGAAAACCTGAGGTCACCTTTGAAAGATGCTGTGGATTCGAGGTGCCTGTGCATGCCGGTCTCCTGTACCTGAGGTGCCCCCAGCCATCCTACCCCCTCCCTGTGGCTTCAGGCCAGACCTTGCTTCTCTCACCCACCTCCCCTGTTCCACAGGGCCTGCTCAGTCCGGCATCCTTGTGGACCGGGAGGTGGTCAGCCTATTCCTGCACTTCACTGTCAATCCCAAGCCTCGGGTGGACTTCATTGACCGGCCACGCTGCTGCCTCCGTGGCAAAGAGTGCAGCATCAACCGCTTCCAGCAGGTGGAGAGCCGCTGGGGCTACAGTGGCACGAGCGACCGCATCAGGTGGGTGCGGGACGGCGGGTCATGGGGAGCTAGGCAGAGCCAGCGAGCACAGCTGCTGGTGGCCCTGGGAGTGGGCCCCACCCTGGGAGTCCCAAGGCCTCAGCACATGGGAGGGTAGAAGCCCCAGGGGCTCCCTGGCTCATGTTCTCTTAGCTTGTTGCGGGGTCATCTGGAGTCGTGCACCTCACTCTTCTGTCTGTCAGGTTTTCCGTCAACAAACGCATCTTTGTGGTTGGCTTCGGGCTTTATGGCTCCATCCACGGGCCCACGGATTACCAAGTGAACATCCAGGTACTGTGGGCCCCAGCCCTGCCCCACATCTTGCCCCAGACCAGGCCCCACCCCAGGCAAGGCCCTACTCCATGCCCAGACCAGGCCCCACCTCAGATTCTGCCCCAGATCCACCTCAGGCCCTGCCCCAGGTCAGGCCCTGCCCAAGACCCTGCCTTAGGCCAGGCCACACCCCCAACTAGGCCCCACTCCTCCCCTCCCATGTCCCACCTCTCCGTTCTGCTATGCTCTCCCAGTCTTCTTAGATCCCGCATCCCTCCCCTGCTCCGATCTGCCCTGTGTCACACCCTATAGTAGAGGGAATGTTCTGGAGTCCATGGGTACTATACCTTATACCCCATGGACCCCCTTGTGGTCACAGGCCGGACCTTGTGCCGTGGGGCCTGGGGCAGGGCTCAGCTCTTGCCTGTCTGTGGGGTCCATGGGTGGAGGCAGAGGGCTTGCTGGCCTCTGTGAGTGGCCTGGCTCCTGCCCCTGCAGATTATCCACACAGACAGCAACACGGTTCTGGGCCAGAACGACACGGGCTTCAGCTGCGATGGCTCATCCAGCACCTTCCGGGTCATGTTCAAGGAGCCGGTGGAGGTGCTGCCCAATGTCAACTACACGGCCTGTGCCACGTTGAAGGTGTGTCTGACCTGACCCTGACCCTGACCCCAGCCCTGACCTGAAGTGAACTCTGATGCCTGAACAAGAAACAAACTGCTCCAATCCCGGAACCTTTTCCAGGACTTGACCCTGGCATCTGACCTTGACTGATCCCCGACCCCTGCTTGGTACCCCGACCCTGACATCTAACGTGACCCTTATTCCTTATCCCTACCTGGGACCTTAATCCTGATATCTGATCCCAACTGATCCTTGACCCTGATCCTGACATCTGACCTGACCCTGATCCAGGCCCCCAAACCTGACATCTGACCCAACCCTGATCCGGGACCCCGACCCTGACCCCTCTCCAGGGCCTTGATTTGATCCTGACCCACACACACTCCATCACTCATGCATGTCCACTGGTGTGGAGCTGGGAGATGTGGCCATCTATTGGGGCGTAGATGGCTTGCCTCCCTGGGGTTGCTCGGGGTCTGACTGTGGTGCGGCCCGCCCTGCAGGGCCCGGACTCCCACTATGGCACCAAAGGCCTGCGGAAGGTGACGCACGAGTCGCCCACGACGGGGGCCAAGACGTGCTTCACCTTCTGCTACGCGGCGGGGAACAACAACGGCACTTCGGTGGAGGATGGCCAGATCCCAGAGCTGATCTTCTACACCTAGGCCACGCCCATGACCCTGGTGTCTCCCCTGGGCCAACTAGAGGTCATCAGCGGGTGGGACGATCCCTCAGGACTGGGAAGGGGCTGGCCTGATTTACCCAGGAGGAGGTCCCTAGGACTCAGGTGTGGGCATCCTGCTTACTGTTCCTGCAGCTCAGGGACACCTGGCTAGCTGCCCAACGGGACTGTGCAGGCCGTCTCATTTCTGTGTGACCGCACATGGCAGTGCATCTCGGGGCCCCATTTCTGGTAGATGACCATGCAGAATGCCCTCCCTAGTATGTACAGTTGGGGTCTGTGTTCCTTTCATCTGTACACTGGGGATGCTCAGGCCTTCTGATATGGTCCCCAGGATGCAGGCCTAAGACCCAGGAGATAGGACTCGTGGGGCTTGCACCCCAATCTCAGGTCCTGTAGGCCATCTGACAGGCCCCACCCACCCCAGCTTCCATGGACAGACCCCTCCTGGCCTCAGCCCGTCTGCCTGGGAGGGGCAACGTTGTGGGCAGCCACAGTGGCCATGTCTCAGCTGCCCATGGGTCCAGAAGACACCGCCCATCTGCCTGTACATAACTGTCCCTGCCAGCCCAGCCCGAGTGAGCGTTGTGCCCACAGGTGCTGGAGGGCATGGCCTGGCCCAATGCGACCCCTTCCCTCCCTGGTGTTTCTGCCCCGTGTTGCCTGCTGGAACCTGTGTCCTCCCGGAAGCCATGGAAGGTGTGCCTGCTCACTCCACACCCCAGAAGATTTTTTTAAATAAAAAAACAGACCTAAGCCAACCCGCATGCTTCTTCCCATGGAGCCTGAGGATGGCAGCTGAGACCTGGCCCTGCCCTCTCTGTGGCTGTCCCCCGTAACGGAGCCAGGACCTCCCTGCCCGCATCTGGAATGACCATCTCCCAGCACAAGCTTTCACCTGGATGTGTCCACAGCACATGAGGGCCCCACCCTGCCCCTGCTGTGCAGCAGTGGGGGATCCTGGGTACCCGAGTGGGCAGCACCACCACAGCCACCAGCAGGGAGGCCACACCATGGGCTCTTCCCAGGCAGAGCCCTTTGGAGTCTCCTGGTACCTTCCCAAGTGTCAGCAGGGATCATGTGGGCTCTGCACCTGTTCAGGTGTGCACCAGGCACCCAGGAGTGCTTGGCTAGGTCCCCAGCCACACCTGGGTGGGGGTAGGTCACCTGACCTGGGCCCCTGCCTGTCACTGCTGGTTGTTACAATGCCCAGATTCACTTAAAAATTACAAAGCACATGGGAAACAGAACTACAAAGAGAAAAAGAAAAGAAAAAACACCCACATGTATTTCAGAAATCGAGTTTGATCAGAGACTTTGTGTTCAAGACAGTGGAGGACACAAACATGCGACGATGGCGGATTGCCACAGTGGGAATGCACCTGGTGTTGCGCAGCTGAAAACTGCGGTGTCTGTGGTGAGCTCAGTGGCTTGCGAACCAGAAAACAAGGCAAGGAGGACAGCCAAGGTCAAACACAAGAAAAGAGAAGGATGGAAAATTGCAAAGCACGGGAGATGGGGACGCAAAGGGCCCGGCACCCACCAGTGGGGCCCCAGGGGAGAGTGGGCCCCAGGTTATGCATGAAGAGAATGTGCCCAAATCAATTAAGACACATTCACAAATCAGTGACCCACAGCAAGATTTTAAAAAACAACAACGAAACAACGAATGCATATTCAGCCAAACTGCTGGAACCCAAAGGAACAAATCTTAAAGGCAGCCAGGAGAAAGTACAGCTGTCCCCCCTTATCTGTGGGGGACATGTCCCATGAGCCCTGTGGATTCCTGGAACTGCAGGTAGTACCAAACCCTATACATAACTTTTTTTTCCCCTAAACATGCAAATCTGTGATAAAGTTTTAATTATACATTAAACTGAGAAATTAACAATAAAATAATTATAACATTACAATGTAGTAAAAGTGATGTCAATGTGCGAGTGGCATTATTAAGGAAAGTGAGAATGCTTTAACACAAGACCTGTGACACTGAGGAATGGACAGAGCATTATGGCCCCGACAGGACAAGGCTGGGTTGCACCCAGGTGGGACAGAGCTGGATGGCAATATTCATTACGCTCGTCAGAACAGTGTGCAATTTAAAACTCATGAAATATTTACGGAACTTTCCATTTAGTATTTTTGGGCCATGGGTAGCTGAAACCGTGGGGTGGGGGGAACATCTGCACTACCAGACTGGAATTCTATGCTCTCAGAAAGTGGAGGGAAGGCAGATGACGTCAAAAGAAAACAAGCAGCAAGACTGCAGACAAACGCAACTGTGTCAGCAGCCACACTGGCTGCATACAGCTCTAAACACCCCAATTAAAGGACTAAGACTATTAGGCTGGACGCAAAAACAAATCCGAACCCTGGTGACGAGTCTCACTCCAAGAGCCATGCTGCACAGACACCAGCCATCAATATCAGAAGCGGACTTCAGGCAAGCAGTGCTAGCAGAAGGGTCCTGGATGCTGAAGCACCACAGCTGGGGTTTGAAACAGGGAAACCAAGAATTGACAGAACACACACAAGCCACCAGGCAAATCTGTGACTGAAGCTGGAGAGTGACACCTGTAAGTGACAGAACAAGCAGACAGACGGAATGGGGAGGGTCTCAGATCTGATCGTGCACAGCGGCTAACCACATCACCACATGGGACAAACACCAGGGCCAGCGCGGCAGGAAATGGTGGCCAAAACAGGCCATGTTCTCACATCACAGCGCAATTCTAGACGAGGGGGCTTGACCGCCCACAGGTACAGCATCTGTGGCTGCAGTGGAATCGAACTGCATGTCCATCACAGGAGATGACACAATGCCAAAGGATGTGAATTAGGATGTCCTTGGAACTGCATGAGGCTGCCATTGTGATATACCAAAGTCTGAGGGTCCTACTAAAGCAGAATTGAGGGAGATATTTATACTTTATGTAGAGGTTGGAAAAGGTTAGAATTGATGGTGTAAACTTTCAAGAAACTAGAAAATTAACAGCAAACTCCTTCCCACAAAGAACGAAATAACGAGACCAAAAATGAAGCAGAAAATAAATGAATTACAAAACAGATTGACCATCAGCTAATTTTTTCATGAAACCATAGCAAAACTTTGTAAAAGACAACATGAGCCCAGTATTGGGAATGCAAAGGGAGTACCACCAAAGGTCCCACAGACACCCGAGACACAAGGGGCCGGGCTCTGGCTGGGGATGGCCGTAAGGGCAGGTCAGTACTCCTGCTGCCTAAATACTTGGAAAAGGACACTTTCTCCACAGAAATCACATACAAGTGCAGCTACTTCAGAAGACCATGGCATTTCCTCCAAAGATGCAGGACAGAACCGCATGTGACCAGCCACACCCTCCCGAGTGTGTGTCCTGGGGAAACAAAGGCAGACCCTCACGTGTCTGCACCACATTTCCGTGCGGCACTGCTGGCCACAGCTGGGATGTGGACACAACCTCGGTGTCCTTGGCAGAGTGACAGGCAAAGAAAACATGGTGCATGTGTATTTTGCAGATACACTTATACAGTGGTCTGTTCACACAGGCAAATGGAACATGATTCAGCCTCAAGAAAGAATAAACTGCCACTCGCGACAACCTGGATGAACAAGGACATGCTGAGTGACATAGGCCTGACCCAGAAAGGCAAACGCCACCTGACCTCACAGGACCAGAGAGCAGAAAGGTGGTCCCAGGCTGGGTAGGCAGACATGGAGAGGCTGGCTCAAGGGCACCGACTCCCAGTTAAGAAGTCATGAGGGATCTCCTGTCCAGCACAGTGACTAAAGTGACAACACTATCTTGTGCCCTCGAGACTGACAAAGAGGGCAGCTCTGCATCCTCAGCACACAAACACAGGTGACCAAACCTGGTGATGGGTGAGCTAATTATCTACCTTGAGCCATTTCACATTGTGTACAGGTATTAAAGCTTCATGTTCTGGACCCCAGTTAAAAAAACACGAGTTAATTGTAAACACATCAGAGGTGTGGGTGCCAAGAGCACAGGGGGGCTGGATGTGGACAGGGTGGCCACCCCCAGGTGCATCTGAGCCTGTGTGCTGGAGGCAAGGCAGCTGGCAGAGTGGCACAGGCCCCAGGGATGCTGCCTGAGCTGGGGAATGGGGTGGAGCAGGTGCTGGTGGAGGGGGACCCTGGCGGCCTTCCCATGTGCAGAACTCCACGTGCCACTAGAACGTGGGGCCGGCAAGCAAACTAGGCCACTAGGGCATTTGACCTCCAGGTGAATGGAACTCACTCTAGTGGCTCAGGGACAGCCCCTCCCCCGGGCTGCTCGAGAGGGATAGAGTGCAAGTCCGCCTTGCTGTTCTTCCACACGCGATGTTCGCAGTGCAGGAAAAATGGGGAAGGGGACACGTGGCCTGTCAACAAGGAGCAACAATCCCCAGAGGCCCGATGCTGAGGTCAGTGTCCAGGGGAACAGCATAGTGTCCCTGTTTCTAAACATGTTAGAGACACAGGAGAAGAGGGGCAGAACCAGGAAGAGACAGAGGATTCCAACCGAGAAACAGAGACTCTACAAAGGGAAATGGAAACCACAGAACTAAAAAATGACTCAGAGGAGCTGCTGGATGGCAGAGGTCAAACCACCACGCCCTGATGGACGGCGGGATGCACACAGGTGAACCACGCAGTGAACCACAAGGGTGAACCAGCATCAGCCGAATGTATTGTGAGCTGAAAATGCCTTTAATGTGCCTGAGGTGCCGATCGCCACGGCTTAGGCTGATCACGGAAACGGCCAGGGACATGCACAGAAGCTGCACGTAGGCAGAACCACCTCTGGGCCTGCCCGCACCGCGAGGGGACAGGGGGCACGTTGCTGGCTTGGGAAAAGGTCCAAGTCTGATTCTGACTGAATGGGCATCACTTTCTCACCATCATAACGCTGAAAAATCGCAAGTCAACCCATTGTCAAGTCGGGGGTGTCAGTATTTCCAAAGACAGACAAAATTATCCCCCCAAAATAGAAAAAGAAAAACCAGAACAGAGTATCACAGACCTGTGGTGTCATATAAAATAGTCCCACATATAGGTAACTGGGGTCCTGGAGAATAAAGAGAAAATGGGCAAAAGAAATATTGGAAGAGAGAATAACAGGAATTTTCCAGAATGAATGAGTTATCAACCCACAGATCTAAGCTCAGTGAACCTCCGGCAGGATAAAGATGACGAAAACCATGCACCATCATCCGGTAACTTTAAAACACAGACAAAGGACTCTTAAAAGCAGCCAGATAAAAAGGGGGCATAACTTTAAAGGGAAAAGACCAAGTCAACCCTTATCAGAAGCAATAGAGTGACGTCTTTAAGATGCTGACAGGCAAAAAACCCACACCCAAACCACAGGTGATGACATCTTTTGTTAGTGTAGGTGGGATACAGACACTTTCAGGCACCCAAACGCTGAGGACATCTCTTGCCAACAAGCCCACAGGACAGTCCCTGGAGTCCCTCTGGGTAGCAGAACACTTTGCCTGTTTTAACATGTTGCCATCTGTGGAGCCTGCTGGAAGTGCTGATGGGCCACTGTCGCCTAGCTCCATGTTTCTGCTGCGAGAAGTCAGGGACAAACTCTCCTGTCCTTGTATGTTGTTCCATCAGCCCGAGGACCATCATCATCTGTGAAATATCATTGTTTTACAAGGCTGCGTCTTGGAGGTGATGCCTCCACTATTTCCCCAGGGGTCCCTTTGACACGGAGACCCAGGCCTGTCTTCTCCATCCAGAAAGTTTCCTCGAACAAGTCTTAAAACAGCAGTTGCACTTCCTCCTCCAAGGCTCGGATGACGCGGCCTGCCTTCCATTGCCTACACGGTCAGCCCCTCCTCTCTCATCTCCTAATCCCAAGACCCCTCCACAAACCTCACTAGAAGTCCTGGCGCCCTGCACTTCACTCCTCATTTCGAAAATCACTAATTTTTTCACATTTCCTTCCTGAATTTGAGTCGCTGTTCTGGGTTGTTCTTTGAACGTCTGACCTAAGATGGCTTTGGCACCTGTGTGCTGCTGGGGTGGGTCTAGCCATCTCCCTTGGCTCTGCGGTCTCTATCTGCAGTGGTGGGTTTCCCTCAGCATGCAAGCCCATGCTTTGGGATGGTCCTGGTCTCCTCCTCTTCTGACAGACACCAGTCCCAACACAGGGTCTCACCCTCATGACATGCCCTCACCTCACCCTACCTCCTAAAGGCCCAATCTCCTCACACCATGCCCCCCACCCCCGCTTGGGTGTCAACATTTTGATGCATGTTCCATCCGTGGCCCCCAGCACATGGGTCTCCTGTCCCCACCCCCACAGCCACCTGAGGTGCTGCTGCTGGCTGCGCTCGAGCTACACCTCCTGATGCACTGCCACCTGTCCCTCCAGGGTAGCCAGCCCTGAGTTGGCACTTCGCCAGGTTGATAGTTTTCCCGCCCATCCAAAAACAGGAAAACCCAGGCCTGATCCCCATCACTTGTTTCTCCCTAGCTAACCACCCCACATTTGTCACTGCCTCCTAGGGACCTGAGCATGGTCTACTACTGCCCCTTTTCAGCCATGCCTCTCGAAAAAACCAACACCACACTCAGAACTGGTTTCACTTTTATTTTTTTTAAAAAAGCCCTAAGTTCTATGGCTTCCAGGAAGCATGAGAGAAACGAAGTGCCATTTCTGTACACTTTGTAAAGCAAGACCTAGACGCATGGCTGCTGAGCCGGCTGCTCCCTGCGGCACTGAAGGCCCCCAACGGCCAGGCCGTAGGCCTCTGCGCACAGGCAGGAGGGACGGGCTCTAAGGCGCTCATCGCTGCTGCAGTCCCCAGTGCCATGCGGGGGTGGGAATGTCTGCTGGCCACGCTCCCCCAACTTTGGTGCAGCATTTTGGTCGGGTGCCGCCCCAGCCCACTGTCCCCTCTTGTTCAGGGAGGCCCAGGGTGGGCACACCCCCGGCAGCAACGTCCCCCAGTGCCCCCTCGAGAAAACTGCCTTTGGATCGAGGGAGACAAGCTGGACTTTATGACACTAATGGGGCAGGCGGGCTGGACGTTGTGGGTGGCCAGGACCTCTAGGTCACACTATTCACTTCAGCAGGCACGGCAGGAGGCGTACAGTCGGCCGCTGTTTTCATTTTCCTTACTTTAAATAGTTAATGCTCTCAGAGGGGAGGGCTAGACAGGTGTAGAAATTTTGGCCACAGTCTTATGTGAAGGGAGTGACCGATGTGGAGACAGCGGGCAGCCCCGGGTCACGTGTCCTGGCTGTGGGCAACACTGCTGCAGCAGGAGGGTGCGTGGGTGCCACCACCAGAGTCACTTGTGTCTCTGCAGCGATTTTCTCTTTCTCCTCTTGAAGAAACAGCAGCACCTGGAGGCGGGATGGCCTGGGGAGTGAGCACTGGTGGGGTGGGCCCACGGCGTCCCCACCCTCAGCCACTGCCCGGGGCCTTACTTGGTGTCATCTGCCACCTCCACCTCTGCAGGCGCTGTGATGGGGGCGTTAGAATGACCAGCGGTGGGGTCGTCTGCATTCAGCTCTCCGTTTGTGGAGTTCAGTGCCTGAGTGGGCGGCAGCAGGGGGTCACGCTGGCAGAGATCTCCACCCCCCAGAGGCTGTTGGAGTCCGTTCCGCGGCCTCTCACCTGGTTTTTACTGTACAGCTGGGCTTTCTCCCTAGGCTGCGTCTGCGCCGGCAGGTCAGTGTGGACTGTGCCGATGGGTGTTGGCTGCAGGGGGGCAAGATGCAGCGCTGAGGCCTGGCGCCCAGCACCTGAGGCCCCCCTCAGCGCCCAGGACCCCGCCCACCCCTGGCCCCGCCCCCACATACCAGGGGCTTCCCCGCCCAGTCGTACTCGTAGTCGAACACGAAGCCACTGCGGTCAAAGAGGTCGGTAAAGAGCTTGCGCAGGTAGTCATAGTCCGGCTTCTCGAAAAAGTCCAGGCGTCGCACGTAGCGCAAGTACGTGGCCATCTCCTCTGTGGGGAGCCGGCAGGGCTGGGGTGTGGATCTGGGCTGGACACGGGGTTGGGGGGGAGGCAGCCATGCGAACAGTGGGCACGGGGCGCCCTCACCTGGGAAACTCTCGCAAAGCACCTCAATGGGCGTGGCACGCTTGGTGTCCCCGATCTTCTGGTAGCGCTCCTTGAGTGTGTCCGCCTGTGGGGAGACTGGTCAGTGCTGCCACTGGCAGCCCTGCCCCGGCCCGCCCCCTGGTGTCCCCACGACCGTAGCCCACCTTGAGCCCCTGCCAGGGCAGGCTGCCACGCAGGAAGTACATGAACATGTGGCCCAGCGCCTCTAGGTCATCCCGGCGGCTCTGCTCTGCGGGGGGGACAGCAGGTCAGCGCAGCCCACGCGCCCCCTCCCACCTGGCCCACGCGCCGCTCACCCTTGCCCAGGTGCGTGTTGATGCTCATGTAGCGCGCCGTGCCCGTCAGGCTCTTGTGCTCGCGGTATGGGATGTGCTTCTTGGTCTCGGGGTCGATATACTCCTTGGCCAGGCCGAAGTCGATGATGTGGACAGCGTGCTGCCGCTTGCTGCCTGGCCGCCCCACCAGGAAATTCTCGGGCTTCACGTCCCGGTAGATGAGGCTCTTGGTGTGCACGTACTCCATGCGTGTGATCTGGGAGCAGGCCGCAGTGTCCTCACCTGCCCAGGCCCTGCCCCTCCCACCGGGCACCGCCCACTCCCTTCACCAGGCTCCACCCCGCTTGGCAAAGGCTCAGGCATCCCCCAGCTCAGGGTCCCCCAGCCCGCACCAGCTGGATGGCGATCATGAGCACCGTCTTGAGAGTGAACGTGCGGTCACACAGGTCAAACAGGTCCTCCAGGCTGGGCCCCAGCAGCTCCAGCACCATGGCGTTGTACTTCCCACAAGGGCCGAAGTAGTACACCTGAGGGACGCCCTCTGTGGGCCGGAGCGCACACAGATGCCTGCGGGGCCCACTGCGCAGGCATTGTCCCGCCCCCTCGCCACGCCCCGGGCTGGCCAGCTAGCTACCTGCCGTGCTCAGCTGCTTGTAGAAGCGGTACTCAAGGTGCAGCTGCGGTGCCCGGGACTTGATGGGCTCCTGGAGGGACAAGGTGGAGGAGGTGGTGGCTCACCCGGGGCATGACACGCCCCTCCCCTTGCCCCAGACCCCACCAGGATGCGCCTCATGCGCACGCTAACTCTTCTGTTGTGGGAAGGGCCAGACTTACCAATTTGATAGCTACGTACTCATTTGTATACAAGTTCTTTCCTGTGGAAGAGAGGGGAGTCAGGACATGGGGCCCCCGCCTCTAGGTCATCCCGGCGGCTCTGCTCTGCGGGGGGACAGCAGGTCAGCGCAGCCGCGCGCCCCCCCACCTGGCCCACGCGCCGCTCACCCTTGCCCAGGTGCGTGTTGCCCAGTGCATGACCCACTACCTCCAAAGGGCACCTCCTGTTCCTCAACAGCCCCCTTGAGCTTGGCCCACCCTCCCAGGTCTTAGGGATGAAAAGGATGCCCACAATGCACCCCAGAATGCTGCAGTATCCCTATCTGTCCCGCTCACCCTCTTCTTCCCAACCCCCCACCGAGTTCACTCAGGCCCCCCGACCCTACTCCTGCCCACCCAAGGGGCTGTCCCCAACTCCTCTGGGGATCCTCCCACTGCATGCTAACACATTCCAGTTCTCCTGCCCACAACAGCCAATGTGGAACAACAAAAGCCCTGCACCCCTTCTCAGCACCCGCAGCAGAGAACTGGGACATCAGTCACCACCCATAGGCATCTCCCTGTACCCTGTGCCCACCACTCAACCCCAGGAACACCCCCTTCTCCTGCAGGCAGTCCACTCAACACCTCCACATGGGACCTGCAGACAGGAGGTGGCAAATAGCTAGGACCAGCCCATGTCACCCCTCCAGCTCATCTAGCAGATCCCTCCCACTAGTGGACCCCACTACCTCCCCACACCCCATGGTTCATCCCGGCACCTTCCTCCCCTGCCGCCACATGTCTGTGCAGTAACGTCCCTTAGCCAAGAGCCCCCAGGAAGGTTTGGCCTGGCATGCAGAGAACTCAGCACAGGTACCCTGCACCCTCCTCCTGTGACCCCACCCTGGTGCTAGGACCCCAATGCTGGACCACATGCTACCATCAGGTGAGACCCTGTCCATAGCCTGGCGGGCAGGAAAGCCCAGGGCTGGCTTCCCCAGGTGACAGGAGCCCAGATGGCCCAGGCTGGGACCTGTGCCTCTCAGATTAAAGACCTGTGGGCCCCACCCCCCGCACCAGGACCTCCAGGTGCTCACTGAGAAAGGGCTGACATGAAACTGCACAAATGCAAATCCCAGAACCCGAAGGAGCCCGGTTTTCCATCTGTATGGTCCCTAATGCTGCAGAGCCCCAGATGGTCCAGCCACCACCACTGGGTGACCTGCCACACAAACAAAGAGCCACATCAGATGGTCCAGCCACCACCACTAGGTAACCTGCCACGTAAATAAGGGGCTGCACCAGCCCCGTGTGTGCATCAGTGAGTCACTGTGTGGTGCTGTGCACGCCCGCGCTGCCATCTGTGGCCCAGCAGCCCCTCCCAGCGTTCTCTCGTTCTCCGTCCTGTAACTGCCTTTGCTGGGGCCTGGCCACCACGAGCCCGGCCATGCACCATGTGTCCACACCTCCAGGCCTTGGCTTACTCTCCACCCCGCTGCAGCTGGACAGTCTGGGGTCTGCGTGACATCTACACTTCAGCTGTTCCTGCCCCACCCATGCGGTGGCAGAGACACCACCACGTGCGACTTCACGACTTGAGGCCAGGGCTCTCTACTGAGCCAGCCTGCCCCACAGGTCAAGGTCACGGCCCCATCCCAGTGTGCACCAAGGTGTCCAGTGGTAGGTGTGTCTTCTGCTCTGCCGTGGCTACTCTAGGGCCCTGGTGTTCATGGAGGTTCAGAGTCAGCGCCTTGATTTCCCCAGAGCCCTACAGGATATCCCGGAGTCTGCAGAACTAAAGGTGGTGACTTCTGACACCAACTGTCCCATCCACCTTGGAATGACTTTGTCCCAGCAATGCTTTTTGGTTCTCAGAGTGGAGGGCCTGTCCAGTCTTTAAGATTTATCCCAGAGGCACCTGATGGGTTCTGGTGCAGTTATGATGGACACTGTTTTTAAATCTTTACTGTCCATTGTTCTCTGCTGATACTGCTTCCTGAGATGACTTTGGCTCCCATATGGGTGTGACCGGGAGTTGGTCACGAGTATTTCTTCCTCTGCAATCTCTTTTACTCTTTATTTCTATTTCTTGCCATTGTCAGGAAGGGGTGAGCGGAGGTGCCTATTCAGTATCACAGAAGGCTTTTCACAGACACCTGTCAGCAGGGAAAGAAGCCCCCTTCTAGTCCTGGTTCCTGGGTTTTGATAAAAAATAGGTTTGTCCCCCCTACTATTTTACCATGGAAGTTTCAAATACAAGGAAGTCATATCCACACTGCCTACGTTATACAATGAACTTGCTATCTATGCTGCAAGTTCATTGTATAACCTGTCATCTGTTTCTCATGAATCTTCTGATTTGTAGATACATTTTGAAGTTGTATACATTAGTACATGGACCCTAGATACTCCAGCTTGCAGGTCAAGTTCAATGTGTACTTGCAGTTCTTGTTCATCCCGTGGGAGGTAAAGTGTGCCACCTGATGAACTGTGGCCAGTGTGTGATTCTGTGCAATCCACCACTGAAACAGAGATTGTGCCTCTGGCTCACGCCCCCTGGCCATCCACATCCGCACCATCCCCATCCCGGAACCACTTGTCACACTCTCTCTTCCAACCTCTTCATACGGCACAATGTATTTCATATTCCAGTTTTGAGGTATGTCTGAGGTTCCTGTTGACAGCTGAGTGATGCCTTGCCCGGGCACGGGGACATACTGGTCATCCTGGGGGATGCCTGGGTTTTCTGTTACAAGCAAAGTTGTAGTGGCCACTGCCCGCGGGCCCTGTGGTGTGCAGCTGGGCAGCTCTCCAGGGGGCACAGCCTGCCTTAGACGGCCACCTTCTGTGCTCCCAGTCCCCACCTGCCTGCCTGGAAGACTTCATGCCCGCTCTGAAGTGGGGCGTCTGTCCTTTCATCACTCAGTTCCCATCCTTGCCTGTGTTGTGGACACTGGTGCTGTCAGATGGCGCTCTGAAATCACGTCCTCTGGCCTGCCCAGTCCAGCTCTTAATGAGGTTTGTGATAAGCAGACATTTTAAATGTGATTCTTTACAGTAACTGATCATTTTGTTTTGTCTTGTTGAAGAAGTTTCATGTTTTGACTGCATGTGAGTTCTGGGAAAGCCTAAGTCCTTGGAGTCCAGCCTGAAATTAAGGTTAGCATGTGTGCAAGTGTATGTGTGTGTGTACACGCCCACACAGGCACCCATAGACTCCTGGGGCAGTGCAGGGCTCTGGGCTCCATGACACACTGGTGTCCAGCCATACACACAAACGGGTGAGCCGCAAGGCCTGTTGGAGAACCACTCCTATGGGGCTGTGAGCAGAAGGAAGGTTCGGGGGCCACACAGGTGGGAAGATGCTGGAGCTGCAGCTGTCCAGAGCAGGGAGGCCTCCTTGCACCCCCCAACCTCAAGCTGAGGACCTAGAAAGCGCACACATGGGAGAGGAGCGACTCCAGCCCTTGAGTTAATGCCTGCTCTCAGCCTGCCCTGACAAAGTCAAAACCCAGCCTCTGACAAAGTGAAGTCATCAAGATAAACCTCAATCCAGATTTATAAGTCTGTGACATGTAGCTCCCACAGTGTTCAACATACAACAAAACAGCACGAGACTATAACAAGGAGAGAAAAGTCAAAGGTATCACAGTGGCATTTGTAAAAGCTACATGTTCAAGGATTTAAAGGAAAAGATGGGCAAAAGGAACAAGCAGATGGGAAATCTCAAAAGAGAAATGGGGATCAAATGAGAGTGAAAAATACTGTGAAAAATTTCACTAGATAGCTCCCAACAGTAGGTTGGACACTGAAGAGAAAAAGAAGAATGGACTTCCAACAGGGCAATAGAAACTGTCCAGATTGAAGCAAAGAGAGAAAAAGGCTGGAAGAAAACAGAAAAGAGCATGAGGAACCTGTGAGACATCATCAAACATCGCTAATGTGTATAATTGGAGTGTGAGAATGAGGCCAAAAAACATTTGAAGATATAATGACTCAAGTTATTCCAAACTTAATGAAGAAGTGTCACTATTTGGATCCAAGCAGCTGAACGAAAGTCAAGCAAAATAAATACAGAAAACCCACATCTAACAATGCAGAATTAAAATCTGAAGCCAAAGAAAATCTTCAAAACCACCAAACAAAAAGATATATTAAACACAGGGTAACGATGCTCAGCATTCACCACTGGGGAAGTGCCAGGGAGTCCCACGGCGAGGCACCATGTCACACCCACTGTGCTCGGCTGACGTGGAGAGGCCCACAGCCTGAGTGCTGGCAAGCACGTGGCACCCAGAGCTCAGAGGCTACCTTAAGGCATTTAATACAATGGCTCTGGAAACAGCTGGTGGTGCCTGCTGAGACTCACCTCCCCTGGGACCAGTGTGCCAACAAAACAACCGTATGCAACTGGAGGATGGGTGCTTGGGGAACTTTTGTTCAACACTGGACAGAATCTGGGCACAGCCAGGGGTCCCTGAGTAGAAGAGATGAGCAAAATCGGATGCGGCCACGTGCTACTGACACACATGATGACACGGAAACTCTGAAAACCAAACTAAGCGAAAGAAGCCAGGCAGAAAAGAACATGCACCGCCATTTTCAAACAACGGTTTAAGGCCAAGCTGCCCCCACTGTGGCCCCCACACGCCCCCCAGGTGCAGACCTGCACTGTTCCAGCTGCTACCTCCAATGTGCAAGGACCAGACCCATTATGCCACTGGTCCCCAAAGCCACACAGGTCCCCCAGGCTGTACAAGACTGGGCCCAGAGACAGGTGCACGCGTTTGTGTGCACACATGTGCATGAGTGTGCCCACATGTGTCACGGTAAGCATGTGCATGCTGGAACGGGGCAGCAGGGTGGCTCCATCTGGGGAGCCACCACACTGCCCGAGCCCCACACCCTGGGGAGGGTGCATGTCTGTCCTGTACCCATGGCAGCCTTGGTGACTGATGGGGCGGCCTAGTGCCCACCCTGCACACCCCCCACATCAGCAATCAGGGCTGGCCCCATCCTCTGACAGTACCTGTGCTCAGAGAGCCCAGGCCTAGGGCTGCCCCCAGACTCCTAGCAGTGTGCCGAGCAGAAGCCAAGCTCGCAAGTGCGCCTGGACCCACCAGTTGGGAGCTGGAGGTCACTGTCGGCCCTCCCATGTGGGCCTGGACCCCACAGAACTGTCCTTAAGATGTGCAGGGTGAGGCCGGGACCCTGCACTCTGGTACGCCCTGCTTCTCATGTTGCAGTCCCCCCCCGCCCCCCAAATGCAAATTAGTGGGGCTCACCTAGCCGGAGCTCCCCGAAGTTGCCACAGCCTATCTTCTTCCCGACCCGGAAGTTGGGGCCCACCATCAGGACCCCTGAGCTGGTCCCCGTGTTCCGGACGCTGTGGCTGATCCGGCCGCCAGACTTGGACATTCTCCGGCCCTCCTCCGACTCCCCTTTCCCTCCTTTCTTGTCAAAATCCATAAGTTTGTGGTACCCCGGCCTCTCCACGGTGACTCTGCTGCCGTACAAATCCTGGTCTGCGGAGACCTGAGGTGCGGCGAGTCTCGGGGCTAGTACACCATGGCACCCGGCAGGCTCCTGCCTAGTAAGATGTGGGTGCTCGCGAGGGCCAGGCCTCGGTGCTCATCTCGGTGGCCTCGGGGTCTCGCATAGGGGAAGGACACATTTTGTTGACAGGTCCTGGCCGCCTCAAATCTTGTGGCTCCCAGCTGTGGGGGAACAGAAGCTTGGGTTAAAAGGCTAAGTAAGATACATGCACCCACCTGCCCGCCCATGACATGGCCCACAGTCCAAAGAGGAGCCAAGGGAGCAGGAACAGGCAGGGATGGCATGGCCAGAAGGTGTTCTGAAAAGATCTCTGAAGGTATACATGCGACTCTGACTTTCTAGGAGACAGAGGCCGCCATGAACACCCCATGTCGAGGTGGCATGAAATGTGCTCTGTTGCGTGCCCACCCACAACGCAGCTTGATGACAACTGTGCTGGGAGGGATGATGGCCACTCAAGTGACAAAGGCCCCAAAACTAGGCGGGGAGCTGCAACCTGGGTGCAGAGACGTGTGGGCCACCCTTCCCACGGCCCCTTCTCCCAGGCAAGGGGTCACTGAAGAGGACAGAGAACAGATGGCAGATCTAGGATTGAGGGCCTGGCCAGGTGCAGATGGAGCTGTAGTGACTCAGATATGGTGACACCATGCAGTCCTGGGGGCCAGGACTCTGGAAGATGACCAGAGGGGATAAAGGTAGGGGTCTCTGAGAACCAAGCCAAGGACAGAGCCTGCTGTCTGCCCTTGGCTCTGGTTCTGGGAGTGGCTGGCTCTGAGCCAGTCAGGGTGCAGGCCGCACAGAGGGGAGAACCCAGCCATGTGCTCAGGGAGAGGTGGGGCCACAGATGGCATGCACCCCCACGTGTACACACCATGCATATGTGTCCACGCCCTCCCACAACTGGTAGTCCTCCCCAGAGCAGCTGCCCACATAACCGGCACCAGGAGGAATCTGGCCTGCACGAGACCCTGGAGCCTGGGCACAGCCAACGAGGAGCGTGAACCTCCTGTGCATGCTGGACCCACCTGCCCATGGTGGACAGTGAGAAGGACGGCAGGCAGTGCCAGGAAGCTGAAGATTCCGCTGCACATGCCACCCAACCCAGGCCCTTGGCCCACACATCCCCAACATGATTCCAGTGACCCTGACTCAGTGTGCCTGGGCCCCCCATGACCTCCTTACACAGGGCAGGTGTGTGGTCACCATATGGGTCACTGCCTATAGGGGACAGCAAGCACTAGGAAGCAGGTGAGGAGCCTGATCCCTCCCAAGGATGCCAGCCCCTGCTCACCCCGCGAACAAGAGTGGCTGCCACCGACCCAGCGGGCAGCACAGACACGCAAATGCTCTGGAGTGTGCCGCCCCACCACCCACCGGCCGCACGGGGGTATGCTGGGTCCTCTCCCGGACACTCTGGGCCAGACGGCACCTGCGGGGGACATCAAGAGCGAGTCATGCACCAGCCTATGGGAATGGGCCCAAGGCAAGGCCAGGACCACAGCCAAATGCCTGCCCAGGCCAAGGGGCTGGCAGGTGCCCAGCACGGCGCATCTGGGTGCAAGCAGGTGACCCAAAGCCTCAAGAGCATACACGTATCTGACCTCAGCCCAGCCGCAACCCTGCCAACGCAGCCCACCTCCATCCCGGGGACCTCATGCAGGGCAGGCCCTCCAGGCGCATGGGCCTCGCATGCACTCATGGCCAAGTTCTACTCCACATGAGCACAGACCCCAGATGGCCCCTGAAAACTGCCGCCCTCCTGGGTCCGCCCTGAGCAGGCCTAGCAGACACTACTCCAGGTCAGGGCCGTACTCCTCTGCCAGCACCCACCTCAGGTGAGTTACCTGCCCTGTTCTTTCTGGGATCATCCATCTTGTCAGGGCTGGGGGCCGGCTCCCCTGTAAGGGGCCCCAAGAACCCCCTTCTCTGACCGTCTCCACTTAGTGATGTCATAGTCCCTGGCTGACATCACCAGCACAGCCCAGGCCCAGAGCTGAGGTGACTGTGGGCAGGTGCGGGTGGCCTCCCTCCCTGGCGGTGGCCCTGTGCAGGCCACCCAGACCTACAGGGCATGGTGGAACCTGTGGCAGGTGCTGCTTCGGTGGCGCCTGGACTCAGATGATCCCAGCTGTGACCCCTTCTAGACAGCTCTGGACACATGAACCCCCAAGTAGGAGCCCACTCCTGACTAGGGGCTTGGTGACACATGGAGGCAACACGGCACTCCAGGAGCCATGCACACGAGCCTAGAGGGACCAGAAGCCTGGAGACATGCCTGTCCTGGGGCTGCAGCCAAGAAGTCCAAGGGCGTCTGTAACGTCCCATCATAGCAGAGAAGGAAGAGGTGCCCTAGGATGACTGCACAGGAGCCCGCCCACCTGGCCCCCAGGATGATGTCAGTGTCAAAATGGATTAAGCAGAAAAGGTTCATAATGCATCAAGTAAAGCTAAGGGAGAAGAGGCAGCACCCCCCAGCCTTGGAGGTGGTGATCTCCACCAGAGGTGACACAGACATAGGACCAAATATGCCAATTTGGCCCAAGGTCACTTGTCAGTGATCTGGGGTACAGATCCCTTGCCTGAATCCCTGACTGGCACTAGCCAGGGGGAAAGGGGCCTGTCTGTGAGATGGGACAGCTGTCATGGAGCTCATCACAGAAGGTACTAGGAGGTGGACTAGATGCGCTGAAGCTCTTGGGAGAGGCCTGGAGATTTGCAAGTGACAGGTGGCAGGCTGCTCTCACAACGTTCAGGAGACAGAAGTGCAGCCACTGTTGGCAGTGAGCCTACGAGGAGCAGAGGAGATTCAGGTACTGTCCTTGCGAACTTTTGACAGATTTGAAATACCTTCAAAATTCAGATGACAAAGAGACGAGGTTGCTGCTGCATGCCCCACAGCCTCAGACCATGGCAACCAAAACTGGAGACAGTCTGGGTGTAAAGCACATCTTCCAGTCACTGGGCGCATGGGGGTGGCCCTGGCGTGTGCTGCATCAGCTGTAGGTGTGGTGGTAACCAGGACGTGCTGTGAGCAGAACCTGGGAGGGGACTTAGTTTGCAGTGAATGGCAGTAACCTGGCACAGCCCACAGGGCTAACCGTATTCTCTTCACATGTGGAAATTTCTGCCTCAAGAGCCAAAAGGAGAACGAGGGGTCCTAGCGGGGGCAGGGAACTCAGGCTCCTGCCCAAGTAGATAGGGCTTGATGACAGACTGGTGTCACACCCTGGGGCTGGCATGCACGGTCTTGGAGTGCATCTGGAACCTTCCATCAGCTGGGAGCATGCTCCTGACAGCACTGGCCTCTCCCTATGGCCCCTGCAGACACCTGGACAGACCTTCCTCCACACCTCACGTGGAGCTAAATGCCCATCAGGGGGGCAGGGTTGTCTCACCCCACGTGATGGTCTGTCTGGGCCTGTCTCAGGCACAGCTGCTGCCCAGTGTAGTTAAGGTTCCAGCACTGTGGGCTGAGATGTGTCCCCAACGAGACACGTCCTAACTCCTGGCATGTGAACTTATTTACAAACTAGGGTGGCCCCTAACCTGTGACTGGCGTCTTCATGAGACAGAGACAGAAACGTGCAGGAAAGGAAGGCCACGTGACAACAGGAGCAAAGGCTGTAGCGAGGTGGCCACAAGCCAAGGGACTCTAGCAGGCATAGGAGGTCCACTTTGTGAGGGTCGCAGTGGGCAAGAAGGGGATAAAAAGGGACCACCCCTTGGAGATGCCTAATCAGTGCCCCAGCCGGGAGATGAGGATCAACTTTAGCTGTGGAGAGCTGTGGGGACAGCATGGACCCTGACATGGCAGATGAGCAGGGCATGCTCAGTACCATCATGAGGAAACACTAGAAAACCCAGACTAGGGATGTCCTGCAAGACAGGATGGCTCAGGGCGTCCACACAGGAGGGGTAAAAAACCGTGTCAGCAGGAGGGACTCGAGGGGGCATGAAGACAGAGTGTCACATGTGATCTTGATGGAGCCCCGCGGCTGAGGCGCCTCAGGGGAAACAGCACGTGGAGTAAACGTGGACTTTGGTTGTTGGTGACCTCTCCGCCCTGGCTCATTGGCTGAGACAAAAGTTCCGCACTGCCAGAGTGTGTGACCGGGGGACCAGGCGGAGGACACGGGAATCTGCAGGTCGCAGTGATTCTGTGAACCTGAAACTGTTCTAAAATAAAGCTTGCTTTAAAAACCTCAAACCTCCATCTCCACTGGTGGCCTCCTCCTGTCCCCTCCCCGCACCTCCTCCACATGGTAGAAGGGCACACCCCTTCCTTAAGCACATGTGCATGGTGCCCACTCGGGTTCTCCATAAATGTCACTGGTGAGGCCGCCCTACCCTGCCCCCCAAACTCGAGCATGTATATAGCTCGCCATGCACCTGCCCCCCAAACTTGAGCTCCCCAAGGACACAGAGGTCCTTTGTGCCGTACCAGGCAGGACCTAAAGGCTGGCAAACCCACGAGGGGAAGTAGACAACAGATGGAAAGTGGGCAGAGCCCCAGAGGCAGCGTGGATGAACAATTCATGGCCAGCGGATCAAAGTGGCAGAGAGGCACTGGCTTCTGAGCTGAGTGGTGGGTCAAAGCAGCAGCAACATTCAGAAGTGGCGAGAGCATGGGGGAATGGGGGCTCAGATTTAAGTTGAAACTGTGCTGTTTAGGTAGACGTGGCTCTCCCCCAGGCTGCAACGTAGGACTAGCAGGATCCCTGCAGGATCAGGCAGCCCTGTGCAGACAGGAAGTGGCAGATGGTGCTGCTTCACAAAGCTGCCCTTGCAGGTGGGCGGGCCCACAGTGGCCTCGGGGCAGAAAGGCTGGCAGAAAACCGGAGACCACCTGCAGGCCCTTCCCATGCCAGCATCCCTCCCTGCCCTGAGGAGCACAGGCATGAGGCCTCACTCCGAGAGGATGGGCAAGGAGGGAGAGGGGCGTGAGCAGATTGGGGCTCAGGGGGTGCACAGATGGGGAGCCCGTGGCTGAAAGCTCAGGGAGGACCTCCACATAGGAAATGGAAGGGCCTTGCACAGCTGCACACTGGCCAGAAGGCGCAGATGCAACACTGCTCAGCTCCCTGGTTTTGCTGGGGTGGACCAAGCGTCACTTCCAGGGGCCAGCCCTGCCCAGAGGACCTGACTGCTTGCAGGGGGCCTGCGGGCACAGGACTGGCCAGCTCTCTGTGGATAAGAAGGGACCCTTCCGTCCAGACATGACTCCCAGCACTGGGTGTGTCACTGGGCTGAGGACAAGGCTAGGAGGGCCAACCACTGAGCCAATGCAGGCAACACTGGGGTAGCTGCCTGCCCAGTATGCGGCCTGGCAGTCATACCAATGGCAGCCTCAGAGGCGCCTCCCTCCCAGGTGCCCCCACGCGCAGATCCTCACCCCAAGTTTCTAGGAGCACCGCTTCAGGGCTGGACTGTGACAGGGCTGGGACCTGACAGGCAGGAGTGAGCACAGCCTGGGATGGAGGAGGCCCACAGCCGTGCCCCAGGTGGACACGGGCCCAGCATGTGCCAGGTCCCGTGTACACACACTCATGCTTTCAAGTGTCTGCAAAGACCTCAATCGTGGAGGGTGTCCACCTCTCGTGCACTGGGCCGCTTCTCAGAAGCCTCCCTATACTCCACGGAGGCGGGCACCTTCTCCAATGTGCACGCTCCGCTGTTTGCTACTTGAAAACGAGAACAGGATGTTGGTTTTGTGGCCTCACTTGCTGGCAGCACCAGGTCCTCTGAGGCCCAGTCCTTCGATCATGCAAAGACATGGGACATACCTCAGGAATCTGGTCAAGGGGACATGGCCCCAAACTCGCCACAACCAAAGGCCACAGACTGTCTGCTGTGAAACTCTCAAAGTGCACGACCCAGCCTGCTACCACTGCAGTACCTGGGGCACCAGCCCGCTCAGAAACAGGCGGGCTTCTGGGCCCGGTCAGGGGTCCCAGACCCCAGGGAGGCAGAGATGCCATGATAAAGGGTCAGAGTCCCACCCAGGAAAGAAATGACTGGAGGAGCAGTGGGCCCCCGCCCACAGTGCATAGGATGCCACTGTGGGAAACGGTTGGCAGTTCCTCAAAAAGTCAAATGGAGACATCAGTGGCCCAGCAAAGTAGTCATTCAATGCACACCCAAGACCTGCAAATGCACCTGCATAGTGCCACGCGCAGTGACCACATGGCATGGTCACAGCGGGCAGAGCTGGACACCCCCAGAAGGCCCAGCAGCTGATGGACAGCTGAGTACATGTCCGTCTACACAGGGGAGTGTCACCCAACCATAAAAGGGCAGAGGCACTGACAGTTGCCACAATGTGGATGGACCCAGAACACACGACGCTCAGTGAGAAGATCAGTGAGAGACACACAAGGCTACATGGTGTTATTCCACTGATGTGACATGTCTAGAACAAGCACGTTCACAGACAAAAGTGGGTTCAGGGGCACTGGGGAAGGGGGCGGAGAGTGACTGCTGATGGGGACAGGGTGTCTTTCAGGTGATACGAGGTCATTCGCCTAGACAGAGGTGCTGGCTACACAACCCTGTGACTGTGCTGAGACCAGTGAGGGTCCACCTCAGTGAGTTACATCAAGTTACAGCTCAGCTAGGACGGGTGTGCCAGTAAAGCTGGTTACGGGGCACTGTGAGCACGGCTCTGGCTGGTGGTCTGGAGAACAGGGTCGCTCCTGTGCAGAGAGCAAAGTTTGGCTGGCACAGGGGTGACTGCCAGAGCCACACCTCCTGCCTTGGGCCCATGTTGAACCAGCTTTTATCAATCGAAGTGTGTGCCCACAGGAAGTAACAGACACAGAAACTGGAGAGACAGCACGGAGAGGAGAGGCTGACTCTCGGCTGCCTGGGAAGACCACACCAACCTCCCAGACCCAGCCCTTCCCAGTGGCCCTGGGCAAGGCCCGAGGGGGTGCAGAGGGCCCCCCACAACTACCCAGGACAGGCTTGGTCCCCAGGTCCTGGGGCACCAAGCTCATGCAGCACTTCCGAGTGCTCCAAATCTGATTAACCACATAGCTGCCACTCACCTGTGCGCACATGGGACTCATGCATCAGGAGGCTCAGGGAACCAGCTTCCAGGGCACACTTCAGGGGTGCGGGTGGCACTGGTGACCAGTTAAAGATCTAGAGACCCCAGAGCTACCCAGCCCTGTCTCTGGCCACAGATGTGGCAATGCAGCTGTCTCATCCTGGTGAGTAGGCAGCACCCTGACTATGATCCCCTGAGATCAGCATCAGGGTAGAATGGCCCCCAGTGCCGAGGCTGCATCAGAATCACCTGAGTTGCTGGAAACCTGAGTTCCCTGCCCTCCAGGGAAATGGGTGCGCAGGTGGCCAAGTAGGGCCTGGGGACCGACAGCCAACAAACACCAAGCAGCTGAGCTGGGAGCCACCACTCAGTCATAAAGGTTCCACTTCCCACCTAGCTAACCAGCTGCCCCAAAGCAAAATCGAAGTCCGGCACACCCCCGCCAGCCCAGGCATCAAAATGCAGGCACCTCATTAACACCAAAGCCCCAGTATGCAACCAGGAGCGTTCAGCGTAAGCCCATCCATGTAGGATTTGAGACACACTCGTACCAAGCCATTTTGAGCTGTTTGTCTAAAACTAAATTTAGCTGGGCACCTGCATTTTTAGCTGCTTGTCTGGCTGCACCTATGAGAAGCTGCCCCAGCACCCTGAAACTGATGCCTGTGCAGGACCCACAGAGGCTCGCAGATCTTCCAGGACATGCTGGGCCCAAAGGTGCTGTTTTGTGTTCAAATCTGTACATTTCTTAAAACCAAGCATTTCCAAATGAAAATTTAAGGTCCAAATGGTGATGAACCCTGAGTGTAAAATGCAAACCCAAAGAAGAAACAAATAAGTTATCACCCATTACACGTGATATATCAAGTTAAATAAAATATATTAAATGACTTCCACCTGTTCCTTTCTGCCTTTTAACGAGGCTACTAGTGTACCGTCAGCTACCCACGAGTACCATCGTGACTGTGCCAGACAAGGAAAACGAGGCCCGAGGCAGAGAGGCGCCCGGTATCCAATCCAAAGTCACGAGCGGCCTGAAGGCTGGCGGGTCCTGGCCACGCCGCACCCCGACACCCGGCCCCTGCCGTGCCTGCTCACCCTGGGTTTTCAAGGCCCAGAAAGGACGTGCCAAGACAGGGACCGCTCAATCACACTTGAGCCAATGAGGAGCCCCGCTGCTCCAGAAATGGCTGGGGCAACCTGTGGGGGCCCGGGAGGGGCAGTCAAGTTAACCTCGGAACAAGGTGCAATTAGGTGTCCCAGAGGAGATGCCGCTGTCCTTAAATTCAGCAGGGACCTCGCTCAAACCACCCAGAACTTGCACACACACATAGTAGCTCCATGGCTGTCCGGGACACCTCTCAGAGGGCTTGCTCCCTCCGTTACAGGCTGGTGCTACGTCCCCCAAAGCTGGAAGGAGCACACAGAGAAGGCTTTCAGTTTAAGAAAACCTCACTTGCTTTCCTCTTGCAACCCAGAGATAATCGCCACATACTTAGGAGTCAGCTGGAACTAGAAGCGGGTGTTCAAAGCAGTCAGTCTCCACAGGATCTGTCCTCACAGCGAAGGGACGCCGAGCCAGGTAATAAGCCGCCCGTCCCATCCGCTTGAGAGAAACAAGAGGGAGCAGAATCAGACAAAAAGACGCTCCACAAGAAAAGGGTGACTGCCAACGCAGCACCGATGACCACTGCAACTGCCAGGTATCCCCTCTACTGGGGTGGAGGACCCAGCAGCTTCTTCCAGACCTTGCCCTCACCCCCACAGAGCCGCACCCCCAGCAGCCAAGTGCAGCAGACACAATCCCTAATCCAGATCCCATGGGAGAGCACCCCCAGCAGCCCTCTGAGACAGGGCTACAAGCACAGGAAAAGGGGGGTGAAGGGACCCCTGGGACCCTGGAGACTCCTGGGGGTGGTGCACCCACCCCACCCACCTGCCTGCAGGGCCCAGAGTGGTTCCTTTCTCAGAGAGCTTTGGTGGAGGCACAAGGGAAAAACAGAAACCAACTTCTGGCAACATCCTCAAACTTCCCCCTTCGGAACCTGTGGGCCAAGCTCACAATCTGTCCTCACAGAGGTGACTCCATCCACTGTGGGTGGGAGGCGGTTCTCCCTCGATTGGAACCTTTGTGCTTCCCTACTCAGCTCCCACCCACAAGTCACGGAGCCCCCAGGGGCCGACAAACGCCAGCTGAGCCCGTCCATGTCTCTGGAGTCTCAGACACTGGCCAACCCGGGGACTATCATGGAAGGGATGGGGGAGAGAATGCCCGACTCCACCTCCACGCACGGAACCTCCAGGGCTGTTTCTGGCAAACAATGCGGGACTCACTCAGGGGCCCCAGAGCCCGCCCAGGATGGCAGGCAGCCTGGACGTCACCACGAGGCTCTCCCTTAGGCCCCCAGGTCCCAACGGAGAGCTTCCCGCGGAAGAAGGCTGGGGCAGAGGGAGCAGGAGACGCGACCCCCAGGAAGGGCCAGATCAGCGGCGGGAGCAGCGTGGCCACCGAGAAGGCGCAGGGACCTCTCGCCACCCCCACTCCACCCCCAGAGCCGAAATGTTTCCGAAAAACAAAGCCGGTGGGAGGGCAGAAGGGGGAGGGTACAGCCAGGCTGAGCGCGGAGAGTTCCCATCAGCACCCCGCAACAGGTCACCCGGGAGGAGACCCTTCCTTGCTGCACACCCCTTCCTCACGCCGAGACCTCCGGCTCTACCCGCCAGACTTTCAGGACCACAAAAGGCGGGTGGGTGGATGTGGGCACGTGCCTGGGGAAGGGCAATGAGTCCAGGGGAGGCAAGGGCAGAGGTCTGGGGGAAGAGAGCTGGAGGAGTGGGGGCATCACGTGCAGTGAACACTGGGGGCAGTGATGGAGGCAGGCGGGGTGCGACTAAGTGGACAGCGGCGCAGTCTGGAGTGAGGGGATCAGTAGGAGTGAGAGATGGCAAGACCTGAGTTTGGGGGTCATCAGGGGGGCAAGCTCCGAAGGGCAAGAGAAAAAGTGAGGGCGGTCTAGACGGTGGGGGTCAGCGGGCCACAGGGGCAGTGGGGTCGGACTGCAGGAGTCAGGGAGTGTTGGGGCACGCGGTACGGGGTCAGTGGGGGTCAACAGCAAGATTCGGAGTGCGGGGGCCCGCGGGTTGTACGGGCAAAGGAATCTGGGGTGCTAGAGTCGCAGGGTACTGCAGGGGAGACAGGGTCCTCGGGAGTCGGCGGAGGTGGGGCCGCAGAGCCGGGCGCGTGGCCGCGGCTGCCGGCGAAGGCGCGCGCGTCGTTACCTCTCGGCCTCCGCCGTGGCCCCGCGGCCGGACGGCCGGGCTGGGCGGCCCTGGCTCCCTCAGCAGAGCGGCGCGGGTCCCCGCTCCGGGCCCCGCTCTCGCTCCCGCTCCGGCGCCCGCTCGAGCCTCCGCTCCCGCGCCGCCGGCCTCCGCATGTTGGGCGCGGGCCGTCCCCGCCGCGCGGGCGCCCGGCTCGCCCGTCTCGCAGCGTCGCCGCGGCCCGCGCTTACGCCGCCAGCGTCGCGGGGAGGGCGCGGCGCCCACTGCGCAGCCGCTGCCGCCGCAGGGTGCGCGTCGACGTCACAGCGCGGGGCGGGGCCCGGCGGCGCGCCCGCCGCTTTGCGGCAGCAGCTGGCGGTACGCGACAGTCGGCGCGCTTTGCGGCCGCTCCGTGGTGGGCAGGCTGCTGCCCGCGGGGCCAGCGGAAGCACGCGGCCGAGGGGGCGCGCGTGCGACTGGGAGGGTACAGGTCCGCATCCACCCTCCGGAGGCGGTGCTCTCGTCGCCCGCCCGGTCCGCCCCTCCGTTGTCATGGCGACCAGTGGCCGGACATCCAGCCGCGCTTCTGTTACGTCATGGTCTCGCCACCTGACGTCACGGCCAGGCGGTGCCGCGGGGCGTGGTCAGCGCGTGGACAGGTCGACTTCTGGCCAGGCGGTGGGACGGGCTGGGTGGGGCCAGGAGGGGGAAAGGATTCTGGGGTCACAGGCAAGCACTGTGGTCGCAGTATCCTAATAAGCGGTGACGTCAGCGAGGAGCAAATGAGTGGTCAGCGCGGGCCGCATCCACCGCGGGTCATCCGAGGCAACTGGTCCGGGTTCTGCTTGGCCACTCTGCGGATCACAGGCCGTGCACGAAGCTAGCATTCGGTAATGCCTGCCGCCCGGACCTAGAGGAGGCCTGGGGAAGGGGTAACAGGGGCAGGCCCCGCAGTGAGGCCCTGCCCCACCGAGGTCAGGGCCTGGAGGACCGGTTCCTGCTCTCCCGCATGCTCTGCGTGCCTCCTGTGGGCATTTTAACGTTGGAGGAGACTCATTCATTCAAGTATTTATTAAATGCCAGAATAGAATGGTGAGCTGGATTCTTGGCGTCACTTCCCAGGGAATCCTCAGTCCTAGGGAGAAGAGGGGACAAGACAGCAAATAAATGGACACGATGGGTTCAAAGGGTGTTAAGGTGGCGTAGGCCAGTGACCAAGAGCTTCACCCTAAAATCCTAAATCTAGAGGTGACCAGATGGAAGGAACATTCTGTGTTCTCTGATTACTGTCCTGCTGACCTGCAGCAAGATGGGGTGCAAAGGAAAAATAGGGGAGAATTAAACTGGAACAGGACAGTGGAATGGCAGCAGTTTGGAGCCAAGCTAGGCCCTTGCAGAGGCTACTTTTAGGGCTTGTTCAATCCTTCTTCAGTCCCACTTGCAATGTCTCTGCCTCCAGGAAGCCCAAGCCCAAGCCTGTTGCCCTTTCTTATTGCATTCCGATCCCTTGGACCTCTCCTTCAAATGTATTTGAGCCTTGACCCTGAGGTCCAGCCTTGTCCAGTAAAAGGCAGGGTGGTTTGTGCAGCTGAAAGAACACACACAGTGAGGCCAAGGCAGGAGCTGTGTAACTGTGGCTAGGTCACTGGCCTTCTCTGGTCCTCTGCATCTCCATCTGTACCTTAGAATTAACCATAGCCCCCTCAGGTGTATCATGGGGAATCCACAAATTAATGAATGAGTGGCCAGCACAGGACCTTCTGCCTCAAAAGAATGTATTTCTAATCACTAGGCATCTTTGAAAAAGCACATCGCCTTTCTAGCTTTTTCATTTTTAACCCACTTCCCCACATTCCCACGTCCTTTGGGTTTTGATCATGGGGACATCCTTTGGGAAAGCTAGGGTGGGAAACAGCCCCTTTGGGGCTCTTGATAAAATAGTAAGAACATTGTGAAGAGATTGAGCTGGTCTCCCCGCCACTCCCCAGAGAGTCAATATCGTGGCCTCCCAATAAACCACAAAGGGCTGTGGATTCTGGGGTGGGGGCCGAGTGGAGGGCAGGAAGTGCCGCCCCCTCTGGTTTGTTTCTTTACCCCTGCAAGAGGCAGGTCCTTCTGTGTGCTCCTCCTTGGAGAGACCCCAGGACAGTCTCGGGACTGCTTCCTGGTGTCCAATGCCAGCCCATGCATGAGCAGGTGCTCCAATTTTGTCACATGGGATGGAATCAGTGCTCCCTGTGGTCAGGGCCTTTCCCCCATGGGGCAGGGACTCCCATAGACATGCACAATCCTGTGTGGCAACAGGTTTACAGTGGTGAAGGGACTTCCTGCCATCCCCTGGCTTTGAACCTCCAACAGTGCCGCCATCTACAGTTAAGTAGTGCCGGCCCCCACCCAGCCCCCGTGGTTGCAGAGTAACAGAGTTCAACTCAAGGTGGGGCCTGACGCCATATCCTCACTGGTTGGGATAGTCACAGTTCTCTCCCTCTGGATGCTGTGAGCCATGGAGGTTAGGGACATGTCACCACGAGTGACAGTAGGCTAGGGGATGAGATCCTGCTACTGGCTTCTGGTGAGGCTTCCTTTAGCTCAGGTCTCCCCCACCACCATCCACCCATGACCCCACGCTGCAGATATCCGGGTAGGTCACTCTCGGTAGGGGCGTCCTGGGCACTGAGGGCGCTGAGCAGCATTCCCCAGCCCCACCCACCAATGCCGGAAACACGCCAAGTGTGACAACTGCAGATGCCCAGACATGGCCCAGGCTCTCCTGGAGGCAGGATCTCTCCAGGTGAGGTACCCCGCTTCGGCTGCAAGGTTTGACCTGGCAAAACTGTTCTGAGCAGAAGCTGAGAGTAGCAACTGAACTGGAAAAATTGGTCTGTCCTGGATCTAGGTGTCACAAGGTGAAAGCTCTGTGGAAGGGCCCTCCCTGTCTCTCCCAGGTACGTACCAGTATTTATTACATTAGGATTGAAAACAGAAAATGTAAAGATGTTTGTTATTGCTGTCCTTTAAAAATAAATTCATTACATTTTAACATAAAAAAAAAAACGTTAAAATAAAAGACGAGTGGCATTGTTTTCCTTCTGCAGATTTTAATGTCTGGCTTCGCAGAGGTCAGGAACTGTCAGGGAGGTGTGAACAAGCAGGTCACAGCGGCAGTCAGTCCCCAGTTCAGTCCCCCTTTGGGGGACCCTGTCTCACCACATAGTATGCACACACCGCACAGATACACAACACCACACCACACAGTATGCACATGCCATATACATGACACATGTACACACACCACACCCACATATACCATACACGTGTCACAAACACGCCACACACACATCCCACAAACAGGCCCTGGGAGGCTCAGTCTGCTGCAGAAAAAATGTATTTATTTCCAGAATATTTTTACTTAACAAAAACTACGACGACGTTACAAAGGTGCCAAGGACAGCGGGCCAAGGGTGTGCTGTGGGCAAGTCCAGCTGTGCATCCTACACCTGGTTAACCAGCTGTCACCACTGGCGTCACAGTCATGACAAGATTTGGCCCATAGTGCAGTGCAGGCCTCTGATCGGTTGCGGGAGGCTGGCTTAGGGACATTAAGAGACCCCAGGCTTCCATTTGCCATCCAGGGGAGGCTCATCCTTCAGGGATCCAGGCCCGGGTGCTTCCTCAGTGACCGAGGCCACCTTTGGATACCAAGTGGCATTCAGCACAAGAAACCAAAGCAAGCAAGCACAGTGTGGGAACATGCTCCGGCCACCCCAGGGCTGTGGGGAGGCTAGCAGCCATGTGGGGCGCGGTGCGACAGGGGGGGCAACAAGGAGCCCGGAGGCCACTGGGTTGCCTCCCTCGGCTGCCTGTGCACAAAGGTGCTATGGAGATGTCCACACGACACCAGTCCCTCCATCTCTGTGGGTGCTAGAGGCAGTGGGGAGCGCGGTGACGGTGTCTGGCTTTCTCCAATAAGGCACAGAGACCTATCACGTCTCATTTCCTCTGAGAAACACAGCCTCCTCCTGCTGGTCCAGAGAAGGGCTGTGCAGGTCAGTCTGTGCAGCCAGCCCGGCACCTGGGCCTCAGGGCCATGAGCTGTCTGTCAAGACACACGTGATTTCCTGTTTGCACAGTGAGGGGACAGTTTTAAACTCATTCTGGGGAAGAGAGCGTCTCAGGGAGTTCAACTGCAGGCTGAAAGGGTGGCGGCCAACAGTCTGGTGCAGAGCGTCTGGGACAGGTGGACAGGGAAAAGCTGAGATGATGGCGCCAAGGCAGTGAACTGGCCTCTGGCTGTTCCCGTGGGCTTGTCCAAGAGCCCCGGCTGCAAGTGGACAAAAATAAGGAGAACAAGGCCGTATGTCAAGTTCCTGTGTCTCCAGCAGAGGACAGGAACTTGATGCAGAGGCCTCCTCTTCCTGGGCACTGGGCAATGGTGACAACCTGGTTGGGGTGGGTGGGGTGGACACCAGGAGCCCTCCTCAGTGCCATCAGCCTCCCCAACTTCTTGGAGAGGCTGGGGTCAGCCCCCGAGACCCTTAGGGGAAGGGGGTGACTGCCGCAGTAGATGTCATGGTGACCAAACTTTTGCAGGAGTAGGAGGAGCATCTTTCTGGGGGACAGCAGGCACTGGCTGGCTCCTGGGCTCCGCTCTTGGATGTGAGATGAGCATGAGCACAGGTCCCCAAGAGCTGCTGGGGTCTGTGGTTCCAGCTGACGGAGCTCCTGGTGGCCACCAACAGTGGCTAATGTCTTGGCTGGGGGAGGGGCCTGCCCACCACCTGAGAGGGACAGGGGACAGCCACTTGGGGCCTCTTGGGACCCAGCAGGGCTGCAAGACGGTTGGGAGAGGTGGGCCAGTGGTGGCAGGCGGCAGTTCCCCCTAAGGCCACTGGCTACCACTGGCTGGGTAGCTGGGCACAGCTGGGTATTCGGGCAGGCTGTTTCCAGAGAAGTTGTTGAACTGGGCCTCCCGAGAGGGCGGGTTCCGCCAAGTGCCCGTGCTCCACTCGGTCTGCGCCTTCTGGAAGCTTCCGCCACTCCCCCGGTAGATCCTGTGTACCTGTGGGAGCAGAGGCCAGAGGCCAGTGCGGCTGCGGGTGACGGAGAGGCAGCTTGTGTCCAGATGCTGCATTCCTTAAAGGAGCGACAGAGGCCACAGAGTGGTCCTTGTGGAAGCGTCAGAAAGCACACAGAAGCAGATACCAAGGCACAGAAGCCAGGCCCTGGACCACAGCCCCAATGGCCCCTTGTGCCCACCTCCAAGGTCTTGTCGTGGAAAGGGGCAGGTCTGGGGCCTGTCTCCCTGTGGACGGCCCCTCCGCCCCTCTTGCTGCCTGGTGGAAGCCTTGGGCACCATCGGGCAGCGCCTGCCTTAGAGAAGCCACAGGAAACTTGTGTGACAATCACTCCCACAGCCTCTGGACACAGAGGTGCCAGGCCTTGGACCCTGCATGTCCCACAAAAGTGATGACCTCCTCGACAGAGACCCCTGCATGAACCAGCGACTCCATGTTATCCAGGAGAGCTGTGATTCTGGGACACCGGGCTGTGCTACTTCTAGAAATCCTGGCAAATTCAATAACCAAGAAAACAGCCCCTTTTAACTCGAAGCTTTTGATCATCAGTGAAATTGAACAATTTTGTCTTTTTCCATCAAAATGGACTGTCTTTCTCGTTCTGTGCCGCTATTTTCCCAGCAAATCCCCAAACCTGGGTGGCCCTGAGGACCCCAACAGAGGGGGTCATCTGAACCCGCTTTGCTGGAACTCTCTCCACTTTAAGCCCGTAAACCCCTCCCTCGCACAGCCTGGGGGATGCCTGCCTGCGATTTTTCGACCTGTGCCTGCGCTTCTCGTTCTGTAAGGTCTGTGCTGGGGAGCTCCCGGCCCACAAAATCAGCCCCCCAGGGGCCCTCCTGGGGTCTTGCCAGCCTTCCCATGTGGTGTATCTAAGCACTTCCATGGCTCCTGCTGGCCGTCAACACAGCCGGAAAGACACTGGGGTGCGGACACGGAGGGGCGGGCTGAGCATTCCTTCACCCTTGCCAACCACCCGGCACAGCCTCTGAACCTGCCCTCAATGCGCTGCCTCGGCTGCGTGGAGAGGAGGCGGGGAGGGATGTGGACCCAGCCGTGCTGCCCCGCATGCCGGCCCCAGCACAAACCTGAGCCGTTCACCTCCTCATGACCTGGGCCTCCACGTGGTCTGGGATGACCCTCATGGGGTCAGAGCCCCTGGCAACAGTGCAGACGTTTTCCCCGAGAAGGCCCCACATGCAGGAGCATTCTGTGCGAGGCAGTGCTCTGCGACAGCCCACACGGTCAACATGAAGTCACCGAAAAGGGGTGCAATGGATGCACTGAATCCTTAGCTTCATTTAATTTTACTTAATTTGAACTGAAGAGCAAATGGCAACACGTGGCTGCAGGTGGCTGAGCAGAGCAGCGTGGATGACACTTTGGGATGCGTGTGTGCTGGGCTCCGGCAGATGGGACCCCAAAGGCGGGCATGGTCAATCGGCTCACACTCTGCTGTTATGCAAGTCCTTCCTCCTCGGAAGGCCAGCACAGGTGGGACTGACAGGACGAGGGCCTAGACCACAAGGGATCTGCCCTGCCCCCAAAGGTCACATCACTTCTTGGACACCCAGTCTGTCGTCCCTGAAACGGGGATGACACGAGTCCCCGGGGCCAAGAGGGTCAAGTGACAGTAGGCATGGGAAGAAGCTGGACGTTTCAGGGCCCAGAGAACTTACCTTCATGATCACAATGGCCATCATGGCAGCCGACATGGTGAACATGATGGCTGGAAGCAGCATGACAACAGCAGCTCCAACACTGGTCTGGAAGAACCCGATCGCTGCCAGCCAACCACTACAAGGGGCAAGAAAGAGCATGGGTGCCGGCACAACCACCAGACAACGGGCCACTGTCTCACAAGCGCAAAGAGCTCCGAAAAACCAACATGAAGAAGATAAACGACTTGCAGAGAGAGGGGAAATTCGTACAAGGACGACCAAGGTGACAATGAACTCACAACATGATGCTCGAATCCACCAATGAAGACATGCAAGTTAGAACAAGGTATCACCCCTACTGCCCTGCCCAAATGTCACATGTGTGAGGGGACAGCGACGTGAACACCCTAGTGGCAGAGTGCGCCCTTTACGAAGGCAACGGGCCACATCTATAATGAGGCGCAGGTGTTCGCCCCTCTGAACACACCTGCCCTCCCACCCCAAGAACGTGGCCGCCGTCCAGGGTACCAGCAGCTGCATGCCCTCGCGCCCACAGGCTGGGAACACCAGCCACACGACCGAGGCCTGAGGGGACATCAGAAATGAGCGGGAGGAGGGGAGGCTGAGGTTCAGTAGGGACAGTAAGGTCTTGTGACACCTGCACGTCACTGGCTCATATGAGGTACGACGTCAGTCTGGTGCTCCATGCCTGCCTCTCAGGGCAGGGCAGCAGGAAACACAGTGTTTTTCAGAATATTTTTCCTTATCAAGTAATAAAAATGCATGGTTCAGGAATCAAGAAACTCCAAATAACATATAAGAAACCGCCTCTCTTCCTGCCTCTCCCCAGTGAGACGTGATCACTACGAATCCTCCCACAGTGACCGCTGCATGCCCTCCCACAGTGCCCTCTCCACTGAGAAACAAGTGGATGGTCTCGCACGTGCCTTCACACTGAGGGGTACGAGCAAAGCCAGGCAGCAGAGGGCGGGAAGGACAGGCGGCTGTGCTGGGTCACACAGAGCAGCTGGACGCCATCTTGTGGGGAGGGCGTAATGCCCTTGGGATTCCAGGAAGGGAGGATGAGCTGGTTTGGTTGGGGACGGTCATTTTGGGGACGAATGATCTCCCTCTGAATCTAGAGCCCTAGAACAAGGGCCAGCTAGGTAGGGGCTCCAGGCCAAGGTCTCTGGGGAGGGTGAGTGTGCCTGGGCAGGGATCCCTGCTATGTGGCTCCACCTTTGCAGACCCACCGGGAATGAGCTGGCAGCTGCCAGCATCCCAGAGAACGAGTTCGGTTATAACCCAGGATGACGGCACTTGGAACAGTGGATGATAAGCTGGCCTCAATCAGCTGCAAATGGGTGAGTGCGCCCGCTGCATCCCGACTGCATACAGAGGCCAGGGCCCAGTGTGGGGCATGGGGAGCCTGGCACAAGGCATGGGGGCAGAGGGCAGGGATCGGGGGGGTGCGAGGTGCTCCCTTGCAGCCACTCCACCAGGAGCTCGAGGGGCTGGAACCAGGGAGAGGGCGCAGAACATGTGGTAGGACAGCACAGGGTGTAGACTGAAATAGCTGGGGGAGAGCTAAGACAACCACTGCGTCACACAGCAACGCCACTCAGATGCACCTCCGAAAGAAACAAAGCACCCATAGAACTGTATAGAAACTTCACAGCATTGCTAACTGCAAAAGAATAGAAACAGCCTAAGTGTCCATCAGCCAATGACAAATACCCGCACAGAGGAGTGTCACTTGGCCATGAAAGAGGGAAGGCGCTGACACTTATCACAATGTAGACAGACCCTGAACATACGACGCTCAATAAAAGATGCCGACACACAGGCCACGCTATGTGATTCCACTTATGTGACACATCCAGAACAGGCACGTCCACAGACAGGAAGTGAGTGAGTGGGTGTCAGGGGCTGGGGGTGACTGATGATGGGGATGAGATTTCCTTCAGTGGTGAAGGAATATTCTGGGACTAGAGGAGCTGGCTGCACGACCCTGAGGGTGTACTAAAAATACCAGCTTGCCACTTGAAGAGTGAACTTCAGAGCTGTTACTGGATACGCCGCAGGACGGTGGACCCGTGGAATGGGGAGGCTGGCCCACACGCAGGCACACCACTGACACAACATCCGAACGGATGGCATGCAGAATCCTGAGCAGGGAAAGGGCGTGCGGGGAAGCGCGGAGAGGCGAGCAGGCCTGCAGTCCAGGGGACGGAGTAGTGCCCACGTGAGGTCTGCTGTGTGAGGGAGTCAGATGCAGGGTGGATGGCAGCACCCCATCTATCTCTGCACGTGTCACTCTCTAAGCACCCAAGGTCAGAATGTTGCTTAGAGAAAAACCAGGAGCGTAAGACAGCGTGCACACGCCTGAATGTGGAAGGCCAGCTGTGGGGCTGAGATGAGCTTGCTCCGCAGCCACGTGCAACACACACACACCCTACGCGTCCTTCACTTTGTGGATTCACGGGGAAAGGTCTGCCCAGGAGACCACGGATGTCTGAGTGTGTGACCGTGACGGGCGCTCTTGAGCACTCTCTCTGCTTGAGGATGAGCCTGTGTCTCCGCAGGAAACTGTCCCACTGTCCTTTGCTCTGGCCCCACCAAGTAGTTCTCAGCAGAGCCTGTGGGCCACCTGCCCCCTGGCGGTGAGTTTGGAAACTGCCAACCACCCAGGGCATGGGGCGGGGTGGGGGGGGGGGCAGGTGAGTGCAGGCTGGCAGAGCGGCAGCACCACAGCCCGACCCCAAGACTCGCGGATGCCAAGGGGCCGTGTACACTGTCCTCCACACCCCTCTGCAGAGCCCGCAGTTCCCAGTGCTGGAGCAACCAAGGAAATAGGACTCAGGGGCAGCGACAAGGCCCAGGTGCCCGTGTTCACTGTCCCTGCCACCCTAGGCTTCCATGGGTGGCAAGGCAGGGAGGCCCGACCCGCCTGCACATGCAGCACCATCATCAGCACTGCTGCCTCCCAACTCTGCAGAAAGGAGAACACTGCAACAGCCCCTTCCCAGAGGTCCTGGCCTCGGAGGCACCCTGTCCTCCTGAGCGTTCAGCCCCCGAGGAAGCTGTACCCACCCATCCAGCACAGGAACTAGGGTGGTGTGGATGCCAGAAAGGAAAGAGCTTGCACAGAGGCTGAGGCTGGGCCCCCATGGAGGCTGGAACTGGTGTCTGGGGGTTCCCGCCACTCCCACCCCCCGAAAATCCCCGGCCTTAAACACTCTTCAAACAGGCAGGTCACACCGAGAATCATGTCCCCTGGGGTCTGGGGTCTCGGATAAGCCAAACAGAGGTGCCCACATGACTGGCACCCAGTGGGACCCCTGGTGCTAGGTCTCTGTGAGGTCCCTGGGGACTGCACCTCACAGTGTGTCACCTCTTATCCGGGAGGAACGAAGCCCTCTGGGAGAGGACTCTGGGAGCTGTGCCTGGGCCCCCGGCCCACGCCCTGCCCTTTCCTTCAGTGCATCTCACTCTGTCTGGTCTCTACAGCGACCACAACCATGGGGGCCACCACTGCTGAGTCCTAGGCCCCCCCCCCCCCGTGAAGCCGCACCTGGGCGGTCCTAGGGTCCCTGAGACAACATCTCGCCAGTCCTCCAGACCCAGCCAAGAAGATGCCAGCTGTAGTCCAGGGCCCAGGCAGAACTCATGCTCACCACACAGGAAGGGCCATTTCAGGGAGCCATAGGGGACAAAGCCTGACAGTGACCTTGAGCCTTGGTACAGAGAAGGGAACCAAGGGTAAGGGGGCCGGGGGGCGGGTCACCCACATGGGCCAAGGAGCCAGATGCACACGACTCTCACTGCCCAGGGCAAATGCAGTGTTTCTCCCAGGGGACAGAGAACAGAGTGACAGGGAGGCAGGAAGGTCATCGAGATGGACCAGGCTGCACTGCCAGCTGTGACGAGGGGTAAGGAGCCATAAGCCAGGGACGCGGTGCCTCTGGAAGCTGAGAGAGGCCAGAGATGGTTCTCCCTGGAGCCTCAGGATGGCCTGGCCCTGCCCCTCCTGGGCGTGGCCCGCGAAGCCCAGGCAGACCCCCCGCCCCAAATTGGAAACAAGAAGTGTGTTTTATCTTAAGGAGCTAAATTTGGAGTAATTCATTACAGCCACAGAAACCCTGTACAACTCCCTAAAAGCGAGCATACAAGAGAGCGGCTCTCTCGCTGGATGGTGCTGGCCCACATGTCCCGGCACCCCGTGGCCGGCCAGGCTGGGTACCGCACACTTGCCAGCAGAGCGTGGGCACCTCTGCACACAGGCCCTAGGTGCCTCCTGGCAGCGTGTGTGGAGCAGAAAGCCACCCCCGCTGTCCTCTAATGTCAGGAGCGGGGTCTGTGTTACAGCACTGGGCCCTCACAGGCAGACACGTTCATTCAGTCATGAGCCTACAGTCACTATGCGTCACAGTGGCCATGGTCACAACTTACCAAGCGCCCCATCCTGAGAAGCCGATGGCCTGGATGACAGTCAGGACAAACTGGGCTCCAAAGATGAAAAAAAACGCCATGAAATTGAAGGAGCTATCAGCCCTGAAGAGGAGAGGAAATGCCCGTGAGGGTGGCCCAGCCATGCTCCCGTCCACAGGAACGGACTAACACAGCCACTGCATGAGCTGCTGCACACTGCCCTTTGAGGACACACTGTACCCACAGGGACCTCCCGCACCTGAGGACGTGAAGATGTCACTACAGCTGGCAGGCAGGCTACCTGTCTCAGTGACCAGAGTTTCACCTGAAGATGGTGCCCCATGAGTTTGAGATGGCCCCCTCCCTGGCTCTGCCTGCTCCCCCAGGATGCCTGCAGTTCACTGAAGGAGAGCGGGAGGAAGCAGGGGAGTGTCTGACCACCTAGGGCCATTCCTGGAAGGTCCCCAGGCCTGCTGCATGCAGTGCCCTGTGTGAGGCTGCCGGCTCGCCCAGACCTCCAGCAGCAAATGTCTTTAGCTCCAGTGGATGTGAGTGGGTTCAGCTTCCTGTCCCCTCAGGGACCCTAACACAGTCTGAAGGCTGGAGGCTTAGGGACCATCTGAGCCCAGCCTGTGTAGTGGGGGGCCACTTGGGGTGAGTGTACAGTGGCAGATTCGCAGCAGCCAAACAGGAATACCACTCAGGTGCCCGTCTATACACAGGTGAACCATGCAATGCGGCTATGGAGTGGGGAGGCACTGATACCCACCACCATGTGGACGGACCCTGAATACATGACACTCAGTGAGAGATACCGACACACAGGCCACACAGTGTGTGAAATGTCCAGAACAGCCATGTCCACCAGAGACAGAATGGGTCACTGAGTGTCAGAGGGTTAAGGAGGGCGTGGGGTGACTGGTGATGGGGATGGGGCTGCTTTTGGATGATGGAATGTTCTGGAACTGGAGATGACAGCTGTACAACCTCATAAAGGCTCTAAAAACACTGGACTGTGACGTAGGCAAGTCATGATGAAGCACACCCCAACAGTTATTAAAAGATGCAACACAGAAGACGACAGCAAGCCATCATCTGCAGAACCTAATAGGACCTGTCACCCACAAGGGACAACGAGAGGGATGGTTTCCAGCACCTGGACTAGGGTGACAGGCGTAGGTCCCAAGTGGACACGCGCAACTGGTGGCGTGCTGCCTCCCCGCTCGGCGCCGTCCCAGATGCGGCCGCACTCACCGGAAGGCCTTGTAGGCAGGCCGGAACCAGCACACGTAGCCACAGGGGGAGAAGAGCAGCAGCCAGAGCAGGGCCAGGCCGAAGTTGGTTCCCGAGCCACCGCCGATCCACCAGGCCAGGCAGGAGACAAGATTGACCGCCAGGGTGGCGCAGTAGACTGGGAAGGGGAGACAAGGGGGCTGAGCCAGGCCTGGGGCTTGGGCGCCAGACCCACCTGCCCTCTGTACAAGGACCATGGCTGGGGGGGCTCCAAGGGACAGAGCTCCCCACCCAGCTGGCCCCACCTGCTCGTCCAGCACACCACAATGCCCCCTGGGACCAACTGCATCAGAAGGGACATCTGTCACCACCTCAGATCCCACAGCCCGAAGACGGGGCAGCTTCGTGGCCTGGGCCTCTGTGGAGGCCTCCCTGCACACCTGCCCGCCACTCACAGAGCCACAACCGGTAGATACGCTTCACCAGGACCTGGTACTCAATGGGGATCTCGTCGGAGAAGTCCTGGTAGAAGCAGGGCTTCAGGGGCACGAAGCTGGGCAGCGGCGGGAAGTTGTTCTCCTTTCCTGTGGGGACACAGCACCACGGCACCCTAAGCAACAGCCCAGGGCCTGTGCCATGCCCTCGTGGCAACAGACTGTGACCCAGTCAAGGCCCAGGGCCTGTGCCATGCCCTTGTGGCAACACTGGGACCCAGTCAAGGCCCCTGAGAGGGGATGACCCTGGGTTCCCAGGACCCAGTGTCCTCATGGGGTCCTTATGAGGGGGAGGTGGGTCAGAGAGAGATGGACGAGGTAGCACTGCCGGCTGTGACGAGGGGGTAGGGGCCTCTGGAAGCTGGCAGAGGCCAGGACAGTTCTCTAGGAGCGTTGAGACAGCCCAGCCCCGTCCCTCCTGGGTTCACCCCGCAAGACCGTGTGGGATCCTCGACCTCCAGGCTCTAGAAGAGTGAACCCTGAGCCGTTTCATGGCCGTTTCTTCCAGCCGTCACGTGGCAGAACCCATGTCCTGCTAATGCCTGTCTACAGAGAAGGTTCTGGCACCCAGAGCGTGTGAGCTCCCCAGGGTTGCACACCAGATGGCCACATGCCAACAGCTGCTCCCTCACCACCGGGAGGCCAGAGAACTCGGTGTCACATGGCCCTGCTTCCTCCCGAGGTGCGAGAGGAGGGTCCTTCCTGCCTTTGCCAGCTTCCAGGGATTCCGGGTGTCCCTGGGCTGGTGGCCACGTCCTCCACCCTCTGCCTCCATGGTCACGCGACCTCTCCCTGTGTCTGTGTCCAGAGCTCCCTCTTCTTATCAGGACGCCTGTCACTATCATGGCCACCCTACTCCAGCGTGACCCCCTTTTGACGAACACCCCTGCGAAGACACTATTTCCCAGTAAGGTCCCATTTCCAGGTAATGGGGGCAGGACCTGAACATGTCTTTTCGGGGACGAGGTCCGACCCGCAACAAGAACGCAGTGCTGCCCCGGTGCCAGTCAGTGTGCCTTGGCTCGGACCCACCTCTGCAGGGCACACGTCCTGAGCACTGCTGGGCTGCCCTCAAGGGTCACCATCCCAGCTGAAGGAACTGACAATCACCATGACCAATGGGTAACCGTGTGGTGTGCTAAGACTTGCCCAGTGCTGTAGAAAGGAGGCTCCAGAGCAGGCGGGGGCCTCCAGAAAGGGCAGGGGCGAGGTAGGCCTTGCTCAAAGGGTGGTATCAGCACAAAGACTCAGAGGCACAGAGGGGCCCTGCAGAGTCTGGGGGAGGGTGCGGCCAGCACCGAGGCCAGGGCAGCAGGAGCAGGGGCTAGGGCATGGCAGACGCCGGGGTGGCCCCAACACAGGCCCAATGACACGAGACATGTCTGTCTCCCCATCTCTATGGTGAGGCCCTGAGGGGCGGTGTTCCCACCTATGCCTCCCAGTGAGCTGGCCCCTGGGGTCTCCGCCATGACAGCCTGCCACATGCTGGTCACAGCCCTCATGGGCCCTATCCAAACCATTCAACTGGGCATCCGAGGCCCCCTCAGTGCCCCCCCCCATCCCACGGGTGCCTCAGCCACCACCTCTCTTTGCCACCGCCCACGGCAAGCTTGGTGGTGGATCCTGCCAGCACAGCCGTGATAAGAATGAGGCGGAAAACCACCACCCAGCCGTGTGGCCCCTCGAGACCTTATTTTCTTGGCTGAATGTTCTGTGCAGACTTGGGGCCCAGCATCTGGATTTGAACTCAGCTCCTCCACTGCGGGCTGACCGAGGCCACCTAACTACAGCCCCTGAGGGAGCTGCATACAAGCTTGAACCCTGGTGCCAAACTTCAGGGCCACCCACAGTGTCAACAACAAAACTAGCCTCAGACGGAAGCCTGGCCGGGCTGTGACGACTTGAGTGGGAATCCAGTGCTTCCGTTGGCTCGGTGTTGGGAGGCAACCCCAGTGTCCACTGTGAGAGCAGGCACGTGAGCTGTGTGCCGAGGGGGCTGCCAGGGGTTGTGGAGGGGCCCACCCACCCAGGGACATGTCCTAAAGAGAGACACAGGACCCCCCACTGTAGGGCCCCAAACAAGACTCACCAGACATTTCCGCTGAGATGACCCGGTGGAGCTGAAGCCTATGGCCACCTAGAGGGGAAACAGCCACAGTCAGGGGGTCCCCATGGCTGCCGGGTAACCCCAACGCCCACTGCGGCCCAGCTGGCTGCTGTAAGCAGACTCCTAATCCCCAGGCTGTCCATGGGCATCTCTGGGCTCTGACAAAAAAGGCCACCCTGAGACTGTGACCTCAGCCGTCACCTTCTCTTAGAAACCCTGAGCAGCATCTGCGATGGCAAGAGAGGAAGGGTCAGCCCGCGGTTCCTTGCCACCACAGTATGGCCCGGGATCCCAGTGACCACCCCACCACTCCTTGCCTCCTTGTCCTCCACCCTTTATCCACAGACAACTCTGGGCGCCTGCTTGTGACTGTAGAGCCTGACTTCAGAGTCTCTAAGCCTGGGTTCACATTCATTGCTCTGTCATCTCAGGCAAGTCACAAACTCTCTGCTCTGTGGTTTTCACCCTTGTGAGCCTAGACCCCACTATGACCCAAGTGAAGCTCCCAAAGATATGCCTGGCACCCTGCGGCCCTTCCTAGGGACTGTATGAGTTCACGCCACTGGACAGCCCCATGCTCTAGTCCGCCACCAACGTGGACAACCGAGCAGAACAGCTAGATCCACAAAGGCCCTGTGGGGGGACGGTGCCATCTCCAGGAGAGGGGTCCCCTTGGCCCTCATGGCACAGCTGGGCCTGAACTGACCTGAGCTCCTGGCCCTGGAGCAGGCAGGGAGCTGTCCCTGGGGTCAGGTACTGGGGACAAGTTTCTCACCCACAGTCCAGGCGAGGAAGGTCTGGTGACGCTGAGTTTCTGGGCTCACTCCCCCAACTCAGTAATGCCTACATTGGAACACTCCCCCTGGTCCTGGCTGGCGCTCCCTGCAGGCCCCGCAGGCTTGCAACCTGCCTGTGTCTGTTACTATGCTGGCTGCTACGCCGACCCCACTCCCCGCCTGCCCTGCCCCACAGGCTGGGAGTATCCGCCAGCATGGTTTCGAGAATGAATGGGCTTGGGGCAGGGATGGCCTGGGTGCCTGCAGTGCCATGTGGTCACACAGGGCATGTCTGCCAGATGGACAAATGGCCCACTCTGAGTTCCACACCAACATGTTGGTTCTAGTACCGGCCGCTCTGTGACAGACACCCGCTGGCCCCCTTCAGGGAACCCTCTGGCCATCTGGGAAGGACAGAAAATGGGATGGCCCCAGAGAAGCTGCTGGGCCGGCCATACCCTGCAGACTAAGGACGCACGGGGCTCTGCCCACTGAGCCCCGAGCACTCCCAGGTCCTTGGCGAGGCCGCCCACAACTCTGTGCACAAACACCGACTGGGTTTTGAAGTCGTGTTTATTTTCACAGGTCAGAGCTGACAACAAGAGGATACAATTCCGGTGGGTTCGGGGTGAAGGCGGCCGGAAGAGTGAGACCCAAATGCCCGTCCACAAGGCCCGGCAGGACCACCACACTCCAGCCCAACAGAACGCGCAGTCTGGCAGAGATGCAGCCCTGTGCACTGCCATGAATGGCGGGGCTGCTGGGCTGGGCAGTGTGAATGTCCCTTGAAGCCATGGGCAGGATCCAGGCCCCGGATGAGGAGGAAGCCAGCCTATGAGGACCTGAGAGGAGACCGAGGCCGGCAGGACAGAGGACGGCCCGGGGCTGTGGTGCCTAGGTGTCGGGATCCAGCCGCTGGCATTGGGCCCCTAACACACCATGGTACACCTGGAAGCGGTGGTTGAGGTCGGGCCGGGCGTGGATGCGGAAGCGGGAGCCCAGGGCGCCGTCAGGGGAGGGCGCCCCATAGAAGACGCGCTGCACACGGGAGTGCACCAGGGCCATGGCGCACATGGCACAGGGTTCACGGGTGATATAGAGGTCGTAGCCAGTGCACACATAGGGGAGGCCATCCTCGTCCGTGTCCTTGTCCAGCTTGCGCGAAGAGCCCACCCGGACGCCCTGGGGGCCATAGGCTGGGGCGAAGGAGCAGGTGGGGTGGGGCCCAAGGTCATAGGTGCCTCGGCCCTGTCCCTGGGCTACCAGATCGATGCACACCATAGTGGCATGCAGCAGAGGGCTGGCCGCGCTGCTGCAGTCATGGCCTGTGGCCAGCACGCAGCCAGAGGCCGGATCCACCACCACGGCCCCCACAGCCCTCAGGCCCCTGGCAGCCGCCTGCTGCGCAGCTCGCACAGCCTGCTCCATGTGGGCCTGCATCTCCGTCCGCTCCTGCGCTGAGAAGAGCCGCCCGGCCAGGGCACGGGTCACGTGCTTGTCCTCGTGGAAGGACGTGGGCCAATGGGCGCGCGCCTCCTCAAATTGGCCCCTGGTCAGGGGTGGCCGGGCAGGCACAGGCACCAGGAAGGGCTGCCCCAGGCCTTGGGGGTCAACGGCTGGCTGTGGGAGGAGCTCAGCCAGCGATTGCATGCCCGCGGCTGGCCCTGCCAAACACAGCAGCATCTCCAGCGCATGCGGGCAGCTGGCGTCGTGCCTTGGCCGCACCCTCTTGAGGTGAGGCTGGGCAGGCAGTGGGTGGACAGCCGACACCTCCTTAAGCAGGCGTGAGGTCTGGCGCTTGTCAAGGACAGGCGCGGCGTATGCCAGCACCAGCTCCATGTCTCTAGCTTGCTGCTCCGACAGGACTGGGAGGGCTTGCCACGGCACGGGTTCTTGCTCTGGGCTCCCGGCCTTCTTGTCCCCATGCTGCTCCATGCCACCCAGGGGCTCCATCCTCAGCTCGGCTCCGACTGTGGGAGACAGAGATCGGAGCAGAGCATCATCCGTCAGCTGCAGGAGGCCCGGGGGGGCCGAGGAGTCCGTCCCAGGAGCGTGCTGGATGCGAGGGTTCATCCTGGGTAAGATGTGATCACCGGTCATGCCCACTCATGTCCTACTGACTCACTCTGCATGGAGTTTAAACCACCACTGGGCCTGCCCCGCTCGCCTCTGAGATGTGCTATGAGCAGAAACACATGCTGGGTCACCGGGATTAATGTGGAGAAAGAACACAAATCACTTCCTAAGTTCTTTCATGTTGACTAGGTGTCGAAGTGAAAACACTGTGTGCTCCTGGTTAACAAAACACGTTAAAGTTAACTTCACCTGCTTCTCTGTACTTTCTAAAAACGTGGCTTCTAAAAGACTTAATGTTATGTGTGCCTTGCATGCCAGTCCTCTAGTCAGGACTGCCTTGGATGACATCAGAGATAAACCACAGAAAACCTCGACTGGGTTCCAGAGGCCTTGGGTGCCAATGACTGTCCAGAACCTCACCCCGCTGGTGACTCGTAGCAGACCAAGCCCTATTATCCCATCCCCGTGGACAAGAGAGCGCTAAAATCACTAGGGCTTTCATTGCTCATGACGTGCCTCCCGGCTCAGTCCTCGGCCCCACAGGCCCCGCTGCTGTTGGCTGGGCCCTTCAGAGGGCACGTAAGCACCTCGCCCACCACAGTGTGTCCTAAGCCCAGTACAAGCTCGGCAAATGTGCTGAAGCCAGGTGCCGGTGGCAGCCACAAGAAGTGGACTGTATGGCGGAGGTCCCAGGGTGCCCACAGGCTGGCCCATGGTGCCGACTCCAAATCCTCCCCGGCACATCATATGCCAGGACCACATGGCCTGTGTGGCCCACCCCAGTTTGCAGAAACTTCCACTGTCCGCCAGGCACAGACAGACACAGTCTCATTTGTCCCTCCAAGAGTGCAACCTCTGTCTGATCAAAACAAAACAAGCAACAAATAAAAGAGGTCACCTTTGGGACTCTGCTAGTCAGGCCACCAACACCCAGGAAGGAGAGATGAAATGTCACAGAACGGTCACATGTGACCCAATAACTCCACTCCACTCCCAGGTGTGTGCCCAGAAAACCAGAAGCCCATGTCCACACGAAACCTGTCCAAGCGTGTCCACAGGGACAGGACTCACGACAGCCAAAAGGTGGAAATGACCCAAGTGTCCATCCACTGACGAATGGACACACACCATGTGGTCTATCCACATAGTGGAACATTAATCAGCCTGAAAACGAAGTAAAGGACTGACAAGTGCCACAATGGGGACAGAGCCCGACAACGTTAAACCCAGGAGAGAAGCCAGACACACACGGCCACATGGGGCGTGATTCCATCTATGTGAAACATCCAGAACAGGCACGTCCACAGGGACAGAAAGTGGGTCAGTGGATTATGGGAACAGCAGGAGAGATGTATGTGACTGCTAATGAGGACAGGTTTCCTTTTGTGGTGATGCAATGTTTTGGAGTTAGATAGCAATGACAGTTGCACAAACCCACAAACGTACTAGAAACCACCTACACAGACACTTAAAGGGGGTCAACTGTATCTCAGCAAAGCCACTGTGGAAGAAAACAGGGAGGGGAAAGAACATCTGGGGGACAGCAGGTCAGCAGACCTCACACAGGTGCAGCGCCTCAATGGCAGCTGCCAGCCGCTGTTACTGTGACACTGTGTCCTCATGCTTCCACAAGTGGACTCCCCTACTTGTCCCAACGACCTGGGAGGGAGACCTGGGACTGTCCCATCTACAGGACAAGCGAGGCTCCTTGAGGCAGAGAACTTGACCAGATCACATGGCTGGTGCCCATCGGGAAGATGGAGGTCCTGAGCCCCTTCTACAGATGAAAACAAACAGGCTCTGAGGTGGGTGACCCACCCGAGCCCCCACCCACGTCCCCGTGGGGAGGGCCAGCCCACCTGCAGACTCTGTACACACTCTGCTGAAACACACACAGGATCTGCCGACCCTGGTTCCTCTTTCCGTCCCCAAAGCCCCATAGCAAGCCCCAGCTCCAGGTGCCCCGACTGTTCCCGCAGCCCTCCCCACAAGCTCCCCACAGGGCCTGCCCCCACTCAGTCCCTTCCCCAAGTACATCCACCTCCTTCCGCTCACTCTACGGCCACCTCCTAAAATGCCTGAGCACCGGACCCTGGGGGGCTGCCGCAGCCTACTCAGACGCCCCAATCACTTGTTGCGATGCCCCTGCCCCATCCAGGTCAAGGAGGCTCGACTGTGTCAGCAGACCCTGGAGGGCCTGGTGCACCAGGGAGACGGACCCCTACCTGAAAGACTCCCCAGCAGCTTAGGACCACCCACCTCCACAGCACCCCACCAGAAAATTAACATGTACTGGAACTCCTGGGGACACTGGATGGCGGCGTGTGGGGGAGCTGCGCCTGGGGTCCCAGCAGGAGTAGACTTGCTCTGAGAGGGACACAGGGTGTAGTGCTTATCCAGTGAGCTGAGTCAGGATCTGCAGGGTGCAACGTGAGCCTCAGGCATGCGGCTTTATCTTTTCTTCCTGGATTAGGAAGAAAACAGTCTGGACCTGGCTGTGAAGCCTTAGGCATCTGTCCTAATCCCCACTGCGCAATGGGAATCCATCCCCAATGGGTAGGGCTGGCAGGGCAAGAAGTGAAAAAACCCACGAGAGGCTTTGCAGTCCTGACTGGTAAACAACTTGGCAGCTTCTCAGCAGCCCAGTGCCCTGGCTGTGGTGGCAGAGTTCAGGAGGGCTCCTGGGAGGTGATGACCCACAGCTGGGCCTGGAAGGCAAGCAGGGAAGGGAGTCTCGAGCAGAAGGAACAGCTAGTGCTGGAATCTCCGACTTGCCCACAGTTTAGAATGCAGTTTCCAGGTCTCAGCCCACCAAGAGTGGAGGGGACCATCTGTATTTCTAACAAGCTCCCCAGTTATCTGTCACCTGCAGAGCACAGTTGACAGGTAACTACTGGGACACCCCATAAATTTGAATTCCAGATAACATGGCAATTTCTTAGTATGTGTGTCTGCTGCAAGTTACATTAAAAAAATCATTCGTTGTTTGCACGGAATTTAACGGGGCGCCCTGTGTGTTTACCTGGTGAACCTGGCACCCTACAGGAGGGCCTTCTGTGCACGAAAGTTCGAGAACTTAGGGCTTGTGGGGTGTGGCAGAGGCCCCTTATCTTGGGGTGGTATAAGAAAAGGCCTTGCAAGTTCTCACTTTCCCTGAGTCTAAGGAATGATCATGATGTTCAGGACGCATAGAAACACTAGGGACTATCGCCCAAGGCCGTGAAGCAGGTAAAAACTCAGCTCCGAGGCAGGGGGTGACCAAGATGACCAGAGAGCGAGGCGCGCCGGAAGCAGCAGGACGCACGGGGTCCCCACGCCCAGCCTCAGGGGCGCACGCACGCGCAGAAGAGCGATGGGCGCGAGGAGCGGGGTTGCGAGAACCGGCCGCACCGCGCGCGCACACGCGACGCTCCCCTGGCCCGCCCGAGGCGTGCGTGAAGCTGGGCCGGCGGTCCCTTTGCTCCTGCGCGCGCGCGCGGCCAGCGGCCCCCGAAGCCGAGACCCGCGTCGCCACAACTGCCTGCCCTCCGCGGCAGCCTGAGCCATGGAAGCCCGAGACGCCAGGGCCGCGCGCTTACCTGAGGAGACGGGAGCGAGCTCTGCGCTTCTCCAAGTCTTAGCAACCGGCCCGCAGGCCCCGCCTCCGCCTGGTGCCGCGGGGCACGACGGGAGCGTAGTTCCAGGGGCGGGGTCGGCGCGAGTTGGAGGCGGGGCCTGAACTACAGTCCCCACAAGGCCGCGCGCGCGGCCGCCTCGCTCCACCCTTCGCGGGGCTGTTCGCGGGGCTGTTTGCGTGACCTAGGGGACTGCTGGTCGACCGCTCACTCCGGGGTTCGAGACTCAACTGGGTGGGCGGGGAAAGTCGGCCCTTTGGGAGATCAGCAGAGTGGGGAGATTGAAGCAGAGGGGCATACGACACCCCCTGCAGTCACTCACTGAGCCCAGTTTGCTGTCGCCACGTGGTTCCAGAGGGTTGGTCCCAACTGCATGAGGCCAGCTTCCAATGATGGTCTGGGGGTCCTGCGGACCCCTGGCCTCAGTTTTCCTATCTTTTCAGTAGGCGATGGGAGTCTTTTGACTCTCAGGGAAAAAAAAATGCTAATTTTGTAGGCAAATCCAGTTATTCATTCTAGTTAAACAGGTGTAACCCAGTGATTCTCAACCAGGAACAGTTTATCCCCCCAACCACAAAGGGACAAGGGCACTGTTTGGGGACATTGGTAGCTGTCGCTGGTACGGGGTGCATCCAGCATCAAGAGGCATCAAGACTTGTAGGCCAGGCATGCTGTTCAACAGACCACACTGCAGGGCACAAGCTGCCAGGAATCATTTTTGCCACCCAACGCTTCTGTGAGAGAAACCAAAACAGCAGAGAACAGACCCTAGAAAGAGTGCTCTGTGCTGGGACAACACTGTTTCAGCACCTGGATCCAGCCACGCCTGAGTTAGGGAACCTTTCAAATTCTCTGTTTTGTTCTGCTTCGTTTTAAGCTAATCTGTGTCATAATGTCGGTCCTTTTTATACTAAGAGCTTTGACCAATAGGGTCCCTTTTGTCTTGATTCCAACATCCTTCATAAGTAACATGACCCTTGAAACTCATGGCAACAGGTTCGTGTCCAGAACCAAAAGGTTTGAAAAACTGCGGAATCGGTTCCCCAGTTGTAAGCTTAGTAGCAGCGAAAAGCTCCCTGGAGTTGGTCAGAAGCCTGGGTCAGCTGCTGCCTTGGCTGGGTGACCATAAGCTTGTCCATGTCTGCAGGACAGTCAAGAAATGAACCTAGGAAGGCGCCAAGTAGGGTGGTCTGTGTTTATTTGGCTCATCCCGATGATGCTCCGAAGTTGCCACGATGGTCCTATGGTCCCCAGGTGCTTCCCACTTTTGTGGCAATCCTCTGCCTAGGCACTTCCCAGACATGGAGTGAGGCAGTGGGACTTCCTTCAACTGCCCAGGGAAGGCTGATCAAAGCCCTCCGGACCCTGACAAGGAAGAGAAAATGCCATCTCCTGTCTCTCAGAGGTTTAATGTCCCCAGCAGGTCTTTCAATAAATTAATCTCCACCTAACTAACCAGACTCTTAGAGGGCCCTGCGATCCCATCACACACACATATTGATCAGCCACTAACCATCACTCCTCCGGACAGAAAACATTCATTTCTAAAAGCAAACTCAAAAGTACCCAAATTCTAAAGCGTAAGTTCTTTTCTCAGAGGCCCCCCCCCCTCTTTTTTAATGCCTACAGCTCCTGGTCTTCCTGGGTGGTCTCCCATCCAAGTACTAACCAGGCCTGATGCTGCTTAGATTCTGAGATCAGATGAGATCGGGCTTGTTCAGGGTGGCATGACTGTAGACTACTCAGAGCCCTTTAACCCTTAGGAAACCCTGATGTCCACTACCGATAACCCACCTGGTTCTCTGCTCTCCCAGGTCCCAGAGGCTGACACTAATGAGATAATAATATTAAAAACCATTATTACTGGTTAATAAGGATGAATGTTTACAGAGCGCTTATTTGCAACCAAATGCTGTTCTGGTTAACTCCTTATACTATCTCATTTAATTCTTACTACAATTCCCTGGAACAGTACAAGTGCTGAAGTATTGAAATGACCTCTCCATGTGACACGGGACTGGAAATGCACCTCATGGGGCACGTGGTTCCAACTGACTCTCCCCCAAAGCCCTGGCCACATGGAACTGGGGTGTTGAAGGAAGGGGCCCCCATTACAAATAGTCCTGCTGTCTCCTGGACCACCCTTTGTTTTAGAGTCTTCCCAGTACTGATTCTCTGGTGGTCTGTCGTTTACTTAGAATGTCTGCTCTTCAAGGGCTGAAGGTTTTTTCGCTGTGAATCCCCACTGCCTGGCCCAGAGCAAGTGCTCGATGCCCGTGAACAGGCGATGTCGTTGTTGTTTGTTAATGTCGTCGTCATTTGGACATGACAAACGGGATTTCCCATGCATTCTTGACCCTGGCCCTGCTCCCCTCTTCCCGACCCTCCAAATATCAAACGATCAATGTCGCCACCTATAGACCAAAGGCAGCAACGATGAATTCCTAGCCCCAGGCAAGATTTGAGTGCTTTCCAGGACAGCCACAGCCACATTGCCCCGGGCCCCTGGGGGGTCAGAGAGACCCGGCGCCTGGCTCCAGGAGTGCTGCTTCACCCTACCCCCACAATTCTCAGGAGACCCCCACAACCAAGAACCACACACCCATGCGTCACTAGTGCCAAGGCTGAGAGACCCAGCCCAGAGCCAAGAGGACACGGCAGTCCTCGTAGGGGACCTTGGGCAAGGGTTTTGTTGCGGCAGATAGTGACTCTGCGTTCAGCCCTTTGAGACGCTGCCACACCACTTTGCACAGCGGCTACCCCGTCTTACACGTGAGCCCACGTGTGTGGGTTCTGAAGTCTCCGCCCCCTCCCCAACACCTGTTATTATCTATCTTTTTGGATATGGCTGTCCTGTGCTGTGTGAAGGGCCATCTCGCTGTGCTTTGGGTCCCCGTTTCTCTGATGATTCAGCTGTTGGGGACACAATCGTTATTTTGTGCCTATGACCCACCAAGTCAGATAAACTAAAGACGAGGTCATTTCTGATGCAGTGGTTTCTCTACAGAGCTGAGCACAAGTGTTGACTTCACGGTGACTGGAGCGGTCAGGGAAGGCATCTCTGCAAAGGTGACATTTTCCCTGAGCCCTGGATGACAAGAGATTTTCATCTCTTGTGTGGGAAGAGCATTTCAGGCAGGGGGGACGGCTCATGCAAAGGCACTGAGACAGGCCCTGTTTTAACTGGGAGTGTCCCTGTGGGTGACGTTTGGTGAGTACAGGGGTGTGCAGAGGACAAGAGGCCAGAGAATTTGGCCACTAGGGAAGCCACTGGGCGGTTTCGATGACAGCTGAACTCACGTATATTCTGTGACCCTGGAAATCAGATGCCTGTTATGGATTGGATGTGTCCCCTGAAAGCCACACATTGAGGTCGTAACTCTTAGGACCTCAGGATGTGACTGTATTGAGATATAGGGTCTTTAGAGAGGTGACAAAGGTAACATGAGGCCATTGCAGTTGGCCCTGATCCCCCATGACCGGTGTCCTTCTAAGAGGAGATGACACAGACAAGCATGGAGGAACGACCACGTGAGGATGTGGGGAGGGAGGACTCAAGAGAAACCAGCCCTGCTGACTCCTTGACCTCTGAGTCCAGCCTCCAGAACTGGGAGAAAACCAGACTTGATTAAGCCACCCCCGTCATACTGTATTATGGCAGCACCAGCAAACAAATGCTGCATCCCATAAAACCAGCGTTTATGTCCTGTGAAAGACTTGTGTGAATATGCACAGCCCGGAACTGGAAACAACCCAAGTATCCACCTGCAAGGAAGAACCTACATTGACCTGTCATTGTCATCTGATGTCTGTAGTGGACATCAGGGTTCTTTATTCGTGTCACACATTCTGTGGGTTTGGACGAATGTGTAATGACATGTACCAACTGCTACAGGACCGTACAGAGCATTTTCACTGCCCTAAAACCCTTTTGTGCTCCATCCATTCACCCTTCCACCAAACCCTGATATCCATTGGTCTTTTTACTGTATCCATGGTTTTACCTGTACTTGTGCAATTTAATTAAGTCGCATAGTTAGAATCTGTGCACATTGCAAACTGTAAGTTAAATCTTTACTTTTTCAAGCATTATCTCTGGGTGGCTCTATGAGGGGGTTTCCTATTAGCATTTGAATCGGTGGACTCAGTAAGCAGACCACCACCCCACACTGGACCCAGAAAGGCCAAGGAAGCGGGGAACCGCCCTCCAGTCTGAGGTCTGAGCTGAGCTTGAGAGCTGGGCAGTCCACGTCTCCCGCCCTTGTCCTGGGCTCGCACACCCCACTCTTTCTCCCGGGTCTGCAGAGGGCAGATGGCAGGTCATGACACCTCTCAGCCTCCACAGGGGTGTGAGCCAGGTCTCCCTATTAAATCTGTGTCTACGTGTCCTGTTTCTTTTCCGATCCGCCCATGAGCTGTGTTTCTTTGGAGAACTCTGACCAGCACAGGCTACTGGTGTGGTTCTCCCAGCACCCACTTCTTCGCTTTGAAATCTGACTCCTGCGGATTGGGTGCAAGGCCTGGTTGTGTAGACCAAAGCAGAGGGGCTGGGGACGTGATTCCATAGTGCAGAGGTTAGTGCTTCTGCTTTACAAGCAGAAGGTCCTGGGTTCACTCCCCAGTGGAGCCACAGTTCATGGTCTATGGCCATGCCACCCTGAAAAAGCCCAATGTCTGATCTTGGAAGCTAAGAAGGATCAAGCCTGGTTAGTACTTGGATGGAAGACCACTTTGGAAAACCAGGTGCTGTAGGCATAAAAAAAAAAAAAAAAGCCAAGGGACTGGAGTCTGGAAAGGGGCTTCCTCAGGAAGACCACTGTGCTACCGGAGCTGGTGCAGTCCTGTCCAACCTCTCCTCCCCACCCCCATCAGCTGGGGACCAGTGCTATTTTAGGATCCCCCACTTCCTTCCTGGCTTGTGTCAGAAGCCCATTTCCTGCCTGGATCTCACTCTCTCCCTTCTGAGACCACTTATTTGCATTGCACATTGGGTCATTTCTCCACCAGTGGAGGCCTGGACCTTGAACTTGGTCTTCCTGACCCTTTTCACAAATCAGGACTGGCAACATCATTTGCAGATCTCAGTTCAAACGAAAATATAAAACCACTGTTTCAAAAATTATTACAAATTTCAAGACAGAGGCCACAGGTTGTAAATCATGGGTGGGGCCCTTTTGAGCTCAGGGACCTAGGTGACTGAACGGGTCTCAGACCATGAAACCGGCACCTCCCCAAACACTGGGGGGCTCCCTCCACCTCGGGGGGTCATGAACTTTTATTTATTTATTTTATTGTGGTGAAGTATGTGTTTCATAAAATATACCATCCTAACCATTTGTAAGTGTACACTTGGTAGCTTCATGCACATTCATATGTAGTGCAGCCATCCACCTCCAAGACTTTCTCATCGTCCCAGACTGTCCCCTATCTCCATTACACACTCACTCCCCTCCCTTCCTCAGCCCCTGTCATCTACTCTCTATCTCTGAATCTGACTCCTCTGGGGACCTCTCAAGAGTAGAATCACACAAGATGTGTCTTCCATGTCTGGTTTATGTCACTGAGCATAATGTCCTCAGGGTTCACCTATGTTGTAGCAGGTGTCAGAATTTCTCTTTTTTAAGTCTGAATAATATTCCATTGTGTGGATGGACCAGGTTGTTCATCTGTCACTGTCCGTGGACACAGCATTTAGCTCTTGTGAGTCACATTGCTGTGAACATGAATATACAAGTCTCTATTTGAGTCCCTGCTGTCAATTCTTTTGGATACCTACTGAGAAGCATAAGCATACATTTTTAACAGCTAGTCTTCTTTTCACCACCTACCTTTATTTTGGCCTTTGCCTGACCATAACTGTGCAATGCACCCTTTGCCAAACAAAACCAAAACAGACTCAGAAGATGTTGAAGTATGAAGAAGAGAAAAAAAAAATCACTCGTCCCCTCACCCCTTACATTGTCCTTCATTCCCACAGCGGCATATGTCAGAGGTGGCTGCTATTTTCCTGGTCGCAGCTGGGGAACCTTCTCTTTAGAAGCCTCTGCTTCCAGGAATCTTCCCCGAAGGTCCCTGCTGAGATTGTGAAATACCTCATGTGCTGTTTCTGTTCTGGCCGCAGCCAGAACCAACCTTCGTGTCCAGCAAGAGGGGACTGCACGCACAAGGAGTGGGCCAGCCCCAGGCTATGTGTAAATGCATTACAGGTGAGCTGAAGTGGAAGAAGTGTCCATCTGCATGGCGTTTGTTGAAAGCAGCCCAATAAAATGATCCGAGATGGCAAGGCCTGATGGAAATAAACAGGGTGATGGGACATAATAGGGACTTTGACTGGGGGTGGTCAGGAAGGGCTCTCTGAGGAGGTGACATTTAAACAGATGCCTGAAGATGAGGAGGAGCCAGCCATGTGGCTGTCTTGAGACAGGGCACTCTAGGCAGGAGGCATTGCTCGTGCAAAGGCCCTGAGGTAAGAATGAGCCTGGCAAGGCCAGCACTGCTGGGGCAGAGACAGTTAAGGGGAAAAGGGGTGAAAGGAAGGGAGCAAAAATGGGCCAGTGGCTGGACCCCACAGGGCTTTTGGGACTGTGCTGAGACATTGGGAGAGTTAGGGCAGTGCTTCTATCTTTGCAGAGTGCCCTCTGGACAGTGGGGGACCTAGGTGACGTTACTGGGTGGTGGCGGGAGCAGGTGGGGACTGAGCTCCCTCCCCATCTCCTGGGTCCTTGGCTTCACAATGTCTGCTAGTGTTTCCTCACAGCAGGAGGAGCTAGGCTTTCTGACACAACTATGGCTCTGTCCCTTCGAAGCCCAGCCAGAGAGGGGCTGGGGAAGGGCCTGAAGAAGTTACAAGGAACTCTGAAGGAACCTGGCCAGGCTGTGACCTTCAGACCTCAGGAGGACTTCAGCTGGGGCTGGGAGCTTTGAGGGGGGCAACTGAGACAGGGGGATGCTGGGACACCCCTGGACAGCCCCCTAACACACCGCAGAGGGAAGCGGTGGCAGACCCTGGCCAGGGGGCCAATACTGGGGCCAGAAGAAAGCCGCTGGAAAACAGCCCTGGGCAGTGTCCATTCTGGGTCTTCTCCAGGCAGCTGGACCCAAGGAGGACAGGCTGGCCAGGGAGCCCAGAGCCTCAGGCTTATTTTTGTAAATGAAGATAAAGATTAGAGTCCCTGGGAGAAGCTAAGCTGGCGCTGCCTGCTGGGGGTGGGGGTGGGGGTGGGGAGCTTGAGGTGGAAAAGGCATGCAGGCAGGGGTAAAAGCATATGGAAAGGCAGGGAGCCTGGAAGCCTAAGGATGTCCAAGTAATTCAGTTGGCCTCTGTAGCCTTTCTGCCTGCGTCACTGTCACCTCCTCAGAAAGGCTTGTCCTGGCCACCCCTTCAAAGAAGTTCCAGTCATCTTTGACCTGCTCGTCATTTTGCTCCCAACATTCATCCCTATCCTATCCCTGCAACATGAACAGAGTGCGAGGCACTCGCCTCAGGTACAAAATGTAAGGGACGCAAAAAACTCAGCTACCAAATTTGAGAGAATCTTCTTAGAATATTAAAAAAGCTGAACGAGTTCAAAAGAACCCATGAAGAACATTTAAATAAAGGCAGAATCCACCCCTGCACTTGACGCAGCCTTGCCTCGCTCATCACACGTTAGGCCTGGCCCTGGAACGAAGGAAAAACTTATCAATGACGGGGGTCTCTGTTGGTGAAAACCGGGGCCTCGCCCACCCGCCAGGTCCCGCCCATCCCCTGTAATCCCCGCCCACCACGGCTCACCCCGTCCAATGGACGATCAAGCCACGCCCCAAACCCACTCGCCCGCCAACCACAAATCGGCCACGCCCACTCACGCTCGGCCCCACCCACGTCCCTGCCCCACTAGCAGCCCAGCGTCGCCCCCAGACGCCGGGGCCCGACTCCCGACGCGCGTCTAGCGGACACTAGGGCTCCGGTCCCTTCAGCCGCCGTGCGCGTCTGACGTCACTTCCAGGGCGGTGGTGGGAGGAAGGCTCACTTCCGCCTGCGGGCGAGCGGCAGCGGCGTCGCAGAAAGCCGGACCGCGGCGCCGAGGGACCGACGGACACACAGGCGGGCGGCCTGGAGCCATGGAGCGCGGCCCCGGGGCCGGGGTGCGCTGGCCACGGCGGTGAGTGCCGGGCAGCGGTGGGCGCGGCCGCGCTGGGCCGCTTCGGTGCCGTCCGTGGCCGTTTGGGGCTCCGGGCCCGGCCGCGAGGCCGGGGCAGCCCGGTTGGACGCTTCCAAGACTCCGCGCCCGTGGTCCCGGCCGGAGGACCCCCGACCAGAGGTGGGGACCGCGGGCCAGCGTCTCCGACTCCGGCAAAGCCCTGTCCGCCCTCCATTCAGCCCTCCGACGTGGGGTGGGCGCCCACTCTCCTGGAGGCGGCCGCCTCCTTCCGGGAGTGCGCCGTCCGAGCCGCGGACTCTAACTCTGTCCCGACACGGCTCTCCAGCCCAACACCGGGGCTCCCCGCAGCAGCCCGTTTAGGAAGCCGAGCCCTTCTTCCTAAACGTCTCCCAGCCTCGGCTCCAGTCCGCGGAACAGCCGCATCTCCTCAGCCCAGGAGTCCGCCCAGGACTCTTCCAGGGCTCCCTGTTTCGCCCGGGATAGAGTCCAGTCTGCAGCAGGGCTCATTGGCAGTGCCCAACCCCAGTCCCGTTACCCTTCAGGGCCCCTGTGCTCACCTCTTCCTTCCAATGATCGCTCTAATCAAGACACACAGTTCTCAAAACGCGCTGTCACCTCTGGGGTTCTGTTCATGTTCTCCTCTCAACTCTGTCCCCTGTCACCCGGTCACTTGCACCCTTCAGACTGCACCTCTTCCAGACAGTTTTCCCACCCTGACCGGCTTGGTGAGGCGCTGTCACAGTCGTTCTCATTTGGGTGGTCCAAGAGAATTGCAGTTGCCTTGTTCCTCCTGGGTTCTCACACTCTGCCAGCCCGAGTGGGGCCTGGCAGCAGGGTGCCCAGTATGTGCTTGTGGGTGGAGTTGCTGGGGCTCCCGGTGCCAGGGGTGTGTGCCCACTGAATGACACACTTAGGTATGCACTGAGCAGTCTGAGGCCTGGCTCCTGGGGCATACTCAATGACATCCAGAAATGGCATGCAGGAGGTCCCAGGAGCTGGTGGCTTGAGTAGGGACTGTCCCCCTTGCCTGTTAAACCCAGCAGACCCTGTAGTTTCCCTCTTTCCTTTCTGCCTCTTGTCATTTGCCTATTTGTTTAGCTGGTGTTTGTTGAGCAAAAGGAAATAGTGGCCCTGCTCTCCTGGGGTTTGTCTTTGGTTGGAACTCGGAGCTGTGAGAGCCTGGTGGGTTTGGGGTTGGGGGACCCTGACCTGGTTTGGAAGGCCTCCCTGAGGGTGCTGGAGGTGAGGTGTGGAGGGTGGACAGGACATGGACCCTCTCATGAGGTTGGGGAAGGGGTCCCCAGGAGTGGAACTGCATGGGCTCCGACTCTGAGGTGGGAGTGGGCAGTGTGGCCTGTCTGGGGAAAGGCAGCATGGGGTGCCACATGAGTGAGGCTGGAGAGGGCGCCTGAGCTGGCTGCTGACCTGGCAGGCCATGGTGACGGATTTGATCTCCATCCTGGAAATAGTGGGAGGCCCCTGGGGCAGCCCAAAGGGGAGGTGGTACATCAGATCTGTGCTGTGAAAAGGTCTTTCAGCTGCTCTGGGGGCGATGGTGGCCAAGGGGGTACCAGTGAGGAAGGAGACTATTGAAGCATTCTAGGTGAAAGGTGACAGGCGGGACCAGGAGGCAGTTAAAGGGAGAGAGGGAGAACCAGCAGGCCGGGATGATGGGTGGATCTGGAGGCGGGGTGAGGAGTCAAGGACAACATCCAGGTTTCTGGCTTGGTCAGTGGGGCTTGGCCATCCCGGCGTGCCCCTTCGCATCTTACCTGCCTCCTGACTCTCAGCTGGACCTTCCTCTCAAAACCAGCCTTCACTGTGCCACCCAAGTGCCAGACCCTCCAGTTCCCCCTTGCACCAGCGGTGTCACCTGTTGGGGCCGGACCTCTTTGAGAACATACTGCTTGACATTTGGGGACAGATAATTATTTCTTGGCCAAGAGAGAGTGTTTCAGGGCACGGTGGGGTGTTGAGCAGCATCCCTGGCCCTCACACTGTCGATACCAGGAGCACCCTCCCCTAGTCCTCAACTAAAAATGTCTCCAGACGTTGGCAAGTGTCCCTGGGTGGGGGACTCACCCAGTCCGAGAACCAGTGTGATAGAATCTCCCTTCTGAAAAATGTTCACTTATCAGGTGCGTGTCTGCTGAGTGTTGGGGACTCTTGGGGCCGTCCATGCCTCCACCTTGGCTTTTGCGCCTCTCCCACTCCCCTGGTGTGCCCCGAATCTGGGTGACGGCAGGATGTGGCTCTCTCCAGCCCTTGGTCTCAGGTCCCAGGTGCAGAGGGAGCAGGTGTGTTTCTGGGCCTCAAGTTGCTCTGACTGGCTCTGAGTGTGAATGTCCTGGTCCAGTGGTTTTCAGACGCTGTGGCCCCCAAGCTCACTGTGCTGAGGTCTCCACTGCCGGGATGGGGTGGGGTGTGTCTCCCCTTGGCCCAGGTTGTAGGGGTGGCGTAATGAGTGTACAGGCCTTCTCCAGCCTTGGGTTCTCCCATCTCTGCTGGCAGATTTGTGTACAATTGTAATGGCTTTAGCACTATAGCTGTGGTTTGCCTCATACAGCATTTGGGTGCATGCTATGGAAAGGGCCGAGGGAATCCCTGTTCTGTCCCCATCTCATTACTCCTCCGTGAGTGCACGGTGTCAGCATCAATAAAGAAATTGAGGCCCTGGGAGGGTGAGCGACTTGCCCAAAGTCCCAGAGCTGGAGGAGGGGGCTCAGCTCCTGTGACCCCCCTGCACCCCAGCAGCCTGGCCCCCAGCACAGCGGAGAGCCATTGTCTGGCTCGTAGGCCTCCAAGCCTGAGATGTATCCTGCTTTTGTTCCTGGAGCCTTTGTTTGCTATTTCCTCTGCCCAGCTCCTGTCCCCGGACACGACAGTCCTGCTGTGGGCCTGGCCCCCATGAGTGTGCCCTTGGGTCCCTCTGGTCAGCAGCCTGTCCTTGCCTCGACTGCTCTGTGTCACCTGGGGGTGGCAGATGGATCCTTGGAGGAGAGATGGACTAGGGGGAAGTGTTTGGGCCAGCCATGTGGACAGAAGCTTGACAGAGTGACAGGGTTTTCTTGGGCCTAGAGCAGGGGACATGATGGAAAGAGCCGAGGTGGGCCAGGAGTCTGCTCGCCCAGCATAGCCACAGACCTTGGCTGGGATGACGAATGGACTTAAGTGGCAAGAGTTGGTGACTGTAGGCTGAGGAAGGGTAGTAGCAGGCGGGACCGAGTCAGCTTTTGGGTTCTGCAGAGGTCATTTGGCAGTTGCTCTGTCCCTGTGGAGGGCAGGCTGGCCTTACAGGTCCATGGGGAGTGGGGTGGAGCAGTTTTAGTAGGGGAGAGTGGGCCAGGCTGGGCCATGGGGAAGGCCGTGAGGCTTGGGGTAGGAGCACTGGGCCCGTCTCTGGTGGCACCTGGGGGTCACATCTCGCTGCTCCCTGCAGGGTTTGCCTGTGTGCGACATGGAGACGCGAGGCTGCAAGGCTCCCACGAGCTCAGCTTGGACCGCGATGGGGCCGGGCTGCGGCCTCCTAACGGGGCTCTCACCTGGGGCGGTGGCCGGGGGTCGCCCTCCCCCCTGCCCACGTCTTGGAGTACCCCCACTCCTCCCCTGCCGAGTGAGGCTCACCCTGGTGCCCGGACTCCGCCATGAACGGCCTGTCGGTGACTGAGCTCTGCTGCCTCTTTTGCTGCCCGCCCTGCCCTGGCCGTATCGCCGCCAAGCTCGCCTTCCTGCCACCGGAGCCCACCTACTCGCTGGTGCCTGAGCCTGAGCCAGGGCCGGGCGGGAATGGGGCTGCCCCCTCGGGGACCCTGCGGGCCTCTGCCGGCACCCCCAGGCGCTGGAAGCTGCACCTGATGGAGCGTGCTGACTTCCAGTACAGCCAGCGCGAGCTGGACACCGTCGAGGTCTTCCTGACCAAAAGCAGCCGGGGCAACCGCATCGCCTGCATGTACGTGCGCTGCGTGCCAGGTGCCAGGTGAGCCTCTTGTTCCCGGAAGCGACGGGGAGCACCCTGAGCTTGTCCTCGGCCCTGGAGTGCCAGGACGAGTGAAGGCCCACCGGCAGTGCGGTGCCTGGGCATGCTTCTTGGCAAGGGCTGTGCTCGCTCTGCCCGCGGCTGCTGCCCAGCTGCCCTGGGCCCTTAGTGCTGGTACTCTTCCACATGCAGCTCAGGGGGCCCTCTAGGCACCTTGTCTTGCAGATGAGCACCCCGAGGCTCAGGGAAGTGGCTTTGAGTGGCAGTGTCATATGCTCAACAAGGAGCCACCTGCTTCAGGGTCCCTCAGGCCCAGTCTGGCTCCCTGTTGAGGGGCCCCTGAAGCCTGTGGGCGGAGTCTTCTTGAGCCTGAGGGCTGTGGTGGAGGGCGGCCTCTAGGTCTTCGGTGGGGTTCAGCCTCCAGCTCCAAGTCCAAGTGCAGCCTGACTTCTCTGGGCCAGGCTGGCGGGGGCGGGGTGGGGAAGAGGACTCCAGGAGGTCATTGTTCAGGACCAGCTGGATGCCTGCTTTCAGCTCATCTGTGCAAGGGCCAAAATGAGTGTTGTCATTTTCTGCAGGTGTGGGAAGACCAGCCCCGCTCCAGATAGAGCCTGGCTGCATTCACTGTGAGGCAAGGCAGGAGGGGCCACGGTCAGCTCTGGGAAGCAGGCTGGGTGCCCTCCATTCTCAGGGGCTGTCGGAGCCCCTCCAGAAGGAACTCGCCTGCCTAGAGGCAGCTAGGTTCACCCTGTACTGAATATGTGGCTGGTGGCCCCGGAGCCCCCTTCACAGAGGGGAAGCCTGAGAGGCTCCGCCGGCAGTCCCCTGCCTGAGCTGGGTCACTTGGCAGCACAGGTGGCCTGTCCCCCTTGTCAGCACTCTTGTCCAGTCCTGGGCAGCCTGTGAGCAGCGCCCTGCGGCCTGTCCCCCAGGTACACGGTCCTTTTCTCGCATGGTAATGCTGTGGATCTGGGCCAGATGAGCAGCTTCTATATTGGTCTGGGCTCGCGCATCAACTGCAACATCTTCTCCTATGACTACTCCGGCTACGGCGCCAGCTCGGGCAGGCCCTCTGAGAAGAACCTGTACGCCGACATTGACGCTGCCTGGCAGGCACTGCGCACCCGGTGAGCTTTGTGCTGGGGTGTTCCCTCGGAGGGGACCACATCCCATAAAACTGGGGGAGGGGTCGAAAAGCACCCACCAGGGACTCAGGCTGGCCTATCTGAGGAGGGAGGAAGCCCCGGCCAGGTCCCGGGGGTAGCCTGGGGAGAGGGAGCCATCAGCGGCTACACTGGGCTGAAAGGTGAGGCCTAGCCTGTGTCCCCTCTGCGTGGTGACAAGGCATGCTTGGTGTGCAGGGAGCTGTGGTGGGTAGTCCTCAGACCCCCCTGGGCAGGGGCGGGGATGCAGTGGGGCTGTGCACAGGGCAGTGGAGGCTGCCCCAGGAGGGAGCAGTGGGCAGGGGCTGGAACCCAGTGTGTGGTATGTGAGAGCTATGTGAATAGACTGGGAGCCCTGAGGCCAAGGGAGCATTGGAGTGCAGGTGGGAATGAGTTGCTATGTTGGGGTTCTGGAAGCAGGCCCATGAGGCACTTGGCCTCATCCTGGGAACAGTAGGTGAGGGTAGGGCCTCTCTGGGCCTGGAGAGTTCTGTTATGCAGCTGGGTGCCCAGCACAGTCCTGGTGGCTGTTAGGAAGAGGTCAGCAAGTGGATGAAAGACCCCCACATCCCTGAACCCCCACTGTCCTGGTCATCCAGGTGGTGGACAGATGAAGAGTCACGTTTGCTGGGTCCTGAACCAGCACTTGGCCCTTCTGAGTCATGGCCCTGCCCACTGGGGCCGCCCCCGCAGCCCTGCCTGGCTGACTGGCCCTACCTGCTCCTTCAGGGACCAAAGTCAACCTGCTCTGGGGAGACAGGGCTCTGGCTGCCATGGTGATGCACTCAGCCGTATCTGTGGCAGGCCCTGGGCTGGGGTCCCCTGGCACTGCCCTGGCACCGGGGACCCATCCCAGGTGGTGTGGTGCAGGTACATGCCCACCATTAGCTGTCCCAGCCCTTCCTGCTGTCCCCGTTGGCCAGGTGTCACTGGCAGAATCATACCCTGCTGTGGGCTGGGGTTCTGAGCTCTGTCCATTGTCCATCCATTCTGCTGCCAGCACTGACTTCCAGATATCTGGTACCTCAGTTCCAATAGCCGAGAGGCAGAGAGAGGGAGGGAGGGAGTAAGTTTTGAGCCCCAGCAATGCCAGGGGATGTGGAGGCCTGGGGGAGAAGAGCCATGCTGCATCTGTCACCTGTCACGCTTGTCCAGGTGGAGATGTCCTGGGGACGCTGGGGACCCCTGCCTGGAGCTGGGCAATAGGGCTGAGCTGATGCTCCGTGCAGAGGCACCTGTGGCAGCCTGGGAGCAGGCTGGGGAGGGGTGGCCAGGGTGGTGGGTACAAGGCCAGGTGGTATCCCTAAGGCCTGGGGGCAGGCAGGAGTTAACTTGGGGTGCTGCCAGGACAGGCACAGGTGGGGATGCCCTTGGGCTGACTGGGAGGTGGAGTCTGGCTGCCCAGGTGAGATGCAGACCTGCCCTGGCCCCTGTCTACCAGGAAGAGGGCTGTCCCTTTGGGATGAGGTTGTTGGTGTGTTGGAGCTCCCACCTCCAGCCCCCTGCATGGGGAGGGTGGTGAGTGGGTCCCCGTACTGTAGGGAACAGGCATGTAGGGGCAGTGGACTTGGCTTGGGGCTGGATCAGCCGTATTCAGGGGATCCTAGGGGTGGTGTTAGGGCCGGAGAAGGGCCTGGGGCTTGGAGGTGGAAGCTGGTGCTGAGGAGGGAGGTCCAGAGCCTGGCCTCAATGTAGGGAGAATGCGGGAGGAGACCGGGCGGTGGGAGGGGCGAGTGTGTGTTGTGGCCTTGGCTGACCGCGCCCCGCCACCAGGTACGGTATCAGTCCGGACAGCATCGTCCTCTATGGGCAGAGCATCGGCACGGTGCCCACCGTGGACCTGGCCTCGCGCTACGAGTGCGCCGCGGTGGTGCTGCACTCCCCGCTTACCTCGGGCATGCGCGTCGCCTTCCCGGACACCAAGAAGACCTACTGCTTCGACGCGTTCCCCAAGTGAGCGCCTGGTGGCCTGAGGGTGGGGGTGGGGTTCGCCTGGCGGAGGTGGTGGGGAGTGGTTGGGGGAGGCCTGATGCGCAGTGCCTCGCCCCGCAGCATAGAGAAGGTGTCCAAGATCACATCACCGGTGCTCATCATCCACGGCACGGAGGATGAGGTGATCGATTTCTCGCACGGGCTGGCGCTCTACGAGCGCTGTCCCAAGGCCGTGGAGCCGCTGTGGGTAGAAGGCGCCGGGCACAACGACATCGAGCTTTACAGCCAGTACCTGGAGCGCCTGCGCCGCTTCATCTCCCAGGAGCTGCCCAGCCAGCGCGCTTAGTGGAGCAGCCGTGCCTGAGCCGCGTTGGGAGGACCTCAGCAATAAGGCGGCCCCCGGACTTGCCTCGCGCCGGCCCCGGGGGCTGCATGTGAAGCCCTGGGCCCACAAGGCAGCTGCAGGCCAGGGGCCGGAACTGGCTCGGCCCACGGGCTGTGGACGACGTACTAGTGACAGAGCCATGCTCTCCTTTCCTTTTGGAAGCAAAACGAAGTAAAAACGTGAAAAAATAAAGATTTAAAATTTTAGGGTTCTTGTTTTCATTGCTCAGTGACTTCTTAGCGGATGCTGGGCTTGCCCCCAGCCCTCCGGGGGAAGTTCGGCACAAATGCAAATGTTACCACATTCTTCCTGCAGGAGAAGGATGGGGCTCAGGACCAAGCCGGAATGCCCCTTGAGGCTGTTTGTTGCCTGGGAGTTGACGGAGGGGCCTGCAGCATTTCATCTCAGAACCCTGCCTGCTTACATTAGTTGCGCCTCCTGGGAGGGTGGGCTCCTGGCTTATTTTTCCCCTTGTCTGTTCAAGACAACCCTGGGAGAGCTATGACCGCAGCGTGGTTCTTCTTGGCAGTTCTGGGGCCAGAGCGAGGCACTCTTCCCTTCCATGATAAGGACAGTCGTTCCTACGGTAAATAAGCACACAAAGCATTCTCAGAGCTGCTCTTCCTTTCCCGCCTGTCCTCTTGCATCCCCTGCACAGAGGGCCAAGACAAGTTATTGGGGGCCCGGGGCATGGGCCAGGTCTCTTCCTTTGCAAATGCAGAGGCTGAAGTCCGGGGGAAAGGCAATGGCAGGTTCGAAGCCCCAGGCTCTCCCCAGGAAAGGGGGCTACCCCTCGGGTCCTGCAACACGCCTCGGGGCCTCTGCGCTTTTGTTTTTGTCCGGGTGCCCTTGAGGACCGGTGTTTCTGGACCCCAGCTGGAGGCCGGGCTCAGCACCAAGGCCTGTTCCCTGCAACCTCCAGGGCCAGAGCGCTAGAGCGAAGAAGACGTCGGAGACAGTCCGTCGTCCACCCCAGGGTTGGGCGGTGGCTCAACCTGTGTCACGGGGCCGGGCGGTGGCGGCGCGAGGCGAGGATGCGGAGCCGCTTGCTCCAGTTGGCCCTAATCTGCAGCGGGTGATGCCCGGCCCCTTTAAGAGAGGCGGTGCTTCAGCCTGGGGGCGGGGACGATGCCTTGTCGACTCGGCCGCCGGGAGCACGCCTCACGTGCGCGAGCGTGGTGGGAGCGGAAGTAGCGTGGTGCGCGCACGGAAACCACAACGGCGGCAGCGGCGGACCGCAGAGGAGGCTACGGCCTCGCGGGTAAGTGGCAGAGCCTCGGCACTCGCCAGCCCGGCCCCTGCCCTTCCCGGCGCTCCCGACGGCTCCGCGGTTCGGTGTTGACACCGAGAGGGATCAGGTGGCGGTGGGTCGCTCCGCGTCAGTCCAGCAGGGTTTGGACGCCCAGCAAGCTTGTGTTGCTCACAGTTGGGAGTCGCGACTTGCTCCTCAGATCTTAGAATGGCCCACCAGGCCAATAAAGAGTGCTGCCGTTGTCACTGTCAGACGGAAGGTGGCCCACCCGGGGGTCGTGTGAGAGGCACCCCTCCCGCTGCTGCCCTTCCAGGCCCCGGGCTAGTTCCGCCTTCGAGCCTACGGAGTCCCGTCCCACCCAGCTCTGACACCGGACAGAGCCCCGGCCTAGGAGCGGGCGGGGAAGCTGCTGGTGCCTTTACCCCTCCCGAGCCCTACGGGCCCATCTTGCCCATAGTCTAGGGTCGTTTTTTATAATACAGGACGCTTAGAAGCAAACCTGAATGTCACTAGAGCAGAGAACACCCGTGGCCCTGGCTCTCAGTTGCCTTTGTCACCACAGGATGTTTGCAGAGACTGCTCTTTGAGTCTGACACGCCCTCGCACATCTCGGTCTCTTGCAGAAGCCCCCCAACATGGCCGACGTTTCTTAACACGCCTGACTTCCTCTCATTCTCTTGCTACAGTATTTCTTCCCTGAAGCTCCCCCTCTTCCTGACCCCTCGGCCCCTGGCGCCGCATTGGTCACGGAGCATGTTTTCACCATGTCAGAATGTAAGTTCACCGAGAGCCAGGGCCCCGCCATATAGCAAGTTTAAAGCAACTGCTTACAGCCGAACAAAAATGTTTTCATGCACAGAATAAGAAATTCAGAGTATGCAAGGGCGTCAAGTGAAAACTCAGTGTCCTTCCCACCTCTGACCCCCAAGGCCCGTTCCCCGCACCCCCCCCCCCAACGTTCGTAGAGATAAAGCAATTTCTCCGGCATCAACAATCTTCAGGTACATCGAATGTTTTTACAAGAGGCCACTCAGTGCCCATGCGACCCCGCTTGGACAGTGTGCCGACACAAAGCCGGGACTCATTTGTTTGAATGGCAGTACCATATTTTATTAGTACTGTCATTTATTTATTCTATTTTCTGTTGGTTGAGATTTAGGTTATTTTCAGGCTTCTATAACAAGTGATGTCAGGTTGACTATCCTTGTACAGTGTGTTTGTAGCTAAGTGTGGATATTTCCGGCTGAATTCCTTAGTGCGAAAGGGCTGGGTCAAAAGGCTTTCTAGAGCTCCCTAACTCCTACATGATCTCTTGGAAGGGGTGTTCCAAACTGCCCCCTCTCAACAAAGGAGGGGGCTGGTGTCCCTATTGCCTGATCCTGCAGAGCTGGCAGATGTAGTTTTATCATAGCTTTGTGTTTCCTAGACATATAATAGATCCTAGTGCTTTTGTCAGATTTGTTTTTTATGTTGATCATTTCTACCATCAGTACAATCATTTTGAAACTTGAAAGATCAATGTTTAATATAAACATGTACCTACTGAAAAGCTGCATTTCATGTTCTTTGCCCATTTTTCTGTTGGGTTGTTGGTGTTGGTGTTTTCCAGGAACACTTTACATATTAGGATTAGCTCATCATCTATTAGAAGTGTTTTTCTCCAATCTTGTCATTTGTCTGTGACTTATTTTATCTTTCAAGAACATTTCTTTCTCTTTGCCAGGCATTTAAAGTCATTGTTAGTGTTTTTTCATGTGTGGCTTCTGCATTTTGTGTCTTTTGTACTCTAAGGTTACATAACATCTGATACTTTCTTCTGAGAATGTAACATTTTATATGTAAGCTTTTGGTCTGATTCTAGAAAGTCCTGGGAATGACAATTAGGAACCTTAACTGCTTTTTTCCCCAAAAGTTTGTCCCAACTCTATTTCCCAGGAAAGCTGTCATGCCCACTGGAGTGCCATCGCTGGCATCCCAAGCTGGGGCCTGCGTGTGGGTTGTTCCAGGCTGTCATCACTGGCCTGGCCCCTCCTAAGCCCTGCCTTTTCCTGGCCAGCCTTGGGCCAGCTTGTCCATTTCCCTGACCGACCTTGACCTTTTTTGCATAAAGTGGGATTGCTTAGATCCTTAGATTAAGGTGACAGAAAATTACCATTTTATAACCGACAGTTGATGCCTGGCATGTGTTCTACGCATGCTGGTTCCACAAGATACTCCTGACAGATCCTGCAAATCCAAGGTGTGCACCCCACCCCCTTCACCGGGCACATGCTGTCCTTGGGGCAGTGGCTTTTCTCAAGTGAGAACAGCACCCTTTCTTTAGCACATACACCCTGCTCTTCCCTCGGCTGGCCCCTATGGGCCCGTGCCTGTCTGCGAGAACTTGCCTCCCTCCATGTGGGATGCCTGTGAGGGGTTTCCCTGGACTGCTTCTGTGGGCCCAGGGAACCACATGGGCAGGATGGGGGTAGCCAGTGGTACATTCCAGGATGTGCCTCCCCTTCCCTTCCACTTGGTATGGCCCATGGGCCAGGCAGCCTGGGAGAAAGACCAACTTTCGGTTCTCCATTTTGTAAGTTTTCTCGGACATTTGTATTCACATGGCAGCAGATTCTCCTGCCCAGCAGGTGCCAGAGCATGCCCCCCTCCCTGGCAGGTTGGCCCCCAGAACCTCCAGTCTTGGCCTGGTGCACCTCAGATGGGGGCCCTTGCTGGGCTCAGATCTGAGATGAGGCCTCCAATGAAAGCCACCCCTTGGCCTGAGCACCCCAATCTAAGGTGTGGGCATCCTCCAGGATAACACTTGTATGTCTGATTCGTGGTTGGGGTGCAGGGCCCACTTGTTGTCTGTGGGATTGCCCACCTGGAATCACAGCCCCTGCTGCTGTGCATTCCAGAGTGCTTGCCATGTGCCACATCGACCTTCACAGCAACCCTGGCCTCTGGGGTCACCATCCCACTGCTGCCACTGACAAGGGAGACGCTCAGACCTCAGGCTCCTTGGTGCTCATGATCTTGGGCCACAGGTGTGCCCTGTGGCATACTGTGGCCACATGTGTGTCTGCAGCAGGTGACACTTGGAGGGGTTGGGGGCTGGCCAAAGTCACTGCTGGGAGGAGTTGAGCTGGGTGTTATCTGAAGCTCAGTGCTCCCAGCAGAGGCCCCCAACCTGCTTGGGACTCATGTAGGAGGGGGAGGTGTCCTGAAGAGGGCACTTGCCTCAGGCCGGTGGGGCCACAGCAGGGCCTGTGACTGATGGCCTGAGGCCAGGCAGCTGAAATCCCTTTGAGCCTTGGTAAGCTGCTGCTTTCAGCTGGGTCCCAGACCAACCGATGACTGAGGGCAAGCAAGAGTTCTGGGGGTCCCCCCAGGAAAGGAAGCCAGCAAACAGTGGGGCGGGGTCTGCCCCTCCTGCTGCCTGGGGGAGAAAGAATACAGGCCGTGGCTCTGTCCCCAGCAGCTCTGGGCAGGGCGCTGCTGCGTCCTGAGCAGCGAGACCAGCAGTGATCTTGTCCTCCAAGTGGAGGGTGAAAGCCACACGCCCTCCATCTGGCTAGGCTGGTCTGGGGCCCACTGTGCCTGGCGATATCCCTTGTCCCACTGCAGGCTCTCAGCTCCTCGGCTTGTGTGTGTGAGGGCCCCTGGACCGTGGTGAGTTGTCTCACGCAGTTGGAAATCAACAGAGCACCCCGGGGAGGATGCCAACTGTGTTAACTTCTGAAATGCCCCATCTTGGCAATCCAGTGTCCCGCCGGCATGCAGGGCAGCAGCTTTGTATCTGTCTCAGAGCAGCGAGCAGGACCCAACGAGGGTCAGGGTGGCACCTGCTGATGTCTGATGCCAGGCAGGTGGCAGAATCCAAGTAGATGGCCCCCTAACCCCTGTGTCCCCTTTCACTCCTCCCAAGGCCCCAGGTCCCTGCAGGGCCCTCCAGCAGATAACCAGCGTGGACAGGCTGCAGAGAGGTGGAAATGCAGAAGTCACAGCGTGAATGGGGCACATGCTGCCTCAGGAGCTGGAGCTGGCTCCTCCTACCTGACCACGTGTCTTCAGTCCCCACAGCACGCCCTCCATAACCATAACCCATGCTGAGTTCCCTCCTTTTTCCCCATTACAGACAGGTCAACTATACACACTTGCTTCCCTGTGACTATTCTGGGGTACTTTTTCCAGAGTGGAGTTGTTGGGTCAAAGGGCACAGCATTCGCTGCTGCGGTAAGCTGCCCACCAAGCAGCAAGGCTGTGGCCGTTTCTGCTGAATGACTGTGTGTTAATGCTTCACGTTTGCTTCACTTTCCATCTTGCAGTTGCAAAGATAGCCCAGTGTGTCACGGTCTTCACTTGACCAGCACCCCTCATTGTAACATGGTGCCCCATGGAGACGTTATCTGGGGTATGTTCCCACCAGCCACCCCCAGACTATATTCCAGGCTTGTCAGGTCTCCACAGATGGCCTTTTCTGTCCCTGGGTCCAACCCAGGCCCCCACGTGGCGTTCAGTCATTGCATCTCCTTACTTTCTCAGCCTACTCTTGTTTTTTGTGACTTTGTTTGGGGGACGCTGTGTGACCTGCCCACTAACCTGGCCTGTTTTCTCAGGAGTAGAATGGGGTTGTAGGTTTTGGGGTATACCAGGCTATGGTGAGGTACCCTTCCTGTCCCATCCCATTTATGGTTCCACACATGCACACAACATCGCCCTGGGGTTGACCTTGACCCTGGCTGAGGTGGGGTCTGCAGGGTGTCCCCGCAGCTGGTTTCTGTCCTTCCCTTTCCCTGCCCTGTTCTGTGGAAGCAAGTTGCTGTGTCCAGCCCACACGAAAGGGGGTTTATTGAGAAAATAATTTTCCATCCAGAGAAGTATAAAAAAGGATACACGGCCCATAATCGCACTACCTAGATACCTGTTGATGTTTAAAGAAAATGAGAGTAAAAATACACATGGCTAAAAAAAAAAGGCTTGTACAAAAAGTACCATTAAAACCATCAGAAACTAAAAGCTTCACTGTCTTAAAAGACCCAGCCCTTCCACTGTGTCTGTGCACACACACCCTGGTGCCTTGATGCCGAACTTCCCTGTGGGCACATGGGCCCTGGGGTGTAACCCCACCTCCATACCTGGCTGCATCTGCCCCCCACCTCAGCTTCTCTGGGCCCTGTGGCCAGGCGACAGCGCCCCCTGAGCCCCTTGGCGCTGCCCGTGAAGGTAGAGACTGGCCCCCATTTGTAAGTAAGGAAATGGTCTGGAGAGAGAAAGGACAGATGTGGGTGGGTACCCAGCCAGCCTGAGCCGGGCCACCTGCACCTGTGCTTTCCCCAGACCTGTGCTGCCTCAGCTGTGTCCAGGCAGGCCGCTTGGTCCCCTCCTGGCTTGTGAAATGGGGGTGACAACTCCTGAAGGGCCGTCGTGAGAACGGAGTGACTAGGCACAAGGTCGAGCTGAGCATGGAGTTAGGAAGAGGTAGTGAGGTCGTAGGGTTCTGAGGGTTCTGTTTGTGGTCACCCAGGGTATCGATGTGGCATTGGGGCTCCTGCCTGCAAAGTTGCCAGCTCAGCGTGCATAGAGACCCCAGGAATGGTGCATACCTGAAGTCCCGAGAGAATGTCTTATCCAGGGCCACTGGTCCTGTCCTGCACAGCCAGTACAGCAGCTCAGTCCCGCTTTGCCAGAGCTCACGCTCCTGCCTGTGGGCACAGGGTTCTTCCTGGGGGCTTGTGTGCTTCAGGCCCCTGGGGGAGCAGCTACTTCCTCAACCCACAGGTCTGTGCCCCACCTCCCCCTAGACTGTGAGCCCCTCCTCGGGGGCTGTTGGGGGCTTACTCTGGCCCATCTAACAGGGGTGGGCAGAGTGCAGGGTCCTTTGCCAGCGACCCTGGGGGTGGGCTGGCCCACAAGGTGCCTCCTGCCTCTCCTGGTTGTGGACAGGCTGGGCTATGGGGACTGAGCAGCACCTGAGGGCTGCTGAGGTGGGTGGTGGGGGCTACCCAGGAGATCCACCTCCTAGAGAAGGCCCAGGCCAGGCTGGCAAGAATGCTGACGGCTGGCGCCCAGAGTGCCCACTTGGACAGTGGCAGTCCCACGTGGGCCTCAGAACCTGCAGGCCGGTGAGTGGGTTCCTCTGTCAAAGGAAGCCTGAAGTCAACACTTTGTGCCCTTCTCTCTGACGGGCCGCCAGAATGGGGCTGGCTTAAGCAGGCCCTACGAAGAACAGTAGGGTCTAGTGGAGGGGGTGGGACCCAGGGGATGGTGGCCAGCGTGGGGGCAGAAGAGCAGAGCCTGGTCAGGTCAGTCAGGGGTTGCAGGTGAAGAGAGTAAGGATACAACTTTGGATAGGGCTGGGAACAGGGTAACAGTCTCTGTCCACATAAGGCTCCAAGGGAGTCACCAAGCAAGCAGGCACTAGAGACTGGAACCCAGGAAGGGGGGCCGTCAGACCCAGGAAGGTCCGCCCCCTGGAGGCCGCAGGGGTCACTGCACGGCCTCTACCGCCAGCATCGGAAGGGGCGGGGGCGTGGTCGCAACGGAGCGGGCCATGTTGTCGCCCACTTCCGAGCACCCGCCACTTTTGGCTTGCCCGTTTGGCGAGTTCGGCCATTTACATCTCCGGCGTCCTTGCTGTTATTAAACGACTTGGCCTGGATGCATTCGGGGGTTTGGAATGACCTTTTATCGTCCGAACCTTAAGGATCCCTGCCCAGCACCGGGAACCGATGTCACTGACCCACGTGTCCTAGCAGGGCCGGGACGCTCTACCGCGCCAAAACGCCCGAGCCCAGCCCTTTGCGACCCCATAGGTTCCTCTTCGTGATACCCCTACTGTGGCTCTCCCCGAGCGGACACCGGTCCTTTCCAACCCTAGTGAGGTGCACACAAGTGACTCACAAATGGATCGCAAAAGGAGGAAACGAACGGAGCTCGTTAGACCCAGCGGGGTGCCTCACCCCTCCCGCTGTCTAGGCCGGGGAGGCCCCGCGGGGCTCCGGGAGCGATGGAGGGGACTCCCGTGGAAGGGATCGAGGGGACGCAGATGCGTACGATCAAGCAGGGCCCTAGGCCGGGGAGAAGAGGGGGAAGGGTCGCGCACGTGGCCAGGGGACGGAGTTGGTCGCCTCCGCACCCCCACCCGGCCACGTGGGGTGCTGCGCCCTCCTTCCGCGATAGCGGGGGCGCGCCGGGGCCCGGGTGGAAGAGTCCGGGAAAGAGGCGGGCTCTCGAAGGCCGCGCGCCCCGGGTTGGGGTGGGCACGCGCGGAGAAGGGCGGGGTGCGCCGGGAGGGGCGGGGTCATCCGGAGAGAGGGGCGTGACGGGAGGGACGGGGCGCGCTCTGGAGAGGGAGGGCCATTCCGGAGGGTGCGGAGCTCACTGGCGCAGGGAGGAGACGCTCTGGGAAGGGGCGCACAGGGAAGGGCAGGCTCCCCGCCCGCGTGGGGAAGGCGCATCAAGGCAGGTAACGGGGTCGCGCTCCGGAGAAGGAGGGAGCACGCCGAGGGGCGGCCCCTTTCGCCCGGACCCCGCCCCCGACGGTCGCGCGCGGCTCGCCAGGCTGGTGTAGGGCGCGCCGGGCAGGGGGCGTGGCCGCGGCGCCCCGAGGGGGCGTCCTCCGGGCGGGGCGGGCCGTGGCCGCCCCCGCGGGCTCCGGTGCGTCAGGGCGCGTCAGCCGGGGCGGGGCGGGCCGAGCGCGGGCGGCGGCGCGCGCCGGCCTCCTCCTCCTCCGCCTCTTACACTCGAGCAGCCACCACCAGCCGGACGGGATCCGCTCCCGCCGCCTCCGCTCGCGAGCTCGGTCCGCGCCGCGCGGCCTTGCCCGGCATGTCGGCGGCTGTGGCGTGCGTGGATTACTTTGCTGCCGACGTGCTCATGGCCATCTCCTCGGGCGCCGTGGTGCACCGCGGGCGGCCCAGCCCCGAGGGCGCGGGCCCTGCCACTGGCCTAGATGTGCGTGCGCCGCGCCGCGAGGCTGCCCCGCCCGGGCCCCCAGGGCCACCGCCGCCACCCCCCGGGGCATTTCCAGGCCCGGGTCCTGGAGCCACCGCCGCACCTCACCTGCTGGCTGCCAGCATCCTGGCCGACCTGCGCGGCGGGTCTGCTGTGGCCCCGGGGGGCGCCTCGCCCGCCTCTTCTTCCTCGGCCGCCTCGTCCCCGTCCTCCAGCCGCGCCCCCGGTGCCGCGCCCGCCGCCAAGAGCCACCGCTGTCCCTTCCCGGGCTGCGCCAAAGCGTACTACAAGTCTTCGCACCTCAAATCGCACCTGCGAACGCACACAGGTCAGTCCCGCTGCGAGCCTGGACTGCGCCAGGGCAGTCTCTGTGCCCCCTCCCCTGCCGGGACCCTGAAACTGCGTGGCGCGTGGGGGGCGGGGAGGGGGGCGCGCCCAGGCCGCCGCCGCCGCCGCGCCGGCTGGGAGGGCGGGGCCTCGGTGGGTGGGGCGCGCACAGGCAGGGGGCGTGGCGGCCACGCGGTGAGGCTGCACCGGGATGGCGGGCGCGGCAGCAGCGGGGCGGCCGGGGCCGGGGCCGGGGCTCGCTGGGCGCGCGACGCCGCAGTGTCCGCGGGTGAGATCAGGACTCTGGGCAGTCCCCTCCCCCTGTGGCCGCCTTTTATTTTCTCTTGCGTTGGGTTCTGCGTTGTGGGTTTCATGGTTGGAACCGTCGGCTGAGCGTTTCGTTCTTTTCCTTTTCTCCCTCAGTTTCCTTATTTGTAGAGGGATTGGGAGCCGCGTCGGCGCCTCCGGTGTCGTCGCGTGGATTCACCCCAGAGGGCGGCGGAGCGCTTGGCGCGGGGCCAGGGTGGGGGTGCCCGGCACATTTCTTACGTGTTTTAATAACACGGCGGGGCTGGGAGTGCGGATCGCGGCCTGAGTCTGGGAATGAAGAGGATGGGGGGTACTTTGGGGGACCCCAGAAGCAGTCAGATCCTCATCGCCTTTCTAGCGTGTTGGTTGCTCCCGCTTGATCAGAGGACTCCGGAAGGTGCGCAGAGTTGAGGGGGTGGAATCTGCGACACCGTCTACTCACAACGTAGCTGTCTGTGGGTGGAGGGGCAGCTAGAGGAGCCGGGAGGCCGGGGGCGCTGGTCACCCTGTAACTCTGTTACTTCCTCCCTTTGTCCTGCCAAGGGCTCACTTTTCTCGCGGTAGGTTCCTACTTCCTACCCAGAGCGTGCTCTCCAACTCGGACTTTGGTTGGAGGACAGGAGATGACAGGGGTCAGCGCACCTTGGTCGCCAGCCTGAGTTTGTCTCAATGGTGGAGGGGGGCGGGCCATCTGGGAGCAGACTCTGAGGGTACACTTCACTTTGGTGACCTGTCTCTGCCATTTTCTGGCCCGTGATCCCCCTTGTTCCAGGTGTCTCTTCTCAACCTGTACAAAGCGTGCACAAGCGCTGCCTCCCTCTGAGGAACACTGGGGGCATCATGTTGGGCAACGGGCTCAGTGGACACGTCCCATTGTGGGGAAACATGGAGAAGGTGCAGGAAAGCAGGTGGGCGGGGCCCCTGTGGTGTGGCTGATGGCTGTGCCTGGAATGCTACATGGATACCTGCATCCCCCACCCCTTCCCCCCACACCCAGGAACCCATTCTGCACTCTCCCCACTTCTTGCCCAGTGGCCATCCCAGCCCCTCCTCTGCGCCTGGAGGCTGTGCCCACATGCGTGCACAGCCAGGATGGGACTTGGGGTGGGATCTGGGCAGTGTCTTTTTCGAGGTGGTAGGGTCCTCGTGTCTGTGGCAGGGACGTTTGGGGGTCCATGATAATGGAGGGGTGCCTGTATGGGGGTCAGAGGGACCGTGCCCCTTTGGGCAGCTGGCTAATGTCTAGTTCTGTGGCTCATTTGGGGGATTCTGCCCGTCTGAAGAGCATGGGGATGGGTTTGGAGTGGGAGAATTCTGACGGGCAGAGGGGCCCTGCCTCATTCATCATTGCACCCCTCTTTCTGTTCCTTTTTGGGCCCGAGGTGTGTGTTCTCTGGTTGGCAGGACCCCTGAAAGTTCCTGCTCCCCACCGCCCCCCCGTGACCAGGCTTGGTTTGTTTTTTCTCAGGCCTGGGGTCAGACTTCCTGGGTGGCAGGCACCAAGCACCATGGCTCCCAAAGGATATGTCTCTGTGGTGTCCTGGGATCCTTCAGAGCCTCCGTAGGCCCCCTTACGGGCCACCCCCAAGCCCATGAGGAAGAACTTAGGGCCAGAATGTTGGTACTGAGAAGTAAGGCCCAGGAGGCTGAATTTGTAGAATCCCCTGCCCACAAAAGCTGGGGCTCTGGATGTCCTGTCTTTGTGACAGTGGTGCAGGGACCTGGTGGGACACAGGTCCCCTTGGTTATTTTGCCACTGGCTTTGGACACTTAGTGTTCACTGATTGCATGTTCCTGGGGCCCTCAGGATGTCCAGGGTCACTAAGCCCTGCCTGGGCTCTGTATGAAGGCCTTTGGTTTTTTTAGCCCCCCAGGAGAGGGGACAGCTGCTGTTAAACTTGTCTTCGAGGTGAGGAAGCCATGCCTGCTGTGGGTGTCCGAAGACTAGGGACAGATCTGAGTAGGAGTGTAATTAGTTAGGTGATAACTGTCTGCTGAGCCCTCCCCAGGGAGGGTGTCCTGCCATCCCCCTGAGGGTATTTTCTCTGTGAAGCCAGTGCCAATCTTCACCTGGCCCTGTTTGACAGACAGGTAGACTGAGGCCTGGGAGTCCAGTGTGGTTACCCCCATCATCCCTGCTCCACTGACTCCGTGGGTTGGGAAGGCCAGGAGGTGTCATGGGGTCTTTTCACAGGCCACCACCTGCCCAGGGAGCGGAGAGGGCTGTCCTGCGGTCACCTGTGCCCTGCTTACAGCCCCTTGCCCAGCACCCAGTGCTCCTGAGTTGGGCTCCTGAGTTGGGCTCCTGAATTGGGCTCCTGAATTGGGCGGGCAAGGACTTTGGAAGCTGCTGGAGATGTTGACGCCGTTGCCGTGGATACGAGAGCAAGCAGGGAGCTGGAGCAGGGAGCTGGGGCGGGGGCGGGAGGAGAGACTGGCTGTCTACTTGCTCTCCCAGCCTCCCTGTCTCTGGACAGCTCCCCCGCCTGTGCCCTCAGCATCCAGCACGCAGTCAACCATGTGTGCCTAGAGTGGTGCTCAGGCACCTGGACCCCCACCCATTCGGTTATGACAGGTGCTCCTTTCGGTTATGACAATCATAGATGTCCTTACTTATCACCTAGTGTCCCCTAGCGGGTGGCAGAATCTCCCCAACTTGAGACCCCCATTTTACTCTCAAATTGTCTCCTTAAGTCTGAGAAATATTAGCTGAGCGCCTACTGTGTGCAAGACACTGGGAATGACACAGTCCTGTTCCCTGGAACCCAGGAACCTTGGGGGGTGTTGAAGGAAAAGTCTTCCTTGAAGAAGCCTTAGTAGAGATCTGAAGCCCTGGGATGAGGTCCCAGGAAAGAGGGTGGCACCCCAGCTGCAGGGGTGGGGGCAGGGGCCATGGGGTGCAGATTCGCATGATGCAGTGGTGGTGTGAGGTGGGGAAGGGGCAGGGTAGGCGAATGGTTCCTTTAATCCCAAGGGCAGGGTATAGGGGGCAGGCGGGAGGCAGGCCTGCCAGCCTTCAGAGGAAATCGGTTTAGGAGAAGGGATTAGTGTTGAGGGGGGTGGGCAGCTGGGGGAAGGAGGGGAGGGCCAAGTTACTGAGTTATGGACTGGGGGGTGGGGGAAGAAGCCTCAGGATGGGGTGGACATGAGGGGGCAGGTGGCAGTGATGGCAGTCTTCTGAAGAGGCCTCAGGAGGAGAGGCAGATGGGGAAACTGAAGCCTGGTGGGGCAGAGATCTCTTAGGGTCAGGTGGGGCTCTGGAGACTGGCGGCTTATGAGGAGATGGGGGACATTAACAGGCCCAAGGTGGGCCAGGGTGCCAGGGCTGCCTCCCTACCTAGTTCCCCCCGCCAGTGGGCAGAGTGAGGAGAGCAACTGGCACTGGCTACAGCTGCCTGTGCCCAAGCTGGGGGGTAGGGGAGGGTCCCCCAACATTGCCCAGGGCGATAACCACCCGCCACCCAGGCTCCCTGATAAAGTGGCCCAGATGGCTCAGCAGTGGGCAAACGATACTGGGCTAGGGAGCCAGCCCAGGGAGGGCGGGGCTGAGTGGGCTGCTCTCACGCAGTCATGTTTCCAGAACGTGATGTCTCTGGAACACACTTGTGCCTGGGTTCTCTCACCCCAAGCACCAAGAGCCCCCCTTCACACCAAAGATGCCAGTCTGGGTGGGAAGGGAGCTGGGGCAGTTTGGGTTCTCGAGGAGGGAGGAGGGTCAGGGGAGGTGCTGAGACTGCCCTTCTTTGAAATAAGGGGGGTGGTAGTCCTAGCTCCTGGGGGCTGATAAGCAAGGTGATGGACAAACAGGAGTCACTGCCCAGACAGGACCCGGACCTGGAGCCAGAGTCTCTGAGCCTTTGACTTTTCCCTGAGGGGTATCATGCCAGTATGCCAGGTTGGTGTGCTCAGCCTCACAAGAAGGTATGCTCAACGTCACACCCAGGAAGTGCTGAGCACAAGGATGAAAAAGCCCCAAAAGGGGACAGTGGGAGGTGGGGACACCAGCAGGAAAAGGAGAGACCACTTTGAGGGGGCAGCATTGAACAGAGAAGAGACCAAAGTTCCAGGCTACAGGAGTGTGGTGTTTAGGGAGTGGTGGGGGGGGTGGGAGGAAGTGAGGGACCAAGGTTAAGACTCTGGCTTTGACTCTGGCCCGGGGGCAGCTCTGGGAGGCTGTGGAGCAGAGCAGACTGGGTGGCCCAGGCACCAGCTGATGGGCTACTGCACTGGTCCAGGCCTGAGCTTGGGGACAGAGCCAGCGTGGGGGCTGGAGATAGTTTGAAGTGGGGGTTGACTAGATAGATTTGTTGCCAGGTGCCCTGTGGGGAGGTGACAGATTGACATGGCTGAAGAAAAGCCTCCCTAGGCTTTTGCTCACAGCAGCAGAGTGGCTGACAGGGTGGTGGGTGGTCAATCTTGGGTTTGGAGGGAGCAGGGCCCCCCTAGAGCAGATGACCCTCCCACAAACGAGTCTTTGTAAAGCCATCAAGGTGGCCAACCACAGGGGGACACCTGCCTTATTCTCCAGACCTCACTATCCATTTCTCACCCTTTCTGCTGTTTCCAAAACCATCTTTTGGGTTTTCTGCAGTCTGCTCAGGGCCATCTCCTTCAGGAAGCCCCTGAAACCCTTCCTTTCTTCCCCTCCCCCCATCTGCTGCAGCTTTAGCCTCCTTCAGCTCTCTGGAGACCGCTGTGCTGCTCTTCCACTCCTGCGGTTTACCTGGGAGGTGGGCATTTGTGCAAAGGCCCTCTGCTGGCAGCACTTCCCTCCTCACCCCTAGGGTTGACCTCAGAATGTCAAGGTGAAGCTTAGCTGTCTGATCCAAGGGCTCTTGGTCCCTGCCCTAGTCCAGGGAGGTGGGACATTCTGGCCTGTGAAGGCCTCGCAGGCTGGGTGGGCCTGGCGCACTGTACACCTCCAATTTTCTGACCCTGCGTGACATCGGGCAGGCTCCAGCTGTTCTGAGTTCTCTTCAGCCCAGGTCAAGGCACAGGGTCAAGTCCACCATGGCCCCTCCCACCGAATACTCCCCACGGAGGGTTTCAGACCAGGTCCAGTGGCTGAGCCTGGTGGCTGCACTTGGGGCCTGCACCAGCCCTGAGACCCCCAAATATTAGCTCTCTTGTGGCCAGTAGACTGTGAGAGGGTGGCAGGGCCTGGCATCCTGCAGGCATTCGCGCCCAGCATTGCGGGGGCTGGAAGCCTGCGCACCCGGGTACCTGCCACCCACACGTGCAGGTGCGCTTCCCAGGAACTGGGTATGGGGCAGGGTTGGCAGGCATCCAGGCCCGCAAGGAGACCCTAGCCTGGTTCCCTGGTCTGGCGGGAACGGGATCACATTGAGCAGGTAAGGCTGTAGCTGCGGATGTCCCTGCCACCTACCTACGTGCGGCAGCTATGTTCCCAGAGGCTGCGTCCGCCCGGCTGCAGCGGTCGCTGGCTTGGCTCATAAAACCTGCTAGTTGCAAAGTGGAACTGCGGGGTGAAAGGGGGGAGGCGGGGACTAGCTCCGCCGCCCTAAATGGGGAAGTGAGCCAACTGCGGGGTGCACCGGCAGCGGGATGACCTCCACCTCCTTTCTGCTCCCTGCAAGATGGCGGCACTACTGCGTGCCCCCTTGAAGGGGCGTCGCTGCCCAGGCCCAGGGCTTGGTCTAGTGCAAGGAGCCCGATCTCCCATAGCCAGTCTCTTCCCCCAGACCACGGTCTTCGGGAACTGTCAGATCGGAGTGGTCACCCTAGAGTGGAGTTGGGGTCCTTTCTGATACTGTTTTGAGCATTCTGATTTTGGAGAGGACACCCTGCTGTGACCCCCTTCCCCCACAGTCGCTGCTGACCCTGCCTTCCAGATTGTTGGGGGAGGCATGGAGTGTACCTGTGGTCTTGGGGACAGTTGCTCTCCTCCCAGCAGGGCAGTTATGACCTGTGACGTGCCCCTCCCTCGGGGAGGCTGGAACCAGTGCCCCTTCCCAGACACCTGGGCTCCCCCTAGCTGTGAGCATGACCGACAGGTGCCCCGCAAGAAACCTGGGGGCTGCTGGGCTTTGACCCCTCTGGCGTGCTTGGGGTGTCCGGGTGTGGCTGGCAGGAAGGGTGGGGGAGGGGAGCTTAGCTAAGCCTCTCTGGAGTCCCCTGGTGGCTCCCCCAGCCCTTCTCCCCAAGGCAGGCCATGAGCTTTTGCAGCAGAAACGTCACCACGTAACCCTGAGAATCCATGCCCTGCTCTCTCCATGGGTCTGTCCCATGGTCCCTCCTGCTTGTTCCTGGTCACCCCTGCACCCCCCACCATATGCTTTGAGGGTCTTATCTGATTCCTGACTGAGGGACCCCGCTTGTCTATCTTCCCCCCAACGCCCCCTCAGTGGGCGTGTTCCCTGAGACAGGATCAACCCAGGTCACTAAAGTGTTTTGGAGAGTGGGCCTCCCAGTGTGTAACCCCTGAGGTGACACCCTGACCGCGCTGTGCTCCCCTCTAACCTGTCCTGCTGGCTCCCTTCCACCCAGTGCCACAAGGGGCGTCACACACGCATGTGGGTGCCCGCCTCACGTGTCCACATTCCATCCACACACATCCATGCTCTTCAAAACCCTTGGGCCTCGGGTGGAAGAAGGCCCGGAGATTCCGCGGTTCCAGATACCCAGGTCGGGGTCCTGCAGGGCGCAAGTTACAGATGCCCGGCCCCTTTGGCCTGGGTGTGGCAGGGGTCTAGAGTCCAAGGGTGGAGGCCTTGGTGCCCCCGGTCAGATGGGGAGATGCTGGGGGAAAGCAGGATTCTGGGGCAGAGTCCCTAGACTGGGTGGGGTAGGGGACAGGCGTGCAGGGATGGCTGCGGCCTGTGGGGCAGCCAGGGCGGGACCGGCCTGGGCGGTGGGAAGGGTGTGTGGAGGAAGTTGCAGAGTGGCAGCCACCCCCCTAGCACCATCTGTTCCATGGGGGCGGGGCGACTCCTTGGCTACAACCTCTGCGCCCCGCCCCTTCCCGGTGGTGCCGCGCTCTTCCCGCGGGAGCAGGACCAGTGGGTCCGTTGTGCTTGATTTTGCGGGGCTTCAGGTGTCCCGGGCGGCTTTTTGGATGTCTCTCTACCTATAGTGGGGGACCGCAAGGGTCAGAGGAGGGGATCAGGCACGGTAAACTACCCAGACGGTGCCCTCCACTTGATCATTTCCAAAAGGAGGGAATTTAGCTGGGGTTGGTAATACCTGCGAGACCCAGAATGCGGCAAAGAGGGAGTGGGGATGGAAGGACCCATTGGCCGGAGAAGTCCCCCCAAAACCCAGCGTGCACCTGAGCGTGTACGTGTATGTGGCAAATACACTCGTAACCGGGTGCGTTATCTGGGATTCGAGGGGTGGGGAGCACCGTGGTAGAGCCTAGCCTCTGTAGGTGCCACTTTGGACCAGCGGGAAGTGCTCACAGTGGTGTAATTATGGGGCCCTAGGCAACCCCTGACGCACATATTCACCAGGACTTCGGGAGATGAGTCTATGTCTTTTATTTTTATGCATTGACACGTTTTAAATTCACACCCCAAAGTCAGCTTCTAGAGCAAGGGGAGGGGTGAGACGCGGGACGGGATGCTTCGGGATCTGATGGGACGTCCCTCTCTCCCTGTCCCTGAATCCCCACCACTGACTGTTCTCTGTCCTCTGTCTCCTCTGTCCAGGTGAGCGCCCCTTTGCCTGCGACTGGCCGGGCTGCGACAAGAAGTTCGCGCGCTCCGACGAGCTTGCCCGCCACCACCGGACACACACGGGGGAGAAGCGCTTCCCCTGCCCCCTCTGCTCCAAGCGCTTCACCCGCAGCGACCACCTGACCAAGCACGCGCGCCGCCACCCCGGCTTCCGCCCGGAGCTCCTCCGGCGCCCGGGCGCCCGCAGCACCTCTCCCAGCGACTCCCTGCCCTGCAGCCTGGCAGGCAGCCCCGCACCCAGCCCTGCGCCCAGCCCGGCCCCCGCCGGCCTGTAGGGTCAGGTCCCGCTGGCTGGGAGCACCAGCAACACGCTTGCTGTCCAGGCCCCGGGGGTGGGCGTGGACTGACAGCCACCCGGCCCCTGCCAGTGTTCCCTGGGGGTGGTAAGATGGCCCCTGCTCCCTCAAGAGAGCAAGCAGGGGGCCCCAGACTGGGCTGGGATCAGCTGGACCTTGGACGTGGTCCTTGGGAGGGGTGGCTGGGGCTGTGTCTGTAAATAGCAATGACCACAACTTCCCACCTGTTAAACTGGGACTTCAGGTGGGTGGCCTGTAGGTGTTCCCCTTCCCCCCTTCAGCCACTTTCCTTGCTTTGGGTATGTGTGGGCCTGAGGGGCAGCCCTGCAAAGGCACCCCCTACCCAGTGCTTGGACTCCGTCCCCAGGCCCCTTTCTCCAGTTTGGAATGAAGTGTGTAAAGAGCCATAGAGGAACCAGGGGTGGTGACAGAGGGCCCACGCATCCCCACCCCCTATCTTCCCTGGCCCCCTCACCCTACAGAAAGCCATTGGAGATGTTCAGGGAAACGGGGGTGTGGCCTGGCCGCCCCCACTCGGGTACTGATCTCAGGTGTCCATGGGCTCTGCCCCACTGCCCATGGGAGGGACCTGGCTCCCCAGCAGCAGGGTGGGGAGAGGGTCTCCACAGTCAGGTCTTCTGAGATGGAGGGAGGGAGAGAGTGAGGTTCTTCCAAAGAGAGGTTGACTCGCTTTGGGTGGGGTGGATGTCGGGATGATGTGTGTATGCTGGCTTATTTATTTTCCCGTTTGCTGGCTGGGGGGGCTGCGCTACCCCCCTGGGTGGGTGTGGGGAAGCTGGCGCTATGGTCGCTCTGCTCCTTCAGCGGTAAGGTTCCTGACTTTGGCCTTCCACAGCATTATGTGACAATCATTCCCTCCCCTTAGGGATCAGACAGCCACTGGGTAAAATGCCCCCCATCCTACCCTGGGCTGCATAGACCAGCGCTTGACACGCGGATGGGAAGCAGGACTGGCTCCAAAAGCCCCAGGGAATAGCTCGTTTTTTTTTGGACCGGGTAGAATATTTTTTCAGGCGCCATTACTTTCTGGGTCCCGTGGGTGGTCTGTCTTGCTCAGGGTGTGGGGGGTGGGTCCTGGTGATCTGGATTTAGAGTAGGGAGGTGCCACGCCCTCTCCTTGTGGACAGAGGGACTGAAGACCCCTGCCCCCAGACCCTGAAAGGGCCTGTCCTACCCTCTCCCTGCCATTGGCTGCAGGAGCTTTGTAGTGTCTGTACCCTACGCGTTCCACAGCCTGCCTTGTCCCCCAACTGGGGGCTGAGGGTTGCGTGGTGGCTCCTAGTGGACCAGGACCCGGCCTGGCGGGATCCAGGGATGGGTTACCTGGAGTAAAGCCCACCTCCAGGAGGTGGTAAAAGGCTGTCATCGGTGGGGGTGAGGCTGGCTTGTGTATTCTTGTGACTGTGTGGGTGACCCCCTCAGAAGTCCGAGCCTGGCTGGTGCCTGCCCATAGATAGATTGTGGGGGCCCAGGAAGCTGAGGACTCTGGCCGTCCTTCTCCCCCAGTGGGCCATTGGTTATTGGGACCTGGTTCCAGCCACCTAGCTGACACCTCTCAAGTGGGGGAGGGCCCTTAGGGACTCGTACTTTCTGGTGGCACCCTCTCCCCTGCCCTGCCTTGCCTTGTCCTTGTATTTAATTAAACAAGCCCTTTTTTAAACCCAACACAGTGCCTGTGTGGTTATTTCCCATCGCGGGTACCCAGCTGTTGGGCCCTCTGAGCCCCTCTGTCCCACTGGCTAATGTTGCCTCAAGGTCACCAATCTTCTGGGGAAAGAGAGGCAGTGGGCTAATGAACTCAGGGATCTGGCAGTTCCATAGTGGCTAGAACACAAAATGATGCCCCCACAACGGCAGCGCACGCTGCCGCCCAGTGTCACCTACGCCTCACGCAGCTGCACCTCCCGGTCCGGTTACCAGGCAACGAAGGCGCAGTGACTCGGCGCCCGGGGGCGTCCGCTGCCCGCCCGCTTCCGGCTTGTTTGTGTGTGTTGGGGGCAGCTGGTAAGCTCGCGCCCCTGGGGGCCACTGGCGGAGTGACAGGGCTCCACGAGGGGGCGTACGGCGGCTTCACTGCCCCGCCACCCGTGCCTTATTTATTAGGCTTCTGTGCCCAGTCCGGCCGCTCCTGTATTGTAACCGGGAGAGTTGGGGGGAGGGGCTCCTTGGGCAGGGGGATTAGCGGCCCTGGGAGCATTGATAAACTGGGGCGACCTTTGAACCCCTTTCCTAGGAAAATGCACCCCAGATTCCAGTGGTCCCCAGGGCCCCGAGGGCCCGTGTGGCTGCGGTGGGCGGAATGAAGACCTCCCCGGGGCGCTTTTCTACTTCCCGCCTTCGGGAAGCCTGCGGCCTCCCACCCAACCTTTCCCAGGGTCCTGCCCTTGCATCCGCCAAGGTCGACCACGACCTGAGTCTGGGTCTTTATTCGGTCGGCCTCCCTCTTGCATCTCCTTTGCTCCTGGAATGCAGGGGTCCACCCGCACAGGCGCTCCCCTCAGTCTCTCCTAGACACTCTCCTACATGCCCTGGAAAAAGCTCAAAAGATGTCATCCTCTGCCTCCCGGATACTCCACTGGCATGCCACCTCGGGGACCCCTGACCCACCCTTGGGGGGCCCATCTCGCTATGCTCCTGGCACACTCAGGTCCCCTAGCTTGCTAACGACAACGCCCCTGGTCCATCGCGGGAACTTGCCTTCAGCTCCAGACCTAGAGATTCCCATCCTCGCCCCGCCCCTTCCCCCCGCCCCCGCAGGCTGCCGTTCATTATCGCCTTTCCAGTCACTGGGTGCTCTCTCCATGTGAGCAGGTCGGAACCCTTGGGGTCACCCTCAACCTTCACTCTTTGTCTCACCACCACACCCAGTCTTTCCTGAAATCTCCTTAAAGCTGTACCTTTAAAATACATTCAGAATCTGCCCACTTCCCCTTCCTCTGCCTCCACCCAGGTCCAGCCCCAATCATTGCCCTCCTGGACCCCGTAGTCTGTCCTACCGGAAGCAGCCAGAAGAGGGCACGTGAGCACTGGAGTCAGGCCCCACCCTTCTCTTCACAGCCATCCAGGGTTCCTACCTCCCTGAGTTTTTTTTTTTAATACACAACTTTTAATGCATCTTTAACACAAATGAGCCTGAGGAATATTTCAACATTTTGGCGTTTCTATAACTCAACAACTTAGATCTTCATCAGCCGGCTGAACTGTTCCTTTTTCAGAAACATAGATACTATGCAAAAATTTTCTGATATCTGTTTTTAACTGTTGCGGCTTTTTGAATCAAAGCAGCTGAATTTGATACAAGTTCTGTGTCATTTCCTTTAAGAATTAACTCATTTTTGGGGGGCTTGAGATACTGAACAAGCAACACCTGACCTCATCCCAACCCTGCAGATGTATTTTTCACCCAAGAAATTTTAGATTTTTACAAGAGAACCTTTCTCCTGAATAACGGCGTTGACGCGGAGGTGCGTGTACACAGATGTCACCTTCTAATGGTGACATTACAAGGAATGTAATGGAAGCCAGTGTAACGCCTTGAGCATGTTCTGTACATGACTACAGACAGCAAGCAGTAGCCTTTCTTATTTCCCCACCATTTGTCAACCCGGAGCCCCTTCTTTTCTTTCCAAGGAGACTGAGTTCTGTGTTGATGTGACTTGCAGTCCCTGAACAATGTGCCTGTGGGGCCGGCCCTTTGCGATAACTGTGCGTCCACAGTGATTTTCTGGAATGTCCACAGTCCGATGATTGCTGAGAATAGCTTTCATCCTCGTGGTCAATGCAGCAAAGAGAGTGCCCTTGGGTTTTTATTGACATCTTCCCAAGTTCTAAACATGGACAGCGAACACATTTACGTCATTTTAAAAACTAGTACAGAAACCAACTGCTGCTCAGACATATATACCTGCATGCATGTTCACAGTAGACAAAGCAGAAACAACCCAAATGTCAGTCATCCATTGAACGGGTAAACAAAATACTATTCAGCTTAGCATCCAGGGCAAGGCCTGGCCTAGGGTAGGTGCTGAGCATTTGAGGGACAAATGAGTGAATGAGAACAGGACTTCTCTTGTAGATCTGGGGCTTAAGGCTGCTGTTACGAGTCCGGGTGGGAGAAATTAAGTAGTTATTGCGAGACAACTGTATAGCAGGGCAAAGGTGAGTTCTATTTAGATCATAAATGGGGTAACTCAGGCGTTAGGGTAGCCAGGTACAGGTACAAGACTCGTTCAGCAGAGGGCGCTGTAAAGCAACATCCTAATAAAACGCAAATTAAATGTAAATGAGCCACACTCGGTCCCTGAGGGGGCTTTTCCCCGTCAGGCGCGCCGCGGACAGCCCAGGCATCGCAGGGGTTTTGAGCTCAAGATGGCGTCGCCGCCGCCTCAGAGGACCGGGCGGCGGCGCCAGGGAGGCTCCTAGGTGCCTCGGGCAGGACAGTCTGCATCCTCCATCCATCCTCTCGCGTCCGCCCGGCCCGGCCCGTGGGCTCGTGACCCATCTCGGTCCCGCGAGAGCAGGCGTTTCTGATCAGGCGCACTGCGGGCAGTCGCTCCCGGGGTCCCTTGCGGCGGCTTGCCGGGGGCCTCCGGGGGCCTTGAAGGAAGATGGCGGCGGTGGGGTCTGTGAGGCGCGGGCGGCGGCGACCGCGGCGCCAGTGAAGGGCCCGGGGCGGCTCTGGGCCGGGGCCTCGCCGCGGGACGGACGATGCTACGCTCCACCGGCTTCTTCCGGGCCATCGATTGCCCCTATTGGTGTGGGGCGCCCGGGGGTCCTTGCCGGCGGCCCTACTGCCACTTCCGGCACCGCGGGGCCCGGGGCCCGAGCGCGCCCGGCGGCGGCGGAGCGGCGCCCCTCGCAGCAGGTAATGCCCGGCCGCTTGCTTGCCCCGGGGCTCGGTTACCCTGCCTGGGCCTGGACTTCGCCGCCGGGGCCTTCCCGGCCCCCCGATCCCGGCTCAGCCCCCTCCCCACACGCTCGCGGACAACGTTCTCCCAAGTCAGTCCTGGGACCGCCCACCTCGGCGCCCGGGACAAGTCGCGGTCCTTTTGTCAGCCCCCATTTCCACGAGTGTGCAACGTAAACAAGAGAACATGCTGTCCTGGAGGTGTCGCGAGGGTGGAGTGGGCCGAGGCAGGCCGCGCGCGGGGCAAGAGGGCGAACGCGGCTGAGCAAGCCCGGTCGGCAGGCCCTGGACTGCACCTGCCCTTATTCGCGCCCAAGCTCCTCGGGATAGGGGACCGTTCCCGCTGCTCCCCCGGGCAGCTTATGGCAGTTGGAACTTGTTTCCGCACTACTACTCTGGCGGCGCGTCACTGTGTCCAGCCGAGCGTCAGATGCGAATGCAGAGTGAGACTCGACGGGAGGGAGGGGGCGCGCTTCCAAGGAATGCCTTGTTTCCGGCTGAGCAAAGCACCTCAGCGGACTGCACGTCACGTCACTGTGGTGATGGCACTGTCACGGCTGAGTTTGCTGAGAGCTGCGAGGGATCAGGCAGGGCTTCTTGCAGGAAGTGTGGGATTTGAGTTGGGACATTGAGAACAGGAAAGGGGGACATGGCAAGGAAAGGCATGGAGGGAGCCTTAAGTGTGGTGTGATTCCTCCCGAGGGAGATTCAGGCTCCCGCCGGTGACCTTTGTCCTTCAGGACTGGCTCACCCTTCCATCAGACCCAGATCTCAGGCTGTCTCAGTTTCAAATATTCTCTTTTCCCCCATGAGACGATTCTCGTTTTAGGACATTCTTACTTGAAAAGAGGAGTGTTCTTGCTAGGATTAAATAATGGCTCTGTTTTTCCATTATTTGCCAGGAGAAAACAAGGAAGGTCTGATTTTTCTCAGACTTACCCCAAAAAGTTGCTTAGACCACGGGCATCTGCAGCCAGCCAGATGCAAACAGTCATTGGGTCCACAGCTGTGCAGGGCCTCTGAGTCCTGAAGGGCAGGGCCGGCAGGGCTGTCAGAGCCACTGCCATCATCATATCTTACCCCCAGCTCTGGTCGGGGCTGGGGAGTCAGTGGGGAAGGGAGTGCGTGTGGGAGGCTTTTCAGAGGTGACATTCAGCTCACGGGGTTGGTTTTTATCCCACTAAAGCCCGGTATCTTGACTCGGTATACTTTTTGGCATTGCACCTGGTGTTCTGCAGAGCCAGGCTTCTGGCTTTGTCACCACTGGGACAGACAGGACAGGACCCTTCCCTTCAGCCTGACGTTCTGACCTGTTTTCCAGCCCTGTGTTGCCTCAAAGCCTGCTCAGCTTTGCAGTGTTGACTCTCCTCCTTGGGCCCCCTCTCATGCCTACCCCGTCTTCTGGTTTCTTTCTGCATCACAAATGGTCAGTTCGTTTCCCAAAGGACCATTTTTGAGAGCTCATTGGTGATGTAGCCCTGTCTGCTCCACTCTGCCATGGGAAAAAAATTCAAGTGACCATGCTTGACCCCACTGCTTTGCATTTTTCTTTTGCAGGTGAGAACAGGCAGTCCTGGTCCCACTTCTGTGTCTGGGGGTGTGGAGGAGGTGGGTGGGAAGGCTTCAGGTTACCTTCTGGTAGAACACCACCTCCCCCTGCAGCGGGGCAGGATTCGACCCCCGCTCAGCCTCATTCTTACTGTGGGGCCTCTGTGATCCTCTGGTTCCTCCTTTGTGGCGCGCTCATGTAGCTGCCCTTGAGGAAGCCAGGGGAGAGTGCATGTCTGGATCTCCCTCCCTTTCAGCTCCAGACCTTTCCAAGCTGTTTCCTCTCCAGCTTGAAAGGCTGCAGCGGCCCAGGCTTTGGCCAGTCTGCGTGTGACCAGATGGGCACGGCTGGGCAGAGGTGGCTGGGTGTGACCAACAATGGTAGAGATGATTGTCTCCACCTTATGGAGGAGGAAACAGTCCCAGAAATGGGAAGCCACTCTCCTCTGTACACATAGCTGGTAAGTAGGGGACACAGGATTGAATCCAGAAGACCAGGCCTTGCCGTTCTCATCACCTCTCGCCAATTCCTGCTGCCTAGCTCCTGTGTGTGTGTGGGGGGGTCCTACGCACACCTGGCGGCCCGCACACCTGGTTGTTCATTGTGTGTTGGGCTGAGCGCTTTGTTCTGGGGCTGGCAAGTAGCAGTGATACCTGGGAAAGTGGGAATTCCAGGACTTGAGCTCTGAATCTTGAGGACAGGCGGAAGGAGGGCCTGGCTCACAGTGGATGGCAGGGTTTCAGCTGCTAGTGGCATCGTCAGTGGCGGCGGCAGCAGCTCCCTGAGCAGCCTGCTCCCCCGGGCCTCAGGTCAGTCCCTTTGTGAGCTGGCGTCCTGAGAGCAAGCCTTGCCTCTCAAAGAAGGAAGGTTGGAGCTGGAGAAACAAGCGCTTCCTGGCAGAGGGTCACCTTGGGTTTGCTCCCCCGAGCTGACTTGGCACAGGCAGCCCACAGTCTGCAGCTCCTCTCCCCCAGCCCCTTCCAGTGGCCTGGTGCTGGCTGGTTTTGGGTGGGGCTACTTCCTCTGCCCTGTGGGGAAAGAGCTGATACTGAGAAACCCCAGCAGAGAGCAGTGTCACTTTTGCATTTGAGGCCTGGCCAGGGCGTGGGGACCTAGGTGTTTGGCAGTTGCTGTGGCCTCTCGCTGGGTAGTGGCATCTCCCACTTCATCTGGGGTTGGAAATGATGCTGGTTGGAGAGCTAGTAGGAACTATGGGTGGGTTACTCTAGGAGGATTCGTCCTGGGCCCCCACTCCATCTAGGCCAGGAGCACCCTCGTGTCCCTTGGGGTGGTATCACACTGCTGAGACCTCTGATCAGAGGCAATTTCTTTTCTTGCTGAGGCCACTTTCCTTTTTAAGCGTCACATCTCTGTCCCTCCCTGGAAGCTGTGTGTTGGGGTGTGGCTGGAGCCCCCAGGGAGCTGGGGCCCTGGTTATAAAGCTGGGGATTGAAGCTGAGGCCTCCCAGTGGAGGGGCTGTCACCAGGCAACACCTGGTGGGTGGGCAGATCTATTGTTCTATTGTTACTGAGCTCTGTAGAGGAAGGTGCTGTGGCTTGTCACAGCAGCCTTCTTTCTATAGTTGCAGCGCTGAGGTCACCTCTCACACTCGCTGTCCCACCCGGCATAAAGAACTGGAGTTTCTGTGTGTGGTTCAACCCCACACAGACTCCTCCATTCAAAGCACCTTTTTGCAAGACTCAGAGTGACGTCCATTTTGAAAACACTAGGGAATACAAAACGTCCCTCTCCGTGTGTGTCCCGCGGCCGCCAGCTTACTCAGCCTCCTCGGGCCTCAGGAACAAGGGCTTCGTGTCCTTTCACCGAAGTTTTGATCCTGCCACAAGGACTGAGCTTGGTTCTGTGTGTGGAATGCGCAGAGCCTTGCAGCCTCCAGCGAGATGGGGGGCAGTCCCCAGTCCCGGTCCCACTCTTGCCCCCTCTGGGTGGCCGGGGAGCTTCATAAGCTGCCTCCTTGCCCAGATCCAGATGTGGGCATTTTAGGGGTCTTTGTTTATTGTTGATCAGTAGAACAGTTGGTCTCACTCAGGGCACAGGCTTCAGTGGGCGGCCCTCAGTCTGGATGAATCTGTCCCCCCTCTCCCAGCGACACTAGGCAATGTCTGGGGACACCTGTGGTTGTCACACTGGGGCTGCTCCTGGCATTGGGTGGGTGGGGGTCAGGGATGCTGCTCAGCACCCCACAATGCCCAGGATGGCCCCTTTCCATACCTGCAGAGACTTACCCAGACGCAGATGTCAGTGGTGCTGACATGGTCACTGTCCTAGTGCTGGCTTTTCATGCGTTTGGGGAGGGGATGGGCAAGTAGGCCCAGGCCTGCAGGGAAGAGACAGACCCTGAAGAGCACTGCCTCCCCGCTCAGGTCTGGAGGCTAGGAGTGTAGGAGCTCAAGTACTGGGATGGGGTCAGGGACAGCCTGGACAGCTTGGAGGGCTCAGGATGTGGTCCCGAGTTTTTCAGGGGCTCTGGAGAATAGGTAGGGTACCTGGCAGGCATTCAGTCCTCCGTTGGGGTAGAGCCCCAAGCGAAGGCATTTTGGCTTCACTTTCTGTTGTGCCAGGAGCCAGGCCTGGCAGGGGGCCTCCCAAGCAGGCGCTTTTATCAGCCTCAGTTATCTCTTCTGCAAAATAGGTCTCAACAGACAGCTGTGCCTCCTCTGTCTGACTTGGCCGCTGTGCGACGCGCCCTCCTGCTTTGCCACTCTCACTCCCCAGGTCCCTGGAGTCCATTTTACAGAAGATGGTTTGTAAGCTGTGTGGTGGATGCCCAGGAGTTGGATTTGTTGTTCTTTGAGCTGTCTGCTTGTAGCATGTGGCCTCTGGCAGGTGGGGTCCGATTCTCAGCAGAGAGAGGGACACAAGGAGGAAACAGGAAGAGCGAAAGGCGCAGGTGTGGCCGGCCTGCGCCTTTGAGGAAGCAGGCATGTGTGCTGGCAGTTTGGGGGCGCCTGGTATTCTGGAGACGACGGTGTGGTGTGCGGGGCTGTGGGGGTGGCAGGGAGGGTTGAAGGCCAAGGGGCGTTGCTGGGGAGCCCTCCTGCTCACCACTTTAGTTTGCTGGAGGAGAGCAGGATGGGAGGCTGTTGGGGGTCCCAGAACTCGGATGCGCTGCGGCAGGGGGACCCAGCTGTATCATAGGTTGGAGCCTTGGCTCGGACACACACACACTGGTACACCCTGGTCCCATGTCATCTGTAAAATCGAGCTAGCTCTGGGGCCACCCAAGGGCTCTTCTGGGTCTAAGTGAATTCAGTTCGTATCTGTGGACCAGGCGGGGGTCCCTGGAAGTGATGGAGGGGTGTCCAGCATCACAGGTTCGGTTGTCTGGGAGGGCAGTCAAGTGTGTGTCCGTCCCCCAGCAGTGCTCACTGCGCCGGCCTGTGAAGGATGAGCAGCTCTGCCTGGCGGCTGGCAGCGGACTGCAAGACGGCACTGCTTGCTATGCTGGGCACGGAGGGCAGTGAGGCCAGAGACGTCTTCGTTCTCTGTGCTCTGGAGGGGCAATGAAGGGAGAAGGAAAGACTGCCTCTACCATTATGCCACTGCGAGAGGGCCTGGCAGGGGTCCCCATTGTCACACTGACTTGTTCTTCTCTAGCGCAGGCCTCCAAGAGTGCTGCCACAGGCCAGTGAGTCTGCCCTAGAGATAGGGAGGTGGGGGCCTCAGAGCCAGTGAACGCCTGTTTGGGTGCTGGGAGCTGTGTCCTTGGTAACTATCTCCTCCAACCACAGAGGTCTGTCTGGGAGTGGACGTGGCCCAGGTATTGTGGGGCTCCTGGCTCCCACCTGGTCTTCCTTCCTTCCTTCCTTCCTTCCTTCCTTCCTTCCTTCCTTCCTTCCTTCCTTCCTTCCTTCCTTCCTTCTTTCCTTCTTTCCTTCTTTCCTTCTTTCCTTCTTTCCTTTCCTTCTTTCCTTCTTCCTTCTTTCTTCTTTCCTTCTGTTCATTCGTTCCCTCATTCATTCATCCTGCAGACCTTTGAGGCATTTGTATCGGCCAGTTCATGGGTGCAGAGGGGAGCTAGGGGATCAGCATGTTGAGCAGGGGTTGGCAGGGGACGGGAGGGGGCAGGGCCTGCAAGGTGATGGGGGTTGGAGTTGTCCCTCCACATTCGTTCTAGCCACATCCCGGTGGTGTTTGTCTCTCCGTGTCCGAGAGGCCAGATTCATCTCTGTGCAGTCAATGGTCTCACATCATAGTTGCTTGTCTGGAGAGTACAGTGTCCCCTCCTCTGGCAGAGTGGCCCAGAGGCTTCTCATAGAGCAGGGGTGTGGGTACTGTTTCAGGAGCCAGCCCGTGGTCACCCCTCGCTGACACCTGCCCAGGAGTCAAGTAATAAAAGCCCCTGTGCCCACATGTGGCCCGGTGTGTGGACTCTTTTTTTAGGGCGTGCTGCTGGCTCCCCCATCACCGTGGCCCTGCATTCCAGGAACGCGTGAGTGCTGCAGCCTCTGTGCCCCAGCTGACTTCCCCCCGGGATGTGGAAAGGGGCGCCAAGTTGTCAGGCCTGCGGGCTGGGGGTGCCTCCAGGAGGCCTGTCCAGTGGAGGAAGTGGCTCCAGAAACACCTACTGGAAAACCTAGGTGTTTGGTGACTCGAAAGTGCCCTAGGGCGGGAGGACCAGGCGCACTCTGTCCTGAATCTTTTTTGTGAGCCCACAAAAGTTCCTAGTGCTAATGATGCCTGGGTCGCCCTGGGGCACAGAGCTCATGGGCTGGGGAGTGGTCCGGGTCTGGCCAGTGCTGGCTTCCTTCCCGTGGAGCCACCTGTGCTGGGGCCCTGGCCTGTGCTGCTTTTCAAGTGGGGCTGTGGAGTTGGGGGGGCATGAGGAGATGTTGGGGATCCGGGGGACCGAGCCTCAAGCCAGTGTCCCAAGCGCTCCAGCATTGTCACTTGCCCTGGAGGCGAGGTGGGGGCGGAACCTCAGAGTCTGTGTCTCCAGGTGCAGCCCAGCCCCCATGGTGGCATGTTCAGATGTCCCCCCATGCACCCGTGCTCCTCCTCCAGGAGTCTGGGGTGTCATGTGCAGTGTGGGGCTCTCTCGTGCAGAACAGCAAGTGACCAGGCGCTGCCTCCCTGGTTCCAGGCTCGTGGCCTGTGCAGTGGACACCTGGACTTCTAGGAATGGCGGCCAGCCCCTGAGGACCTGGGGCTATTCCACCCCAGGTGGTGGCCTTCGAGAGTGCTCTTTGCCAGATCCCACTTCCCAGAAAAGCCCCAGGTGTGGGGCGCTCCCACCTAGAGCCTTGGCCTCCCACCCTGCAATCCTGCCAAGCCAGGCTGGTCGGTGGCCCGAGCCTGTTCTACCACCGTGGCCTTGGAATGTCCTGTCTCCTGGCTCCACCTCAAGGCCTCTGCCACCCAGGGTGGGTTCGGGCTCCATTGTAACCGGCCCTTGTGTTCCTGCTTATCTCTTGTTCAGCCAGAACTGTCTCTTGGTGTTCCTGCCACCCCACTCAGCAGGCTGTGACTGCCACCTGGCTTGGAGGAAGAGCCCCTGCTGACATGTTATCATGCACGGAGCGGGGGGCGGGACCCCTGTGCTACCCTGGCCTTATCTTCAGACCTTGGGCAGACTAGGGAGAGAGCAGGCTGGGTGATGGCTGGGCTTGCAGCAGCCAGAAACAGTGGAGTTACATCCTCCCCAGTGGAGGCTTCATGCCCAGTGTCTCGTCCTTGATTTTGTGTACAGCAGTTAGAGAAGGGCGCGGGCATTTTCTGGAATGGTGGGTGTGGTGGGAGCAGGGAGCAGCAGAGGGCAGGTCTGGAGGGGTCCTGAGGAAGGCTAATGCCATCTTGTTTAGCTTTTCCCTAGCTCTGTGGCCTTGGCCTGTACAGGTTGCCCACTCAGGGCCCCAGGGCCCAGGGGGCTGGAGGAAAGCAGGCCTGGCCTCTGCCGTGCTAGATGCCTGCCCCAGAAGCTGATCAGAGCCACACGCTGGGGGAGCTACACGTGGCTCTGTAGTTGGGAGAGGCACCACTCTGTCCTTCAGCCAGGCGTGATACTATGTGCACAGAGCTGAATGGGTGGCCAGGGCAGGTGGGCTGTGGGAGCCATCTTTCCCTGCCCTGACCCCGTGAGTGTCTTCCCAAAAGACATCCCTCAGGTGAATGCCAGGCAGGCCCTGAGTCTCGGGGGGATGGGTCTGTACAGCTGGGCAGGAGCAGGCCCCTCCCCTCCCCTCCCCTGGAGTGGGGAGCAGGAACTAGGTCCCCAGGGTCTGACTTCTAAGTGTAATTTCTGCTGTCAGGCCTCTGGGGGGCTCCCCAGATGGCTCTCTTTCCCAGAAGCTAAGTTAATCTTGTTTACTAGAGATGGGCTTGGTTCACTTCCATCCAGATCAATTCCCAGTAACTGGGGGAAGGTGCCAGTGCCCCTTCCCCACCTTGAGAGTCCACTGTCAGTTGCCTTCTCATGCCCTTGCTGGTGGGTGGGCAGAAACACCAAGGCACCTGGTAGCTTGCAAAACATTTTATTGTGAGCTTCTGCAGCTCCACAGTTCCCTTGAGGATCCCAACCCTCCTAGGCAGGTGGGGCAGGAGGCTAGATGGCATGCACAGTTACATTCTGTGTTTCTGTCCCCCTGACTCTCAGGTAACCTTGGGGTGGCTCAGGGGTCTTCCTGCTTCCGAGGCCGAGCTCCAGGCCTGTGCACTTACTTCTAAGCAAGGCTGCAAGCAGAGCCTGGCAGCTGTGTCCTCTGAATTCCCGACCCACCCATTTAGAGGCCCTCAGGCAGGTGACAGCCTCAAGGTACAGGGGAGAGAGGGGGAGACTGAGGCCCCCAGAGGGGCAGGATCAGGACCTTGACTCAGGTCCTCCTGGGGCAGGCTTTTGCTTCTCGGTGCAGCAGGTGGGGCCAGGAGGCAGCCCCCGCCTGGGACTGAAAATGCCCATTGGCAGAGCTACTGGGTGCTTGGCTGAAGGGCTGGGTGCTCTGGCCAGGAGCCAGCCCCCTCAGAGTGAGTGGCTAAGACCCCCAGTGCACGGCTATTCCCACCTGACAAGCAGTTCTTATGCCACTTGAGGGCTGGGGCCGTGGGCCAGTGCGTTGTCCCTTAGGAAACATGCTCGGGCAGGGATAAAGCCCAGTTCAGCCCGAAGGCCTCTGCAGCTGCCACCCTGGGCCCAGTGGCTCTCCTTTTTGGTGTCTGAAGCATGGGCTCTTTGGGGGAGACCTCTTGCTTTCAAATCTGGACTGGCTGAAAGTCCCCCAACTCTGTCCTCTGACCAGATTCTGACTTTGAAAAGGACTGAGGCCTCTGGGCTGCTTTGCATGTGGCCTGTGGCCTTTTCTGGGCTATATATGGCTCCTGATTAGCCCCGTCCACCTGCCCTGGGGGAGGGCCTTCCCACCAGGTGGGCCCTGGCTCCCATCCCACAGGGGAGGCCTGGGTTTTGCAGGGCGTCTTAGCCTAGGAGGGAGGTTGGGAAGTGAGATGGGTCAGACTGGAGGCTACCCCAGACACCAGTACTACCTGACGGATCCCTCTGGACATGCCCAGCAAGTGACCCCAGCTCCTGGCTGTGGGTGGCCTTGGCTCTCTGCTGGCTGCTAGGACTTTCCTGGGTGGCGAAGGATCTGCTTTGGTGTCTTGCGACCCGTTCTGGGTCTGAGTGGCCAGAGGGTGACCTCCATCCTACTGCTGGGTCGCTGGCCTTCCCTCAGTACTGTCCTCCACTTTGTTCTTATTCTCTGGCATCCTTAGCTGGGACACGAAGGCAGGAAGTGATTGCTTCCATTGTGAACACCCACAAGGAGCACCCCGGCACCTGTCCTGCTGCTGGCACCCAGCCCTATGGCATCTCCCCTCCTGTCTCCCACCCTCAGCCCTGACGTGGCCTTTGTTGTCTGAAGTAGGAGTACACACTTTCTTTCTTTTTAAATAGAATTCAAAAATAGGGTTCATCTTAAAAGCCAGACCATGTGCCTGCAGGGAACCCTTCCCTCCCTTGTTCCCTTCTCCCAGCGGCCCAGGTCCAGCCACTGTCACCTACAGCTGCCAGCTGCATGGGCTTCTCCCCAAATGAAACTGTAAATTACCTTGAGCTGCCGTGTTTCCAGCAGGTCAGCACACGGAAGCGGGGGGGCCTTCATGTAGCACAGATTGATCTCACTGTTCCAAAGGCCAGGGGTCCACCCTGGGCCTCATGGCTGAGGCCGAGTATGGTCAGCTCCTAGGAGAATACTGTCATTCTCCAACCATAGGTACCAACTGTGGTGGCCTTTTCTGTAGACACGCTGCAGAATGGCGTCCGATAGGGCTTCTGGTTCCTGTGGCAGGTCGGCATGCTTGCACACGGCACCACTTCCTGGGGATGCCTCCCTTTGCTTGCGTTTCATTGAGAACACGTCTGTCCATAAGTGAAGCTCCTGGAGGTTCATGGCAGACACTGCTGGCCCTGGGCCTGTGCCATCCTCTGGAGCGTGCCCAACCACGGGGGCAGGGACCACTTAGACCGATAGGGGCATTAAAAGGACCCATTGCTCTCTGGCCCAGTATGGCTTTGTGACTGTCAGGTGTTCTTTGAACACAATGCTTTTCCTGTTTTCACATCCGTGGGGTCACCATGGATCGCCTTCTGCATGTGAGTGTCCTCCCGTTGTGCTGCTTAGTGGCGGCTGCTTCAGTGGTTTCCATTTTCTTGGACAGGCGCAGCCCTGTGGAACCTCTTGTGGCTGTGGGTGGCAGCGGGCTGTGTCCACTCACCTCCTACCCCCAGCCCTGAGCTGGGCAGCTCTACACACACACCATTCCAGCCCATCAGGTGTGCCTGCCTTGTGCCCCACCTGGGTGTCGGGCTCCCTGGCATCCTTGTGGCCTCCAACCCCTGGCTGCAGGAAGCAGAGGTGTGGCTTTAGTGGGCTGCTCGGAGATCTCGTCTCCACCCTTCCTGGTGTCTTCCCAGGGGCCACACCAGTCCCTGGACCTTGTGGCTGTCTCTGGGGCCAGCACACTACACCCCTTGCTCCACCCGTCAGCCTCTGCAGATTGGGGCCTACCTGTAGGGGCACTTGGAATCCTGGGTGTGTGGCAGGCCTGTGGCAGGCTCACTGCTGTGTCCTTTCTCTTCATTCCAGGGCTTGGCTATGACCCGTACAACCCAGAGCTGCCCAAGCCCCCCGCACAGAGGGAGAATGGCGTCCTGGGCAGAGGGGACGAGCCCCGCTCGGACATCCTGGAGCTGGAGCTGGTCAATCAGGCCATTGAGGCTGTGCGCTCCGAGGTGGAGATGGAGCAGCGGCGGTACCAGGAGCTCCTGGATACAGCCCGTGAGCACATCTCAGCTGAGGTCCCCACCCTAGTGCCCCACGGCTCTGCCGCTGGCCTGGATGAGGACACCTTTCCCCTGTCCTTTGAGTACAGCCCTGGTGGCTGCGACCTGTTGAGCCCCGATACCAGCTACCAGCCTACCCCCATGGCTGCCCCTGCTGAGGCAGGCAGCAAGTACTCTCTGACCACTCTGGACCGGGCTCAGGGTCACAGTAGAGGGGGCAGCAGTGCCCTGGAGTATGTCCCCAAGGTGGTGAGCCAGCCCCGGCGATATAGCCGCCCGATGTCCAGCGGTAAGTATGTGGTGGATGACTCAAAGCCATCCACAGACCTGGAGTATGACCCACTGTCCAACTTCTCCGCCCGGCTGCTCGGTGGGGCCAGCTCCAGGGACGGCCGGGCCCCCAAGCGGCCTCGGGGCTCCCGCGGCAGCAGTGAGCTCTATATGCCTGCACTCAAGAAGCCCTGTGACCCCTTTGCGGGCTGCGATGCCCGGTTCTCTGACTCAGATGATGACGCTGTCATGGCAACAGGGCACAGACCTGTCACCACCAGCCCCCCGAGGGCCCAGGCAGGGCCTGAGAGCAAGGGCCCCAGGAAGCCGGGCTCCAGGGAGAGTCAGGAGCCTGAGGATGGTAGCCTGCGGGAAACCAAGGAGATGGCCGTGCAGTACGATGTGGGGGACCTCGGGCAGCCTCCCAAGGGCCCCAGTGGGGCGTCCCCGGCCAAGCCTGACTTCCCAGCCATCGCCTCGCAAGAGCACAGTGGCCCTAAAGAAGGGAGACCCAAGAAGAAAAGTGGAGTTCCGCTAGTCCCCAGCCCTAGGGACAGTGGCCGGAAGGCAGACAGGGATGAGGACAGAGAACATGGGAAGCTGGCTGGGAAGCCCTGTGCTGCCAAGAGGGGCCCGCAAGCTGGCAGCCACAGGCGCAAGGGGGAGCGGCCCCAAGGGACCAAGAAAAAGCCATCTCTGGCCACCTCAGTGGCCAGCTCAGGGAAAGGCCGGCCTGACCGGCTGGGGCTGCAGCCAAGCCCCACGTGTGGGGATGCCCCCCAGCTGCCAGACAGGACAGGCATGAAGGTCCCGCCAGGGAAGCTGGTGGAGCGGAAGGCCCGCTCACTGGACGAGGGTGCCTCCCAGGCCACCCTGAAGCTGCCGAGGAGGGCCCTGAGCCATGTGGACCTCTTTGGGGACGAGAGCGAGGATGAGGAGCCAGGGCCCAGAACGCCTGGACTGCAGCCCCCCACCCTCCCCAGCCTCAGCTCCAGCTCTGACTCGGATTCCGACTCCAGCCTGGGCCTCTTGGCCTCAAGGGGGCCACACAAGCGCCTCAAGGCCACCCCGCCCCCCTCGCCTGGCCGAGCCTCCCCCTCATCCTCCCCCTCGTCCTCGGAGGCGGGCACAGACGTGGACTACGAGGCCCTGGAGAAGGAGGTCGACTTTGACTCAGACCCTATGGAGGAGTGCCTGCGCATTTTCAACGAGTCCACCTGTGTCAAGACGGAGGACAGGGGCCGGCTGGCCCGGCAGGTGAGCGTCCGGGGTGCTTGCTCCCCTCCAGAGTTCCCCGGTGACCAGCGGCCCAGCACTGAGACGGAGACGGCTCTTACATCGTCCAAAATTCAGGAACCCTTGGCGGCTGCCTGCTGCCCCTCTGCACCTTGTCCAGAAAGAGAACACTGGCTCCCGGCCCACCCGGCGGGGTTCCGGCCCACCCGGGGCTCCTGCGCAGCATCTGAGAGTCGCAGGATGGGGTACTGGATACCCCCGGGGCCCTTTCCCTCCCCGTCTTGTGTTTGTTTCCCTCTCCCTCCCCTCTAAGCCCCTCTCAGCTTTCCCCAGCCCCTTCCCCAGCCCCTCTCCCTCCAGATCCTCCCCACTCCTTTCACTGTTCTTTCCTCCCTCTACTTGTCTCCTCCCTGTCTTCCTCTTCCCTCTTTTTCCTTTACTCTTTTCCCTTTCACTCGTTCCTACCCCTCCTCTACCTTCTCGGCCTCCCTGCCAAACCTCTGCTACCCCCACTCTCTGTCTCCTTGTCTAGTGTCCCCATATCGGCCACCAGAGGGAGCTTGCTTTAAACAGGACAGGTGGGTCCCCACACCAGAACCTTGGACACCTGCAGCTCCTGTGCAGGGAGGAGCCACAGGGTCCAACTGGCACTGTGGCCCAGCCTTGGAGGCACTGCCATCTGGATTCATCCCCTTCATTCCCCCTCGCTTCTGAGCCCTGCCCGAGGCAGGTGGGCAGGCAGGCAGGCGAGTGGTCCGGAAGGGCTGGCCCATGTCTGCAGAAGTCACGCCTGCAAGGCCTGGGAGGTGGGCTCATGGCTCAGCTGGCCTGGGGAGTGGGCTGTGCCTCCAGGGTGGAGGTGAGGACCCACCACACCACCTGGTGCCTCTGGCCACCCTTCTCACCCGCCCTGTCTGGCCTGGGCATCGCCAACGATTGGTGTGGGTGGCAAGGCTTGGTGAGGGGCCTTGTTGAGGGACACACATGTGTTCCAGCCCCCCAAGAAAGAGAAGGTCGAGGATCGGGAGCCGTTGGGCCTGAGCACTCTCTTTCCTGGGCAGAGGAGGAGGGTGTCGCACCTCTCCAGGCACGGCAAGGAGGTGAGGCCACGGGGCCCCAGTTCATGGGATGAGGGCAAGGAGTTCCTTTGGCAAAGTGGGTCCAGCACTTTGTGTGTCTTGGCAGAGGACTCTCTCGGGCCCATGGCCAGTCCTGGGGGTGGCAGGGCCCAGAGCCAGGAGACCATGATGTGGGTGAGCCCTCCCTCAGACACTGACCTATCTATTTCCCCTGAACTGTGCCCATGTGACCTTAGGCAAGTGGCCAGGCCTCTGTGAGCCTTGGCTCTTCCCGTAGCCTGGAGACAGGAGTGGCTGCTGGCTGTGGGTCAGTGTGGGGTGGTCACTGATTTGGCACAGGGAGTGCCAGCTAGGTGGAGGACGAGCCCCAGGCTCTGACCCTGGCAGCTTCTGATGATTCAGTCCCAGAGTGGGGCTTGGGTTCTGGAAGGCCTTCCAGAACAGGTGAGGTCAAGCAGGATGGACCAGGCAGGTTAGCTGAGGCAGGGATTCCTGCCCATCCCTCCCATATCGGCTCAGGGCACAGCCTGGGCTCTTAGAAGCTGGAGGTTGGGAAAGTGGGGCCTCATCGGCACCAGACAGTGGGCAACGTGTGTTTGAGGGCTGCTGTGCTGACCTGGTCCCCGCCACGGCATCTGCGTGCTTTTACGGTGGAGCCGGGGCATGCTTCCCTGACACATGGCTGGGCCGTGGGATTTCTCTCCACCCAGCTGGAGCCCGGGAGGAGAGTCCCGGCGCTCCCTGCCCGGCCACCTACGGCCCAGGAGGTATGCTACCGGCGGGCTCAGCAGGCACAGAAGGAGTCAGCCGGCTGGCTGCAGGCTGCCCAGCGGCCGGCTGAGAAGCCGTCCTCTGTCTACCTCTCAGCCCCCAGTGAGAAAAAGAGGACAGCACACATCCCCAACCCTCGCCTGGCTGCAGGTGAGTTGTAGCGCGGGGCCCCTGGTGGCCAGGCTCCCATTGTGCTAGCACTGGGGGCCTTGGGCAGGGTCCAGCTGGGTCTCAGTGCACATGTCTGTGAAATGGGATCAAGTGTCCCCAGCAGTTAGTGGGAGGTAAGGGCAGGCCTCATGCAGTCCTAGCAGCTTTGATGGGGTCTGGCTGTGGAGACCCTGAGGGGTGCCTGTCTGCCAGACTGAACCTGTTCTGTACTGTTCTCTCGCCTCCCGCTCTGTTCCTTTCTGGTCTTTGTGTCCCTGCCTCCCCCAGGTTCCTGGGGCGTTGGAGGCTGGCAGCCTGGCCGGGGCTGGTCTAAGCGTGCACACTGGGTTCCAGACAGTGGTGCTGGGAAGGGGAGCTGGCTTGACGGGGCGCTGCAGGGCTGAGGCCCCAGGCTCAGGCCTACTGAACCAGGCCAGCTGATCTGGAGAAGGGGCCGGGGCTCTATTGGCTCCTCGTCTTGCTCTGAGGGGCACTTCTGGCGCCTGGAGGCCTCTCCAAGACACAGGCTTGACCTCCCCAGCCCTTGGTCTGCCCCACTCTGGGGTTCCTCTGCTGCTGCTCAGACACCCCCTCAAGTAGCTAGCTGAGGGGGCAAGCGGGCCCCACAGGGTGCTCCTGAAGACACAGGTGTCCACAGCCCTTCCCGGGCTTCCCCTGGCATATCCAGACTTTGGGCCCTCCCTCCCTCCCTCAGAACGCTCGAGGTAGATCGTGACAGTGACAGGCAGGTGTGGCTTTGAGGCAGTATTTTAGCCTAGGGAAGGGAGATGTCTGTGAGCTGTGCACACCTGAGACATGTTCGAGCTCAAAGCCTGACCCCTGCACTTGGCCAGGCTCCCAGCCGCTGCTGGCTCTCCTGGACCTCCGGGGGCCCGCCTGGTGCCATGCACTTGAACTGCGGGAGTGTACGGAGTGTAGACACTGTACTTGCGTGCTGAGCACATGTTCAGCTGGCTAGCAGTTCCCTGAGTGACCTGTGTGTGCCCCAACGCAAGACTCCCATGGTGGGGCCTGGGCCCTTTGCTCTGTGCCTCGTTCTCCTTGTCCGTCTGCGCCTGTTCCTTCATCAGGGCCGAGCCCAGGCTCAGCTGGTCAGAACCCCACACACCTGGGTGCACCTTCCCACCACCCCACCATGAGTCCTTGGAAACAGCCCCGCAGGCGAGCACCCTCCTCCCTGGGGTGGGAGACTGTCTGGTTTGTGACCTCATCAAAGGGAGAGGCAGAACACAGGCAGCGGCAGGGGGGCCAGCTGGTCACAATGACTGGGCTAGGGCGTCCCAGACCCTCTGGTCCCCAGCCCAGGAGCCAGGGCCTTTCCTCCCTCAGACGTCTATGCCTCGGAGTCGGGGGCCGGAACATGTGGCAGAGGCTCCCCATACCCCCTGCCACTCGCCGGACCACTCCTCCGGCCTCCTCAGCCCTGTCGCGCCCCCCTCTCGATGGACTTCCCCGAAGCAGCTAGAGCCTGATGTCGTCCCACGGCCCGCGCACCCGGCCCCGGCCCTTCCCCCTGTGCTCCGGCATGCACGTGCTGCTGACGCTGAGTGACCGCGGCTGCCTGGTGCTCTGCAGCTCGGTGATGGGTGCGCTGTCCTCCTGTACTCACATCCCCTGTCCCTCGCCAGCCCCCACAGGCGCCAAGAGAACCCTTGCAGCCAGCAGCAGCCAGCCCCCCAATGGCCTTGAGCCAGGCAGCCAGCCCCTGAAGACGCGAACGCTGTCGGGCATGGCGTCCAAGACCACCAGCACTGTCACTCCCAAGCGTGTGGCACACAGCCCCTCGTTACAGGTGAGCACCCCCTGGGAGCCTAGGCACTCACAATGCTGGTGACACAGCCCACTCTCCCTCTCCTGCCCCTCGGCCATTGCCCTCAAACTTGCCACCTTCCACTCTCAGAGCAGTTTTAGTTGAGAGAAGCACTGAGTGGAGAGGGACAGAGCACCACGTACCTTCCCCTGTCCTCAGTTTCCCCTCTCAACCACACTGTTGCGATCTTCTCTTGGCGCCAGGCAGCCAAGGCCCAGTGTCCAGTATGCTCTACCCTGTGTGGGGACATTCTGGGGGTCCAAGAAGTGTCAGAACTAGGCAAGGGTGTGTCACCCTCTGCCGTTTGTCCCCTCCAGAGTTTAAAGAAGCCCGTTATCCCAAAAGAGTTTGGAGGCAAAGTCCCCACCGTCATCCGCCAACGCTATCTCAACCTGTTTATTGAGGAGTGTCTCAAGTTCTGCCCCTCCAACCAAGAAGCCATAGAAAAGGTGTGTGAGCCGGGCACGTGCTGGGGGTGTGAGGCTGGGCCAGGCCGAAGGGGCCAGGGCTGCAGGCTGAGCGCATGTTGTGCCCAGGCGCTGAACGAGGAGAAGGCAGCCTATGACCGCAGCCCCAGCAAGAACATCTACCTGAACCTGGCTGTGAACACGCTCAAGAAGCTGCGCGGCCTGGGCCCCAGCACTGTGCCAGGTCTTAGCAGTAAGTTGGGCAGGTGCGGTTGGCCCCGGGGCCCTCCTGGTGGCCTTCCTGCCACTCAAGCATTGAGATCCTCAGACAAAAGGCCTGTGGCTGTCAGGCTTTATCTAAGCTGCTAAGCTGGCTGTCGCCCTGTGCCCTCAGAACAGCCTGTCACTCTTAACCACCCTCCCCCGAGAGAGAGCTGAGAGCCAGGGTCTCTCCAGCGAGGGGCCGCCTGCCCACTAATGGGCAGCCTTTTCAAGGCGCCTGCCCGCTCTGCGCATTAACCCCAGGACGTGTGGTGGCCCTCGAGGTGCATTAAGCCGACAGCAGCACTTCGTTGCTGCTCTGTGTCTGGCCCGCCCACCACTCCTGGTGAGAAGGCCTCAGAGCTCATGTTAAATTCTTCCTCATCCACTGTCAGGGCGCAGAACTCCGCTTGGCGGGGAGGGGCTTCCAGGCAGCCCAAGGCTTGTGGGTCCTGAGTTAGGGTTGGGGATGGCTGCCCAGGGTCACACGAGGTCAGACTACCTTGCCTCTGGGTGGTGGGGGGCTGTCCTGGGAGCACTCCGAGGAGGTGGGGGAGCATCAGGGAAGGGTGAGGGAGTTGGAGCCTGATTTACTTGTTCCCTCCTCCTTCCAGAAAGTGGTGGCCGCAGAGTCGTGTCCCATGAGGTGGTGCTGGGGGGCAAGTTGGCCGCCAAGACCAGCTTCTCGATCAGCCGCCCGACCAGCCCCCGGGTGGAGGACCTGAAAGGTAAGCCTTGTCTGTGACACAGTGGGGCCACTGGGCACTCTCCCACCCTCTCTGGCCCCTTTTAAACGCCCAATGCCTGCCGTGTGACCAGCCTCGCCGTGGGCTCACTGCCTGTCCTGGCTGTCCCCAGGGGCCGCCCTGTATGGCCGCCTCAGGGACTACCTGCTTACCGAGGACCAGCTCAAGGAGAATGGCTACCCTTTCCCGCACCCTGGGCGGCCGGGTGGCGCTGTCATCTTCACGGCCGAGGACAAGCCTCCCAAAGATTGTAAGTGGCCTCCCGCCACCCATGCTCAGCAGAGGGTGGGAGGGGAAGGCCACCTGGGAGAGGAGACAGCACAGGTGGTCTGTGCAGACAGAGGGCCTGATGCTTCGGCCTCCCACCCATTGAGCCCACCCCACAGCCTCCTGCAGGGTGTGCTGCCGCTGTGGCACGGAGTACCTCGTGTCCCCCTCGGGCCGCTGCGTGCGCGATGAGGAGTGTCACTACCACTGGGGGCGGCCCCGCCGGAACCGAGGTGAGACCCCATGTACCCCTGTCCCCAACCCCTGCCCCTACACTTCCTAATTTCCTTTCTCTTTATTGTATTTTATGACAAAGTGACACAAGCACCTTCCTGTCATAGTGTTCAGAGGCAGATGAGAAAGGAGGGCCTCCTGCCACCTGTCACCCCCTCGCCTCCACCCTTGCATAAGTGCTCGTAGGGATGTGCAGGCACCAGGGAACAAACGGCTTGCCTTGTCCTGCAGCTGCTGGTGTCATTTAGTGGCCAGCGTGGCTGGGTGTTCACCAGTCTCCTAGAGCGCCCATGGCTGCTTGCAGACCCAGCTCTGGGGGCATGCGGAGGGGTCCCTTGGGCACAGCGTCCCCACGGGCAGGCCCCTGTGGGACCCACACCTGCACATGTCCCCACTGTTGCCCCGGGGAGGGCCCATGCGGGGTCAGGGTTGCACCTGTCCCAGATCCCAGAAAGAGACTGAAATCCTCGGCCTCATGGGGTTCACTCTTTAACACAGGGCTAGGGCCCCCTTGCTGGGAAGCCTCTGCCAGCCCAGGCAAAGTGGGTGTCAGCAGCCACCCACAGGAGGCGTGGGAACACGGCCCCTGACACTGTCTCCCTTTCAGCGGCTGGTGGTTGGGAGACTCAGTACCTGTGCTGCTCGGCTGCCATCGGCTCCGCTGGCTGCCAGGTTGCCAAGGTGTGTCTCCTGGGCTTTACTCGATTCCCCTCATTCTGGGAAGCCTCCTCCCTTCTCCTGGCTAGAGCTGGGCCCCTGAGCCACCCTCTTCCTGGCCTTTGGTTTGTCTTAGAAAGGGGACTTGGGTCCACGAAAGCCTTCAGCACCAGCCCGGCTCCGTGAGCCCAGCCTCATCAGCTTTTCCTAAGGCCCCCACCTTGCCTTTCCCTCAAAGCCTGTCACCCTCACCTTCCTTCCTGTCTCTGCCCTCAGCAACATGTGCAGGATGGACGCAAGGAAAATTTGGAGGGGTTCGTGAAGACCTTTGATAAGGACCTTCCAGAAGACACTAACCCTGGAATCTATGCCCTCGACTGTGAGATGGTGAGTCGGCTGGCTGTGACTGCAGTGCTGGCCATGAACTCGTGGGCTCTGCAGGCCGCAGGGGCCTTGCTGCTCCGTGGGGCCTGCTGCCCATTGTCCTGGCACCTCTTCCTGGAGCTTTGGGCCAGATAAAGAGCAGATGAAGAGCCATGAACAACAACTGAGCCCTCTGGGTGGGCCACGTAGTCTGTGATTCTCAGGCACATTCAGCCTTGCCAGCAGCTGCTCACAAAGGGCGTTTGTCCTGTCACCAAAGAGACGCTGTCATGTGACTCCCAGCACACACCACATGCTCTCGAAACAGTTGGCTTTACTTGGGGCCCCCAGAGTTCACTAGCACAGCGTGGGCTTTGGGAAAGGCACCCCCCATTCACACCCACTTCGACCCCCAGAGAGGCCTGGAAGCTCTCTGCCACGGGGCTTGGGCCGGGGGCAGCCTGGCTGTGAGCACCGGGATAGGGGTGTCTGGCGTGGGCCCCCGCCAGGGCAGTGTCTAAGCTATATCCTCCCGGCCCACAGTCCTACACTACGTACGGCCTGGAGCTGACACGTGTCACAGTGGTGGACACCGACATGCAGGTCGTCTACGACACCTTCGTCAAGCCGGACAATGAGATTGTTGACTACAACACAAGGTGCGGCCTGACCCCAGGGTTGGGACCCCGCTCCCCCCAGGGCCAGTCTACTTGGCCCTGACCTAGCTCCCCGATTGGGGACCCCGGTGCCCTCCCAGCCACCCTAAAGCCCCTTTCCTTCTGTCGCCAGGTTTTCAGGGGTGACTGAAGCTGACCTCGCCGACACAAGCATCTCGCTCCGGGACGTCCAGGCTGTCCTGCTCAGCATGTTCAGTGCCGACACCATCCTCATTGGACACAGCCTGGAGAGCGACCTGTTGGCCTTGAAGGTATCTCCGCCCCCCTCCCCCCAGGCTCACCCCTCAGAGGCAGGTGGGGTGGTGCTGCCAGTGAACGTGCATGCTGCTCTGGAACCCTTTTGGGGTGTTGGACCCAAGGTCCCTGACACGCCGGCCGTCTCCCAGATCATCCACAGCACCGTGGTGGACACGGCGGTGCTCTTCCCGCACCGCCTGGGCCTGCCCTACAAGCGCTCCCTGCGGAACCTCATGGCTGACTACCTCAGACAGATCATCCAGGACAACGGTGAGGGGGGCTTAGCAGCTGGGATTGCAGTATTGCGGGCGGGGCGGGGCGGGGCTGGGCCGGGCAGGGCCAGGCTGGGCCGGGCCAGGCCCACCCTGACTTCTGCCCCATTCACAGTGGACGGGCACAGCTCCAGTGAGGACGCCAGCGCCTGCATGCACCTGGTGATCTGGAAGATCCGAGAAGACGCCAAGACCAAGCGGTGACCGCCGCCTGCCCACCCGCCCCCTGCCTCTCCCGCTGCCCCGGCCTGTCCTCTAGCCCAGGCCTCTTCCAAAACAGTGCAATAAATCTCGAGAGCTAACCCTGTCCACCTCAACGAGACCTGGAAACCGAGAGCACGGGAGGAGCCGGCAGCACCAAGACCCAGCACCATCGAGGCCCCTCGCCCTCCCTGCCTCCGCCCCAGGCCTGGCTTCTGGAGATGGCTGCTGACTCTCACAGCACCGAACCGGGCCCTGCTGTGTCCCCGGCAGCAAGACCACCTGCTCCTCCCCGACCTACCAAGGTGTTGGGTGGGCCAGGTGGGCTTGTCTGTGTTTGCTTAGACAGGGGTTGTCTTTTTTATTTTGTATTGTTATTTTTATTATTTCTAATTTAAACCTGATGACTTGCACAGTTGTCTTCCCCCATCCGGAGGAGCAAGATCCTGGTGCTGCTTCCCCACTAGGGTTGGGGGTGGGAGTGGGGGGCAGGAGCAGTCAGCTGGCACCTCCACAACCACCAGGACCTGGGGGTCCAGCCTGACCTAGGCCTGGACCAGTGGGGACTAGCCTCCCCCAGCCCAGCGGCTAGAGTAATGGACAAGGGCTCCTTGACTTCTGGGAACCGAGCCAGCCCCACCTCCAACTTCTAGGGCCCTTGTCATCTGGACACTTCCCATTTCCACTGGATCCCTGCCATCCCAAGGGGTCTTCTGTCAAGGCCCACAGCCCTGCCCCCCATGCCCTGACGCCCTCTTCTCCAGCCCCAGGCAGGGACAATAAATGTTTGTATGGATTTTAGATCTTGTGGTCTCTGGTGGTATTCTTGGTGCCATGTGTGGAAGTCATTGTTTCTGTGACTAGGGCCTGCCCAGTGGGGGAACAAGAATGAGACCTGACCTGTGGAAAGCCAGCTCCAGGCCCCAGGCCTCTCATGACCCCACCCCCCTGTTCTGGGGACACTGTTCCAGAGCAGACCCACTGTCCTGGGCAACCTGGATTGGGGCCTCTCACGACTTTTACCCCTTGGAGTGCTGTGACAGTTGAGCCAGCAGTCCTGTGAGTGGGGCTGCACTGCTGAAAGGGCAGGGTGGCTGAGGCAGAGTGTGCCCAGTCCTCTAATCTACCCACTGGTATGTCTACACTAGCGGGGGTGGGAGGACCAGGGTTTTCTGGCCTCAGCTTTTAACTGAGAGTGAAGTGTGAATCCAGAACAGTCCTCCGAGTTGTGGGGGGCCCCAGGGCCGGATGGGTGCCAAGCACAAAGGTTCTGGGAGTGGGGCTGCCTGGAGCAGGCCCTTGCCCCTCGTCACGTCCCTCTGGGGCTGCTGTTATAACCAGTTGACTTTCTCCCACTTCCTAACTGGAGTTGTTAAATATTTCTTGTTTGCTAAGGACAAGGTGCCTGTGGTTTCTGTGGTGTCTGTACCCACTCCTCAGAGCAGAGTGAGTGAGGGGAGGAGCTCCCTAACACAGGAGGCATGCAAGTTTTCAGCCTGCAGAACCTGCAGAGTCAATTCTTGCTGCTCAGGAAACTCTCTACCCGAGAGGAAGTTGGGTTCCCAGATTTACTCCTCACAGATGCCCCCAGCAAGGTCTCTCCTAGAGGCTGTTAGGGCAGTTCCTCCAAGTTCCTCTTTGGTCTCTCCTTCACCACTGGGTAGGGCTGGAGGTGACATCCTGTGTATTTACCACCCCACCCTCTCATTCATTCACCCAACATCTGAGCAATGCTGGTGTCCCGGGGGGACCCTAGCACCAGGTGAGGAGGGGAGACTGGGGCACAGAGTCAGACGGGTACCCCCATCTGTTGTGTCAAGGCTGGGTCACAGGGACAGACCCAAAGGCTGGGGGAAAGGGTGGGGAGGGTAGAGAAAGTGCCCAGAGCCCAATGTCTTTCTAATTTCTGCTCTTCAGGGCATTCCTAAAAGTGAAAATATGAAAGACAACTTAATCATCTCCTCTGTGCCCCCAAGTTTGCCCACCCCTGTGAGCCCTCATTCAGGCACCCTAACTTTAGGAACCTTCCACATACCCTTGTGCCCCAGCTCTAGCCCCCTATCTCCACTGGAGGCTATGCCATCCTCACTGCTGTCTCCCACCTCCCTCACCTCCTTCAGGAAGGACCCTCCAGAGCCTCACTGCACGCTGGGTGTGCGCACTCCGGGACAGAGCCCCCTGCGGGCTTCCTCCTGGCTGTAGGATGGTGGAACAGACGCCCCCAGCCTGGAGCTCAACACTGCACCTACTCAAAGGAGTTGTGAAAACCTAGATACGCGGCTCCAACTCAGGCAAGGTACCTACGGGTTACCTACTCTGTGTGCTCCTTCCTTCGCAGGATCCAATCCACCCTACCCAGGCCCAGCTGACAAGGTCCTTGCTCCTGATGCAAACTAACACGCCCTCATCACGCCCAATGGTACAAGGCCCCGCCCATTGACCCATACAGCCCAGGACCACCCCCACCACCTGCAGCCCTTCACCCCTGGAAGTTGGCTACCACCTACGCTGGCACCAGCCAGACACCCTCCCAGGGTCTGTCTCTACCCAGCCCCTACCCATGGTCCCCATGCCCCACCCCTCCCCGAGGCCCCCGCCCCTTCCCAAGGACCCGCCCCGCCTTCTGTCTTAGCACCCCTATTCGCCCCACGCCCCACCGTCTGCCCCAGCTCCCTGCAATGTTCTGCCCCACCCTGCTCATCCAGCCCCGCCCCGCCTTCTGTCCTGGCCCCGCCCTCTGCCTCGCTCCGAGCCCGCCCCACCCCGCCCACTCCAGGCCCGTTGGCCCCCCGTCTAACAGCTCCACCAAGTCCGCCACCCTGGACGCCTGCGCACCTTCCCCGGCAGCCCGGCGCCTCCCGCCCGGGCTCTCATAGGTGAGCAGCGGTGCTGCCGCTGCTGTGCGTCCCCAGGTGCCGGTGCACCTTCTCTGGGCTGCTCCGCCCACCAGAGAGAGGGCGGGAGATTGCTGCGGCAGCGAAGAGAGTGCCCCCTAGAGGTTCGCGCGGGGTGGGGTCTGCAGGCGGTGCCGGATCTCCTGGTGTGTGTAGACCCGGATCTCCAGTCCAGGGAGGCCCCGGGGGGCTGGGCCTCGAGCCCCGCGCCCTGCAGCTGTGGGAACGCTCCGGGCTTCCGGGGCTAATGGGGCGCTCTAATGAGCTGAGTGAGGGTGAGCACCAGACAAACCCTGGGGGCGTTTTGATGCCCCAGGTACACTTTGTGTGGGTTATGGCGGTCCCAGCACCCCTCCAACCCCACCTGCCCTGTGTTGGGTCTCCCTGGGCTCCAAGTACTATTGGCTAAGCCTCACTCACCCTGAGCCTCACTTCTCATATGGCGAATGTGCACGGCCAGGCTCAGGCTTCCAGGAGACTGAGAGCTGGCCCTGAGCCGGGTCCTCCCCCATGGGCCCAAGAGACACCCATGACTGAGAGGCCAGCTGTCGCTGTCCTGGGAGATTCCCAGTTCAGCAGGCAGCCCAGACGGGGAAAGACGCAGAAGCGAGAGGGTGATGAGACCTGGGATGGGGGACAGAGAGGGCGCCCAGAGGAGGCACCTGGACAAGCGTGGCGGGGCTGAGAAATCTGAGCTGAGACCAGAAGGGTGAGGAGGCCTGACTAGGCACACAGGAACGGTACTCCCCATGGAGGCAGTGGCCTAGGCAAAGGCTTGGAGAGGACGGAGGTGCTGAACGCTGCAGGGATGGATGGAGGGCCCCCTGCTGAGACACACATTCCTGGAGATCAAAGGAGTGACCTTGAACTCATGGTGGGAAGGTTCTGGGCTCTGTGCAAGGTCTAGTGTCTGCCTGCATTCCTGTTAACTGCCCGGAGACCGTTCTCAGAACTCTCAGAGCAGCTGGGCCCTCCAGTGCATGCTTAGAGCTATAACACGCAGTCAGTCAACAAGCACTGGTTGAGTCACTCACTGGGTGGGCATTGTGTGCCATCTGGCTACTCGGGCAGGAGCAGGCAGCAGGGAGGCCCAGAGAAAGTGTGTGCGGAGATCCCAGGAGAGTTGATTGGGGCCCTGGGGATGGGCAGCAGTGGAGGTAGAGTCCTTCATCTTGGGGGACCAGTAATGGAAGGAGAGGTGACCTTGGCTTATTGACTGGGAGACAGGTGGATGGATGTAAGGCTGTTGCATAATTGGGGACACCAGGGGAGGACACACAACCAGTGGCTGGACCTTCAGAGCCCGGGGAGAGGGTAGCTGATGTAAGTGGGAGGTGATGATCTGGAGCAGGCAGAGTAATGGACAAGGTCCAGCGAGACCCAGGACACAGGTGTGACCTTGCCCCTCCCCCGACAGCCTCACCAGCATGGGCAGCCTGGCCGGCCGCGAGGACCTTGACGAGGAGAAGAACTCAGGTCGTGTTCTAGGCTGGGCATGGGGCACAGGGTCTGTGGTGGCTGAAATGTGGGGACTGGGGAGGCCACCCCCACCCTGTTCGACAGGCTGACCGGGGGTTCCTGCTGGCTTACAAATAGCCCCAAACTCTACAAGTGAATGCTAGACTCAGAAGTCGGGGGCTGGAGACCCAAAATATCTGGGCTGGGCATGCAACCCCGCACATCTGGGAGTCAGGCCTCAGGCCTCAGTTTACCTCCCCTCAGCAGAAGGAATGGGTCCCCAGGGTCTGTCCTCTGAGCTTAGGGCCAGGCCCTGGTGGTGTTTGTTTACCAGCTCCTACACCCCTGACCGTGAGCTTGGAGTCCCCAGCGCTGGGGCTCCCTAGGGGCCCATTAGCTCTTCTCTGGGGGGTCGTTAGTTGGTGTTTGTTTGCGCCCCAGTGATGTCCCACTTTCTCGGCTCCAGCATTCACATGGGAGGTGAAGGCCAACGACCGGGCCTACAACAATCAGTTCAAGGAGAAGGCCTTCCTGTGTCTGCAGAGGAAGAAGTACAAGGTAGGTACCCTGGTCCCCCTGCCTTCTCCTCCCACCCGGCCTCTCCACCCCCAGTTTTAAGGATAAACAAATTGTTTTTTTGGTGAGAGTTTTCTGTCTCCTTGACCCCACCCCAGTGCCCATTAAAATAAGTTAATGCGAAACCTTCAAAGTATGACATGTCCATCAGGCTCTGCCTAAAAATCTCCTTGTGTGTGTCACTTTGGAGAATACTGAAGTCACAGCCCTGCTCAGTGAGCCTCTGCACCCAGTTGGGGCTGGGTTGATGCTGGCTTGAGGCCTTGCCCTCAGCGAGTGCTCAGTTATAGCTGGTTGTGGCTGGAGGGCATGGCAAGGTCCAGCGGGGCAGGGCAGTCAGGAGGCCTCTGGCTTGGGCAGCATCTTGACCCCGGCTCTCTTTCTAGGACAACATCATCCACACGGCCAAGTACAACTTCTTCTCCTTCCTGCCCTTGAACCTGTACGAGCAGTTCCACTGCATGTCCAACCTCTACTTCCTTCTGATCATCATCCTACAGGTGGGGCGGAGCAAGAGCGGCCTCAGGGGTCAGAGCTCATGCACGCACTACTCCTTTGGCCCGCTGGAAGTCCTCCCTGACTGGCCACCCCCACCACATGGCTCTGTAGATACACGGTTTAAGTGTGTTTGTGTCTGGTTGGGGGTCAGTGTCCGGCTTCTCATGGCTGTGTCCCCATCGCCCAGCCCAAGGCCTAGCACACAGGAGGTGCTCATTATATGTTACATGATAAAGGTTCATGGGTAGCTCCCCCAGGTCTGAGGAGGGTGCATCCCTCCCCGGGAAGAGTGGCCTCAGCAGCAAGACCCCCTCTGCTTTCCAATAAACCTCGAGCACCTACAGTGTGCTGTACACGGGACCCAGCAGTGGCCCCGATGCCCACTGTTATTAGACTACATGATGGGGTCCGGTGATGGTCTAGGGTTCACCTGGAGCTCAGGCCTGAAGGGCAACAGAGTGGAATAGGGTTCTCGGGAGGGGAGAGTAAAGCCAGGCTCTGAGGGGGGAACAAGAGTGGGGTTGCTAGGGCTTCCTGGAGGAGGTGCCATGGGGGCTGGGCATGGACAGAAGACCCGTTCGCGAGGGAGAGGACCTAGAGGGGCTGCTGTCCCAAGATGTGTAGAGGCAGGTGGCCAGCAGGTGGGACTCAGGATGCCAGGCTGGGGGCTGGGGAGGAAGGTGAGGGGGGCGGAGGGCCGGCCTGACCCACGCCCCGTGTCAGGGCATCCCCGAGATCTCCACGCTGCCTTGGTTCACTCTGTTCATCCCGCTCGTGTCCCTCCTCGTCATCCGGGCCACTCGAGACCTGGTGGACGACATCGTAAGTAGGGTGAGGGCTAGGAGGCATGGAGGTGGGGCAGGGTCCTTATCTTGCTGCCACGAGGAACAGGTGCTCTATGGCTCTTTGGTCTTGTCTTGGTGGCCAAACTGGGCAACAGGTAGAATCTGCCAGCCTCATGCTGCGGACAGTTGTCCCAGCTGCCCCCCACCCTGGGTTCCTGGGCAGACGTGGCTAGTGTGGGCTCACTAGAGCGGGGGTCACCTGTGTGAGCCAGAGCTAGGCTCCGCACCTGGGCAGTGTGGGGGCAGGTCGGGGCACAGCTGGGGGCGAGGCCACCCCTGATCCCCTTCCATTGACTCAGGAGCGACACAGAAGTGACAAGAACATCAACAACAGGTCTTGTCAGATGCTGGTGGGGAAGAGGTGAGGCCTGGGCACGGCCCCTGGGAGCCCATCCCAAGGAAGCTGTTGGGAGGACTTTGCAGGTTGGGGTGCCCAGCAAAGCGTCCAGAGCCTTCTATGCCCCAGACATCCAGGCTGAGTCTGGCAGGGACTCAGCCAGCATTTATTAGATGCCTGCTGTCTACCAGGCCTAGATTGAGCCCTGCGGTAGGTCAGAGGCTGAGGACCCTGTTGTTAACCCTCACCAGGCTGAGAGCTCAGCTTGGGAAAGGTCTGAGGGCCTTGTATAGAGTTGGAAGCAGAAGGAGGGGGTGGGCTCAGACAAGGCTGGATGTCCTGTGCAGGCTGGCTCCCCAGCAAAGACCTATCAGTGGGCCTGAGGGGGCATCTACAGCCCCTGCCCCAGCTTGCTCTTCCAGACTGGGGGGACATGGGGCTGGCAGTTCCAAGGCTGGGCCTGGTCAGGGCCCCCTTTCATGCCTGCCACCCGTGTCTCCACAGCTTCTTGTGGAGGAAATGGAAGAACCTGTGTGTGGGGGACCTCGTCTGCCTGCACAAAGACAACATTGTCCCGGTGAGCTGGTGTCAGACCAGCCCAGACCTCCTGCTGCCAGGGGTGGGCCGCCTTCCTGCCTGTCTTCCCCCTGTCCGCCCTGCAATGGTGTCTCCTTCTTCCCACCGTTCCCCTCCCCCTCCCCGCAGGCCGACATGCTCTTGCTGGCCAGCACGGAGCCCAGCAGTTTGTGCTACGTGGAGACAGCTGATATCGATGGGTGAGGCACAGGCCATCGTGACGGGTTTGGGGACCTGGGCTGTATAGCAAGGCCTTTCTCAGCAGCTAGAGAGAGTGGCTCCCCAGGTCATCCTTCCTGGGAGCACTTTGGGGTACCTGCAGTCTGGCAGGGGCAACAGCTTTAAACCAGACAAAGGGACCCACCTTCTTCGCACCAACATTTTCGGAGGCCCCCCTTTGTGCTGGCTGTGGCCGCCCCCAAAGTAAGGAGGCCTGGCCTTTTCCAGATGCCCTCGTGAGCTTGGCAGGGTGGCATGCGGGCCGGGCCACTCCTTGGCCTCAGCCTTGTCCCTCTTTGGGCAGGTGGCACATAGTAGAGCTTTGGCATCTGCAAAGAGCTGGGCATTGTCTGTCTGCACTTCTCACTCCAGTCTCTCTTTCTCCAGGGAGACCAACTTGAAGTTCAGACAGGCCCTGATGGTCACCCACCATGAGCTGACCAATGTTAGGAAGATGGCTTCCTTTCAAGGTGAGAGGCGGGAGTCTATTTGCCCATTGGTGCCTCTGCCTGCCCTACTGTGTGAACTTGTTGGGTTTGGGGGATAGCTCTGGGGTGTGCCGGGGGTGTTGTGACAATTTCTAACATACCAGCTTGCCCCAGGCCTGTCTATGTCTCCTGAATCCATGTAGCAGTCAAGACATTTTCTGTTATTACAAAATGCTCTTTTATCAGGTGTTACATTTTATTTTTAAAATGTGATCACGTCAAAGCAAGTGTTTTCTGTTGTTTAATCAATAAGACAGCCAGGTGCCCAGCTGGGGAAAGGAACCTGACTCCCAGGGCTGTAACTACAAGAAAGGGGCAACCTGGCTGGAGGATTGGGGGTGGGCTGCCCTCAGAGGTGTGAAGGCCAGCTTAGGGCCCTGAGCCTGGGCAGAGCCAGCGCTAGAGCATCTGGAGGGAGGCCGTGTAGCAGGGGGCGGGGGTGTGAAGGTGCCAGCAGGGTGAGTTTGGGGAAGTGTGGGGCCCATGGGGGTGGCCAGAGCTGGAAGGCAACAGAATGTTCCCCCTGCCCCGCCCTGCATGAGAGAGGGGTCAGCCGGGGAACTCAGACATGCCCTCAGCTCCCAGACCGCCCTGTTGCCCATAGGCAAGGTAGTATGCGAGGAACCCAACAGCCGGATACACCACTTTGTGGGGTGCCTGGAGTGGGATGGCAAGAAATACCCCCTGGACAGCGGCCACATCCTCCTGCGTGGCTGCAAGATCCGCAACACGGACACCTGCTATGGCATGGTCCTCTACGCTGGTACGGCAGCCGGGTGGCGGGTACCACCGGGTCGCTGGCCGGAACCTGCCAGGCCGGGCCTGAAAGCTGCACGTCTGCTGCCACGCAGGTGGCTTCAGTGGGTCCTGAGTTCTGACACTGGAGACAGACATGTTGAGGCAGCACCCTGGTGTGGCTGGAGAAGATGAGTGGGTGGAGAGGAGGGTGACAGAGGGATGGAGGATAGGGTGGGTAGGTGGGTGGGTGGATGGATGGATGGATGGATGGGTGGGTGGGTGAGTGGATGTGTAGGTGGGTGAATAGGTAGCCTGATAGGTGAATGGACACAAACTCTCCAGGTTTTGACACGAAGATCATGAGGAGCTGTGGTGAGATCCACCTGAAGAGAACCAAGACTGACCGCCTGCTAAACAGGCTGGTGATTCTGGTGAGCTGCCCGGAGCCCCTACCCTGATGGGGGGGGCACGGAGGAGGGGATGGACAAAAGGCCTCAGTTTCCCTTCCTACAAAATGTGCAGTCTGATCCTAAAGACTGTTCTATAGGCTAGTGAATCTTTTCTTACCATGTAATTTTTCTAAAATGTCTTTATAAAATAATTTTTGATCCTGATGTTTTTTTCCAAATCAACAAGAGATGATAAAATGCTCACCTACCGTCCACAAACATTGAATAATCTTTTTTTTTGTAAAAATAACTTTATCTTTCTAAAAGTCATTGTAATGATAATTTTTAAAGTAGCCACAAAACCCAGAGAACCCTTAAGAGTTCCCCTCCCCGTGGGACTGCCAGCTCCTCTCCCCCATCCTGTAGGCTAACTGGGATAGAGGGCTTGCAACCACGTGTTTGTCCTTTCGGTGCGTCCCTGGGATGTGCTGGTGCCACCCTGGGTCCCTGCACATGGTCCACTGTGTCCCATCTGCTGTGCAGATCTTCCTGGCCCTGATGATGCTCTCCTTGGTCTTGACCTTGTCCTTCTGGTACACGATGCCAGAATTAAAGAACAAGCATCACTACGTAGGCGAGACGCATGAATACAGCTTGGCCACTGAGACCTTCCTCATTTTCTGGGCCTTCTTCATCCTGCTCAGCGTCATGGTGCCCATGGCCATGTTCGTCCTGTGAGTCCTTAGGGCCACCTGCCCGCCTTCCTCAGCTGGGAGCACTGGGCAGTGGAGTGCCAGGTGGCGGGGTGGCAGGCATGTGCGTGACCATTGCTTGTTTGCAGAGCTGAGTTCATCTACCTGGGAAACAGCATCTTCATAAACTGGGACATGCAGATGTACTATGGGCCACGGGACAGGCCCGCCCAGGCCCGCAACACCAGCCTCGCTGACCAGCTGGGCCAGGTGGAGTACATTTTCTCGGACAAGACTGGCACCCTCACTGAGAACATCATGACCTTCAAGAAGTGCTGTATCAATGGCATCGTTTACGGTGGGGACTGGCCCCGGCATGACCCTTCCCCATGGGGACACACAGCAAGGACTAGCTGTGGGGTACGGGACAGCCCCCCGCTGGGGCCTCTGACCCCCGGAGACCTGAGTGGGTCTCAGGGACTTCTGCCCTGCCCTGCACTCAGCCCCAAACCCAGAGCTTCTCCCAGATCTGAGCCACAGAGACACAGTGGAAGCCTGTGTCCAATGCAAGAGCCAGCCTGCCATCCTTGTAGAGGCCAGCGGGCCCATGTTCGCAGTTCCCTGGCTGCACCGTCTCTGTGGCGACTCAGCTCAGCCTGCATTTCGCGACACCTCTTGCCTCATGGAGTAGCGTTCCTTTGCTTTTTATAAACCTCAGATGCAGATGCTGCCATCCAAAATTTGCAGCACCGCCACGTGCTGTGGAGTCATGCTCTGCTCCCAATTGTCACAGATACTGGCTTTGCATTTCATAGCATTCCCACGTGTCACAAGATAATCTTCTTTTTTCAGTTTCCCCCAGCCCATTAGAAATGTGAAAACCCTTCTTAGCTCACAGGCCACAGACAGACGGGTGGTGATGCAGGGAGCAGTGTGCCCTGTTAGGCAGAAGACCCAGCCGGGTCATGTCTGGGTGTAGTGGGCAGTTGCCAGTATGAGGAGCAGAAACGTGCCTGACCCTCAGCCAGGGTCTGGGGGGTGTGCGAATAGGGACCGCGGTGGGTGTGGGTTGGGTTATATGGAATCACCCAAGTTTTCAAGTAGGCGGCCAAGTCCACATTTCAAAAAACACCACAAACAAGATGGAGCATAGGGGGCTGAGTCCCACTCTGGGCCACCCTTCTGAGGCCCCCTGGGAGACATGGCCCCATGTTTCCCTCTTCTGGGCAAAAGGCAAAGCCGAGGCCGGGGTCCTCGGTTGCCTGGGGCATCGGGTCCGGGCATGGCTTGTCCTGGTGGCCCCAGGAAGCCTGATGTTGCGGGGTGGCGGCCTTAGGACCCTGAGTGGTCCTGGGGAGCTGAGCCTGAAGCAGGGTCTTTCCTCAGGCCCAGATGAGGAGGAGGTGCCACATAAGGTGAGTGCTGGCCACCCCGCAGCACTGGACAGTGGTGGGGGCCAGGCAGGGACCCACCCAGAACTGGCCTGTTCCACCCACAGGAGACCCCATACCTCTGGAACAAATTTGCCGACGGGAAGCTGCTTTTTCGAAACCTGAAGCTCATGAGTGCTGTGCTGGACAGGAAGGACAGGATGGTGCAGGAGTTCTGGCGCCTGCTGGCCATCTGCCACACGGTGTTGGTGCAAGAGAAGGATGGTGAGCAGCTATGGGAGGTCCTTCCATCCAGCCCCCAGGGCACCCATCACTGGCCCCTGTTCCAATCCCTAGCTCTCCTGGACCTGGAGAGTATCCAGTCCTAGGACTTGAGTAAGCTCTGTCCCCAAGCTGGGAGGGGAAGGTCATCTAAGCCACGACCCAAGTGCCCACCTTACTTTGTGGAACTTAGAGGTTGTACTGGCCTGACTGACCAGTGTCTTGTCAACATCTGGTGAACCTCTGCTGTGTCCATATCCCCCAGGGCTACAAAGGTGGGTGGTGGGTCCCCAGAAGATGGCAGGTTCTTGGCGAACATACCTCCCACCCCGCGGTCCCCTCCCTCACCAGACAAGCTGGTGTACCAGGCGGCCTCCCCAGACGAGGAGGCACTGGTCACAGCAGCCCGGAACTTCGGCTACGTGTTCCTGGCACGCACGCAGGACAGCATCACAGTAGCAGAGCTGGGGGAGGAGCGGGTGTACCAGGTGTTGGCCATCATGGACTTCAACAGCATCCGGAAGCGAATGTCAGTGCTGGGTGAGCGCTGGTCCGGCCTGGGGCAGGGGGCAGGCGGAGAGGGGGCTCGTGCTTCAGCCAGGCCCTTCCCTGTGTAGTCAGGGACCCCGAGGGCTCCATCTACCTCTACACCAAAGGTGCTGACATCGTCATCTTTGATCTCTTGTGCAAGAAGGGCTTGACGGAGTGGAACACGGAGGAGGCCCTAGCAGTAAGTCCCTGTGGGGAGGGAAGGAGGGAGAATGGAGGGGGACAGTGTGCGGAGAAATGGCCTCAGGTACTCAGAGTAGTCATAGATGGTTGTCCAGGCTGTGCACTACACAAAGTCCCTGCCCCCTGCCAACACCAATGAAGAGGAGCTGAGCTCCAAGCTACACCCACCCAGAGGAGGCGGCTTTTTCTAAGTCCCACAAGGACACCCTGTGGTTGGCTTTGGCCCCAGTCACCTCCTCTCCCAGTTACTGCCCTCTCCCCACACCTGGGTTCCAGGACACGCTCAGCCTCCCTGGCCCAAATCTTTCATCTCCACGGGTTCTGAGGCTGTATTTTTCCGTCTCCAGCCTCTCTAGACTGGTCTCTCTTTGCCCCCCAGGGATCCCCCGGGACCCCAGTTTCAGGCTTGCAGTTTTCTGCATGCTCAGGTGATACCTCAGGACCTCTGAACACACCATTCCCTCTGCTCAGGCGCCTTCTTCCAGTCTGTCACTCAGGATGTCTTGGTCCTCAGGGCTCCATCACGAGGTCCCCACCTCCAGGGGGACTTTCCTGCTTAATCCTACCACTGGGCTGATGTATCAGTCAGGCCAGGCTCCCCATCTCTGGCTCAGTCTTGACTCTGTGGGGCTCCCCCAAGGGCTTTGCTGGGCCCCCAGCATTACTTAGCACAAGAGCCAGTGGGATTCTGCCAGGAATGCCTCGTGCCCCTCCCTTGAGGCCTCTAGAGTACCCTGCTCTGCCAGGAATCTGCCAGGAGGGGGCGTCAGGGCTGCTCCCTGACTAAACTGGGGAAGGGAATCGGCAGGATGGCTTGGCTCAGCCACCCCGTGGAGCAGGTAGAGAAACTGAGGCACCAGAGGAGCAAAGTCCTGTCTGGAGCTCCTGGTAGCCCGAGAGCCTGCGTCATGTCCACACCTGGCCTCTGAGGCCCACGTCCAGTTGCAGACAGAGTGAGGCCCGAGGCCTGGAGGGAAGTAGGGAGCCACACTGGGCACCTTCTTTGGAGCCACCCAGCCCCTAGAGAGTCTCTGGGGTGAGGAAGCTCTGTGTCCTCCTGGGGACCGGAAACAGGGACCTTTAGAGTTCTTCCTGTCCCCTCTTGCCCAAAGCCCCTTGAGAAATGGGGCAGAGTGGGGTACAGACATTCCTGGGCCCAGGGGTCAGAGAGAGGGATATGGGACCGTGAGTGCCCTGGCTGGGCCGGGAGTGGCAGGGCTGCACCGAGGGTCTTCAGGGACAGTGAGAAATGGTGGGTCACTGCAGTGCAGAGGTCTGGAGTCAGAACAGACCTGGGCCTGGGGGCTGATTGAGAGCTGATGGGGAGCAGGTTGGCATGTGATCCCAGCCCCTCTGGGGAGGGCGGACTGTGGTGGTGGGGAGGTTTGGGGAGCCCAGGCAGAGGGAGATGGTCTGGGAGGAATGCCCAGGCAGGCAGAGTGGTGACGGGGGAGTGCCTGCCTGCCCTCCCGGCCGGCCCCCAGTCCTTTGCCCAGGAGACCCTGCGCACGCTGTGCCTGGCCTACAAGAAGGTGGATGAGGACGCATACAAGGACTGGCACCAGCGGCACCAGGAGGCCAGCATTCTGCTTCAGAACCGGGCCCACGCCCTGCACCAGCTGTACGAGGAGATGGAGCAGAACCTCCAGGTGGGCGTGCTGCGAGGGGTGGGTCCCAGCATACCACCTCCATCCCTGCAGGCCCTAGATACCCCACACCTGACAAGGTAGCTGGGTCCCTGCTCAGTCTGTTCTCTGCCCCACTCCCACCCCCACCCCCAGCTGCTAGGAGCCACAGCCATTGAGGACAAGCTCCAGGATGGTGTCCCCGAAACCATCCAGTGTCTTAAACAAGGGAACATCAAAGTGTGGGTGCTCACAGGAGACAAGCAAGGTGAGTGCTGGGGCGGTCGCCCTCAGCAGGGAGAGAAGGCAGACAGGTGGCTCACGTGTGCCGGGTGCCACTGTTGGCCTGTCCTACCTGTCAGGTTCAGCACTGCCCGCTGCCACTTTGTCCCCAGGAAGGGAGAAACAGAACAGTTAGAATGACTGAGGTCCTCCAGGCATCTCCCTCAGGCTGGTGGCACCATGAGCAGGGGCTCTTGTTGCCCTTGTGTCATAGATGAACCCAGCTTGGAGGCAAAACTGGCATGGAACCTCAGGTCCTATGGCCCTGGAGCCCTGACTGTACCCCACTCCTACACGGGTGCCAGCAGAGCCACATTAGCACTCCTGTGGGTGCGAGGCATATATACCAAGTGTTTCAAACCTCATTTTACAGAAGTGTTGGTATAAAGACAAATGTCCAGGCTGGATTATAGTCACTTTCTTTACTTCTTCTGAAAGTTTCATGGGCTCCTGAAAGTGCTCTTGGGCCCTAGGCACAAGTCCAACGATCCCTTGGCCCTGGCCCCATAATCACTTCCCTCCAGTTGCCCCTCCCCAGCCAGCCAGAGTGCAGGCCCCTCTGCCCAAAGCTACAAGTCTCAGGACTGGCTCTCATTGGCCGGCCTGGGTCACATGCCCTCCTCTGAACCAATAGTGGTACCCAGGGGGTGTGGCATGCTTCTGTGATTGGCTGTGGTTTGGTTCTGTGACAGGGTGGGTGTGGCCCCAAGTGGGGGTTGGGGGAATGGAGTGGGGTGCTGCCGAAGCCCAGATGCTGAGCTGGGCTGGTTTGCAGAGACAGCGGTGAACATCGGCTTTGCTTGCCAGCTGCTCTCAGAGGACATGCTCATCCTGGAGGAGAAGGAGATAGTGTAAGGACAGGGGTGGGGGCCGGTGAGCTGACGAGGGCAGGGCATGGCCCCAGGGGTCTGCAGGTTGTCCTGGGCTTCCACCTGCGGGACTCCCAGAGCAGGGAAATGGCAGCACAGCTGGGGAAGGGCTGGAAGGAAGCTGGTGCCTGTGGCTGAGCCATGGCTGGGTTTCCACAGTCGGATCCTGGAGGCCTATGGGGAGAGCAACAACAACTTGTTGAGTGACGAGGACAGTCTGAAGAACCTGTTCCTGCCCCAGGTCAAGATGGCTATGGTCATCAACGGGGAGTTCCTGGTCAGTGTCAGCTTAGGGCTGGTGCCGCCTTGGCTCTGGGAAGGGGCTGGGAGGAGCGGCAGGCTGGGAGTAGGGGGGTGGACTGTTAGCAAAGCTGACGCAAATGCCAGGCCAAGAGTGGTTCTCAGAGGGACCTGAGCAATGTAGTCACCTCCAGCTGTGGGTTGGAACAAGAGTGGGGAGGAATGGTTCTGCTGGGGCTGTTCATGGGGGCTGGCTGGGTTGCAGGTAGAGTGATGTGCCCCTTTTGCCCACCTCCCCATCCCTGCCCCACACTGGCCAGGACCAGCTGCTGCTGTCCCTGCACAAGGAGCCATGGGCGCTGGTCCAGAACGTCAGCGTGGATGTAGAGTCCTGGCAGGGGGCGGAAGAACGGGCGCCGGATTTCCTGAAGGCCAGGCGCATCTCTCTGCTGTGGCAGTCCCTGGGCATCCAGCTGAGGAGCACGAAGGGCAAGGACACTGGCAGCGGCAAGAGCCCCGAGGTTCAGCGGGAGCGGGCCTTTGTGGAACTGGCCTCCAGGTGCCAAGCGGTCATCTGCTGCCGGGTGACACCCAAGCAGAAGGCCTTGATTGTGGCGCTAGTCAAGAAATACCGGAACGTGGTGACTCTGGCCATCGGGGACGGCGCCAATGATGTCAACATGATCAAGAGTGGGTGGCGGGCGTCAGTTGGGGGCGGCCCGCGGCAGGCTGGGTTGGCCAGGGCTGACGGGCCATGTGTGCTCCACAGCTGCGGACGTTGGCGTGGGGCTGGCAGGCCAGGAGGGCATGCAGGCGGTGCACAACAGTGACTACGTGCTGGCCCAGTTCTGCTTCCTGAGGCGGCTGCTGCTGGTGCATGGGCGCTGGTCCTACATGCGCATCTGCAAGTTTCTACGCTACTTCATCTACAAGACGGTGGCCAGCATGATGGTCCAGATCTGGTTCGCCTTTTACAATGGCTTTACCGCCCAGGTGCTCCAGACGCCATGGCCCTTTGGGGGCGCCTGTCCTTCCCATGGGGACCCTCGATGGGGTGGGGGCTTGCCTGGAGTATGGTGTCAAGATAAGGGAAGGTGTAATCCCCACTCAGCTCTGTACCGATTGTGGTTGGTCCGGGTCGTGTGTCAGATTTGTGCCCTAAAGCCAAGGCAGGGCAGTTGCTCCCCCAAGGCATGTCTTCTAGGAGCGAAAGGGAGAGTGACCCCAGAGAAGATGAGGTGGGCGGGGGCTGGGTCCCTGACTTCAAGACTCGAGAGTGTCATGGTGAAGACCAGAAGTGCCAGGAAAGTCATAGGGCTTTGATGTCCCCATGCGTAAAAGAAAATTGAAAACAGATGGCTGCGAAAAGGAGTGAACCCCCATCCCTGATACCCAGGCCCTTGGGAAGGAAACCCTGATAAGCACCCACGGCGCATTTCACCGTAGTATTTTCAGATACCTTATGGGTTTAGGTGCTACTGTGTGTGGAGTTGTTGCTTTCTTGACTCCTTCCGGGGTGGGCATCGCTGGTGCAGAAACACAGCTGTGTCCTCCAAGTGGGTTCGTACCTGCCCATTTGATATGTCACTTTGTTGGCCCTCGCGGCTTCCTGTGAACCCTCAGAACTTTCTGCATGTCGTCTGCAAACAGGCCTAGTTTTCCTTCTCTCCAGCTTGGATGTTTTCATTTCCTCTCCTTTCCTAACTGCTCTGGCCTGAACACCCAGGGCCCCAGGGCCGAGCTGAATAGTGAAGGTGGCGGCAGGTGGGCCCCTCATCCCCTTCCTGTCCTTGGTGGGGGCAGTGTTCAACCCTTTTGCATTTGTTAACGGGCACTCTGTAGGAAGGAACCGTTCTTTCTCCTCTCCTCCTGATTCCTTTATGCAGCTATTTGTTTTCATCAGTATGGATGCGTGGCTATTTATTTTATTGCACATTTCATGGCTCTTGTTGCCCCAATTGTCCCTTTGACAGGTGCTAGCTCTTCCCTGAGCACGTCTTCACTTTCCGGCACTTCAGGGGGCCCCACATGCGTGTTGTTAGTTCCTTGCCGTGACCCCAGGGGTGGCCATCCCTGTGAGGAGCCCTGGTCCTGCGTGTTAGAGAATAATGGTGCTTAGCCACCAAGAACCCAGTGCTGGCTGGGTGTGCTTGTTGCTGCTGGGGTGCTCAGCGGATAGAGCGAGGAAATGAGCATGCCATCCCTGTGTCTGTGTCTCTCCATCCATCTGTCTCATGTGTATTAAAAACCGAGTTCATGCTTATACCTCTGATGCCAGTGCCACAGAACAGGGCCCATCTTAGCCTTTCCCAGGTACTCATTTATGATGCTTTTCTCCAGCACCAGGAAGCTGGATTCTTTGGAATTCTGGATGTTATGTAGTTGTGCAGTGCCAAGATGCTCATGCCATGGTTTTTGGAACTGAAGCCCATATTCTTTTAACTGAACTGGGTCCATGCTTCGAGAAGGGGGTTGGACTACTCATCCATGGCATGCTTTTCAGCTCTTGTGCCCATCAGTGACTCCCAAAAATCTAAAATGATCACACTCACACACACACACACACAAAACATTCTCTATCCATTTTTCTTCCTGCGGCTCTTTATTGAAGCTGTCCAGTTTGCACAGAATCGCAAGAGCTGTCCGAAATGGATTAGCTCCTGCTGCTTCTCCGCCTGCCTTTATCAAATCTCATTTAGCCCCGCCCTGGTCTTAACCCCAACCTGGATGGTAGAGTGATTTTCTGAGAATCCTGCCCAGGCGCTAAGGGGACTCAGGGATCTCCCGTAGTCTGGTGGCCAAGGGCTACCCACTCACCAGTCCTCCCTTCGCAGCCCCTGTACGAAGGCTGGTTCCTGGTGCTCTACAACCTGTTGTACACCACTCTCCCTGTTCTCTACATTGGGCTCTTCGAGCAGGTGAGAAGGCTGAGCACCCACCTCCTTCCCATGGGTGCTCTTGTCTCTACCCCCTTTTCGCCTGGGGGCCTGGGTGGCCATGGGGACAGGGGGACCCTGCGGCCCTAGAGGAAAGTTTAACACTGTGCCCCTGCCCATCACCATGTCACTGACCACCAGAACCCACCCCGTAGGACCTGAGCGCCAAGCAGAGCCTGGAGCTGCCTGAGCTCTACATCGACGGCCAGCAGGACCGGCTCTTCAACTACTGGGTCTTCCTCCAGGCCGTCGCCCATGGCACAGCCACCTCTCTGGTCAACTTCTTTGTGACTCTGTGGGTGAGCCGCAACACGGCGGGGCCGCTCAGCTTCAGCGACTACCAGTCTTTCGCTGAGGTCGTGGCCCTCTCGTGCCTGCTGTCCATCACTGTAGAGGTAGGCAGGGCCTCGGACTGGGCCTTGGGGCACGCCACCTGGTAACCTAGCCAGGGGGCCTTAGCAGCAGATCCCTGGGGCTAGGCCCCCACTCTGCCCCACGGAGCCTGGTGTCCCCCAGCGCGTCTTCACCCTCTCCCCTACCCCCCATTCAGGTCATTCTCATCATTAAGTACTGGACGGTCCTGTGTGTGCTCGCCATTTTCCTCAGCCTCTGCTTGTACATGGTCATAACATGGGCCAGCCAGAGCTTCTGGCTCTTCAGAGCCTCGCCCTTAGCTTTCGCGTTTCTGTGTGAGTCCTCAGTGGGGAAGGTGGAGGGGAGAGGATGGGGAGGTGGGACAGGTGGGGCCTGGGTTCTTGGGGAATTTGCATGGAGGCATCCTGGAGGTGGAGGGAGGAGAAGAGGTAGGTGTCAGGAGGTAGGGACACCGTGCAAGCTCTGGGGAGGCCCCACCCCAGGCTGAGCCGTGACCCTGCCCCATCACCAGATGCGAACCGCAATGTGCTGTCCCAGCCATCTGCCCTGCTGGTGGTCCTGTTGAACGTGTCCTTGAACACCCTGCCCGTATTAGCCTTTCGTATCATTTACCAAGCCCTCAAGAAGCCACATCCCAAGGTGAAGGAAGCTGAGGTCCCCACTGCTCATTCGTTGAACCCCAGCCTATGCAAGGAACAGGTACTCCAAGGAGACATGGGACTGGGGGCAGGGGTGGAGACCCAGATGGATACCCCATGCCCCTTTTTCCTTCCTGGGGTGGAAAAGGCTAGACCGGTTCTAGAACTGATATCATTGGGCTTCCACCAGGAATTGTCAAGGACGTGGGAGTCAAGATGACAGAAATGACCTGGAAGTGGTTTAGGTGAAGGGGAGAGCTTAGAAACACTCCTAGTGTCCATTGATGAATGGTGGGCAAACACAATGTGGTCCGTCCACACAGTGAAATATTATTCAGCCTTGAAAAGGACGGATGTCCTGACACCTGCTATGACATGGATGGACCTGGAGGACATAAGCCAAACACAGAAGGACACGTCCTGAGTGATCCCACTCACAGGAGGTCCCCAGAGGAATCAGAGTCAGAGACAGTGGCTGGGGGAGGGGAGAGGAGGGTAGTGAGTGTGTAATGGGTACAGAGTGTCAGTTTGGGATGATGAGAAAGTCCTGGAGATAGACGGTGGGGACAGCTGCATGACACGTGAATGTGCTTAAGGCTACTGAGCTGTGCACTTACAAATGGTTAAAATGGTCAATTTTACGTTGTCTGTTTTACCACAATAAAAAAAGGTGGAGGGACTTCTTGGCTTGGTTAACCAAGACCTTGAAGGACCAGTTGCAGCTTGGAGGGGCTTCAGAATCGACTGGAATAGCGGACCCAGATATGGCCACAAATTCTGCCCCGGTTCTGCCACACAGGCTGGACACATGGCTGCCCCATGGTTTACCTCTCCAGGCTTTGCCACAGGAGGGAGCTTCAGGCTCCCAGTGGCTGGTCACAGTCAGGTCCCAGGGAGCACTCTAGCTGGGTGAAGAGCATGGCAGATAAGTGACGGCCCCTCCAGGAGTGGGTGGCCCACGAGCCTCAGGCACAGTATGGGAGCCTGACAAGGCTGGCCTGCCCCTTGCTCTGCAGGAGGAGGGGGAGGCAGAGGCGGAGGCCCCATCACAGGAAGTCGTCACCGTGGATACTCAGCCCTACCTGCATCGGGGGTCGCGGAGCCGGCGCTCCAGCTATGCCTTCTCCCACCGCGAGGGCTATGCGGACCTCATCACGCAGGGCACTATCCTTCGGAGGTCACCGGCGGCCAACAGTGACATACTGGAAGATCACAGGTTCCTGCCTGATGAAGAATTGGTTCTGAACATCACCAAGTCGCCCTGGTACCGTAGGAGGATGTCGTTCCTGGGGAGGACGCCCCAGCTCCAGGAGAAGGTGTCCTCTGAAGACGTGCCCCCGTCCTCCACCTTGAGCTCCTCCCTGACCATGGACGGGAGGAGCTCGTGCACCAAGAGCACGGCCCCCTCCACTGACATGCCATCCAGGTCGTCTTTCAAGAAGCTGTCAGTGAAGCAGGTGCGGCCGTATTCTCCTGAGGGTCCGCCACCCACCACGGAGAGGCCACCATCACCCAGAGAGAGCCACCCACTGCCTTCGTACCAGTCGTCTGTAGAAAACCGGCCAGCATCCCTGGAGAAGAAGAAGTCCTTTTGGAAAATGTCGCTGCTGTCCTGGAAGAGCTGGCGAAAGGAGTCCCACCCCTCCGAGGTGGGGATGGCGCCGCTTCCCAGTGAGACACAGACACCCTGCGCTGCGGCGGAAACTCTGCCCCCAAGCAGGGCGGAGTCACCCACAGGCGAGCAGGCAACGGAGGTAGAGCCCTCAGCCACGGAGAGGCCGCCAGTGCCTGGCCAGCAGCCAAGTGACACACCCTCATGGCACGGCAGCCTCCCTGCCTCCGCCTCGGAAGGGACGGTGACTGCTCAGGCCCAGTAAACGTCAACCTGCCGAGGACAAGCCTCCACATCCATTTCTTTTTCTAATAAACGGGGGTCTGTCTGACCTCCTCGGGGCTCACTGGCTGTAGGGCTTCTTTCTGTGCCTCCTTGTTTCAAAAACCAGGACACTGCCCTCTAGTGGCAAGGTGGCAGAATTGCAGGGGAAGCTGTCTGGGTTGGTTGGTTTGCTTGCTTTCCTCCGCGGCCTTGGGGCACAGAATGTGGTCGGAGCTTCTTTCTCACCGAGTGGCTCCTGCTCACCTGCCCGGCTGCCCACCTGCTGCCCCCTCCACCATGCCCTCCTGGGCAGGTGATGAGGTCTGATTCTGGCACCAACGCAGCCTCTCCCCCTCAAATAAACCACCTTACACTTCCAGCTCCAGAAAGCAACAGGCAGTGACGCCTCAGCCACCTGTTCCTACAAGATGTTGGTCATGAGGCATGATGTCTCCCTCCCACTCTTAACTGTTCCTGTGGAAGGTGGACCCCCGAGGGCCGGGTGCTCAGGACGCAGAGGGTCGCCTGCGGCGGAGCTAGGGTAGGGGAGGGGGTGGTGGCAGGATGGGCTTCCTCCTCCCCCATCCCCTTCCTTTGCCCGACTTCAGGCTGGGTGAGCCCCTTTCCTTCCCCTACTGTACCCACTCCCCAGCCAACACACACACCCAAGTTGAGTAACTAGAAAATAATTTATTGGAGAAAAACGAAACAACAAATCCAGCACAGCAATGGTTAACAAAGACGGATTAAACTATAAGCCTGTGGCCCCAGGGTGGAGTAAGAGGGCTTCTGTTCCTTCTAACATTGGGGGGGGGTGTGGGGGCCACAGGGGGAGCCCAGGATCTGAAGAGCTGGTGCCGCTCGGACTGCTGCAATGGCTGCTGCGGGGGTTGGGGAGACAGGGTAGCAGGGATCCTGGGACTTACCCACCCCACCCCTATTACGGGGGTTGAGGTAAAGCCTGTGGCCCTGGCCCCCAACCCCAGACTGTGGCCTCTGGCCATCAGAGCATAGGGGCCCCCTTCCTGGGTCCTGCCCTGGAAGGTAGGCTCTCCCCTGGTGGAGAGCGTGGGGCCTTGTGGCAGAAGTGGAGTCACAGGCAGGGAAACCGTCCAGATCCCTCCTCATGATTTTGGGGGCCTCTCTGTTTTCCAGGGTCCTAGCATGGGCTGGGAGGGGGACTCCTCAGAAACGGACCTCCCAGGTGCGACAGGAAGGCGAACTCAGGCCCAGCCCAGGACCAGAGGCCAAGGTGTTGGGGAGAGGTTCGCTGGTGCCTGTCTCGGAAGGGTTGTTTGGGTCTCAGGAAATTGGGGTACACCCCAATCCCCTACCGCCCTGGGCAACAAGACGCGAACTGATTGATTGTCTCTCTCCTCTGAACAAGACACTTAGGAATCCATGCTAACACGAAACCAACAGGGGCCCATGAAAGCGGTTACAGCCGCCTGTGCCCAGGGACTGGGGACAGGAGGCCCTGCAGGTGTGGGCGGGTGGTATGTGGGCACTGGCAGACAGGGACCCTGTCTAGGTGCTCAGGCCCTGCAGTTTGCCCTCCACTTCCTCCCTCCCCACCTCCTGCCAGCTGGACATAGACACTTGAAAAGGGGGGACATTAACAGAGCAGCGCACAGGGGCTCAAACAGCAGGACCCCGAGAAACACAAGGATGCACATGGACTGGGGGCTCGCCCGAGCCCGTCCCACCCCCCACCCACCCACTTAGCACATTATCATCAAGAAAGTACATTAGTCATGCATCAAATCAAATTCCATTGCGTCTTTTTCTCCCGTTTTTCCTTTTTTTCTTAAATTACATTTGAACACAACACATAGAATAATAAATATTCTTATAAGACATAACTCCAAAAATGAGAAACAGAACATGCCAGAGAACACAAAGATGTCCTTCTCTCTCTTTCCCTCTCTTTCCTAAAGGACCTGTTTAAGACATCTGTAAACGCCTGTTCCTTGGCCCTTGGTCTCTCGCTCCCGCTATCCTCTGCCTTTGCCTCTGGCCTGCGCCCAGCTTTCGCTGTCCCGACATTCAATATGTCTCCCATGGAACTCGTCAAAGAAATGACATACCATCATCTGCAAAATTATAATTTAACGGTATAAAGTTTCAAGTCACATATTCCAAAAACTATCTAAGGATTTTTTTTTAAATCACGTAAACTATACATTAAATATTTTGAGGTATTTCAGAGAAAATTGTCAAAGGCTCAAAGAAGCTGTGCTGGAGGTTTCGCTCCCTGCATGGAGAATGGTCTTTGGTGTGTGATGACCAGCTGGGTGCTGGGGACAGGTGGGGGGCGGGGGGCCCACAGGGGCCCAGGGAGAGGGTGGCTGGGGCCTGCTGGAGGAGGGGCTGGTCGAGCGGGGAAGGGGGTCCGGGAGCTGGTGTGTGTGTGCACGTGCACACGTGAATGTGTGATATGAAGGTGTTAGAAAGGATCGCAGGAATGAGGATGCCTCCATGACCCCATCTGATCACAGTCGACTATAGCTAGAATGTTCTACAACCGAAAGGACCCCAAGAAAATTCCTAAATGTCCAGCAGAGGACGATACAGGAGGGCCTGGCCTCCAACCCTTGGGGAAAGAGTGAGTGACCTGCCCAGCAGAGAGTGTCTGAGAATCACTGTCCCCTATGGCAGGCGCTCTGGCCAGTGGGTCCCAGGAGTTAGCAGTTCCTGTTGGGGACAGACGGGTGGAAGGGAGGGATCATGATCCTGCGTTTGGGGTCAGGGTTGGTCGCTGAGCAGAAATGGGGACACTTAGGATAATATCCCAACACCCAAGGTTGTGAAGCATCA